>VZRL01004596.1:363689-466069 GCA_013397895.1 Origma solitaria | reverse complement strand
GTGAAGAAATGGTGTCTTAAGAGCTTCTTTTTCTCTCCAATTTATCCTCTGACTCTGTTAGATTAATAAATCACTTTTCTTTGCAACTTTAAGTCTCCCGCCTGCTTTTGCCCTGAATCTCGTGCGGCCCTTATCAGTGATCTTATCTCAACTCATAAGTCCAGTGTTTTGTGTTAGTTTTTCCTCTCCTCTGCATAGCTGCAGCAGGAGAAAGCATAGAAAGCAAACGTCGTAGGTGCCTGGCATTTAGCCAGGGTCAAACCCACGACATATATATATAAAATTATAAATATATAAATCAACTAGATGTATACATGTGTATGCAATTATATATATCTGTATTTATAAAGTATTTTCAATAAGTGATAATGATAAAGAGGATCATATCCCATACTCTTTAAAAAAAAAATCTAGTTATATGTCAAATATTTTTCAGGTTTTGAAAATTTTCCAGAGGGAGGAAACTGTAGGTCAGGACGTTAGGATTAGACACTGACACACAAATCTTTTAATCTGTGGGATCAGGAAATTCAGCTGTGAGTACAAAAGAGCAAAGTATTTTCACACAAGTAATTCTAACCCTCTCAGGAAAGCTTTAATCCTGTGACTAAGTCCCAGTGAAGTCTGTGAGATCTGTCTGATAATGACGATAAAGTTTCTGATTATATTATATGCAGAATAAATTGAATGAAATTCACCACTGAGCTGTGAAGAGGAGGTTTCCTAGTTTAAATATGTTTGAAGAGGTATGAGAAACATTAGTGAATGTTATTCATTAAATCCATGATTAACAAAAACATAGTTATTCAATAACATTTCCTAAAGATTTAATGCACACTGTGAAAAAATTTCCAGCATTTGTTCCAGTTTTGTGTTCATAATAAAATTGGCCTATGATAAATGGTAAAATGATGAAGAACCCATCAGCATGACATATTTACATGAAGAGGGGAATCAGAGAAGTGAAAAGACAAAGGTATTCTGTCCATATATGAGTTTTCTCTTCAGTAGTACAAATGGAGAGGTTCAGGAGGTGAATGGTTTGGTCTGAAGAATTCCACCAACAAAGGCATCTGTGGCTGAAAATTGACCCTTTTGCCATAACTCTGCATGTAAGACTTCAGGGGAAGGATAAAGTAACTTACATGTGACTTCCAAATCGAACTGAAACTTCCTTTATCTTAAAAATTCCTGACTGGATCAGTATGAATATATATATGTATATCCTCAATCACTTTTTCAAGCTATGAAAAGAGACATCTCTTGATATCTCTACAAGAACAAATTGCTGGAATGGGAATTTTGTGTTGAGCTACTCAGTGATAATTCTTGCTCTTTTTAATGTACCTTTTTGTGTACTTTTTGTTTACTTCATTTCAAAATAGAAAAATTGAAAGTGACACATCAGTCAATTAAAAAAAAGAATCTATGTGAGCATTAAATTCATACCTTTCATCCAGAATTATTTTGCATGTGTTCAACCTTACAAGGTCAACCTGAGTTGTGTTTTAAATGCTCTTATATATTTAATTATATAATTATTTTTCTGTCAACACTTTAAAAACTGTTTTTTGAAGTAAGACAGTCCCAAAGAAAGACATAGTGCATCTCCATGATGAACATATTGTTTCTATAATGTTGTCCCTGTCTTTTCCTTGGTTAATGTCCTCTACCAGGTTAAGAAAATCATTTCATACTATAAATGGCCTCAATCTGAATATTCCACAGAAGCAAGTTCCCAAAAATTAGCCTCCCACTTCATTGTGATGATGACGGCTCACTGATCCTTTGGAGGGCTACTCCAGAGCAGACTCTTTGTCTATTGGGATATACAGGTAAAGCACACAAAATGAAGTCAGAACCCCTTTTGTTGACTTTTGTTTTTCACTGTGGTTAGAATGACTCAGAGGAGAGAGTCACCGAAATGTTGTTCTGTAAACTGATGTCTTTTGATGCAAACAGGTGTTGGAACCTTCCTTCTCTGAATGAGGTTTAAAAGGGAAATTTACATTAGAAAGAGAAATATATAACCAGCGTATTTCTGCCACTAAAAAATTCCACTGGCATATTGCTGTATTTTCTGCAATAAAACACGAGGTATGCAATATTCTGCTCATTACAATGATTATTATACTAATGCCAACCACCTTATTATCCTATAATTTTCCTTAAATAATTTGATTTTACAGTTGGTTGGTTTGCCTCAGCAAATTAAGTAAATCTGCTAAGAATGAAGATGGGTAATAAAATGTTCTTCACACATGAATCAAAAATTAATTGATGTTCCGAAGTAAATTGTAACTGTAGTTCTTTTTGTAAAGCTGTCTGTCCTCTGAGTTTGGTGAATTTGGGAAAGACACATAAAGACAGATAAAGAACCTGAAAATGACGATGACAATGCACCACAGGCTGCGTTCTGGACTTCTGTGTAGACTGTGCTCGTGTAGAAGTCCTTTCTTTCAAATATATGGGAAATTTAAAGATTGGGAAAAGGCAAAGAAAATGAGATCAAGAGGATATGGTTTCTTGAAAGTTTTCTGAAAACCACATTCTCGCAGAGGATTTTCTCAGCTTTCAACCCGTGCATTTTTGTATGAGAGGAACATTGTGACAAAAGATGTGCTGATATGTCTCCACGATGCTAGATAATTTTTTTCTGATTTTTAATAACCAGTTTGTTTTTAAATGAGGTTCAGAGCCCTCAGGATAGCCTGCCATAGAAATGTGGTCACGTCTTACACTTTTAATGTAGTCTATCAGAGGAAGTATAGTATATCATACTTCTGACTTTCTAAAACAATCACTTAATCAAGACCACAATAATCCATCACCTCTGCATAGGCAAGGATCATAATCCAATTCAGAGAATTACCAGTGAGATAAGTAATTTTTGTGTTCCCTTATTTGATTTATGGGATGAAGATGAAATAGTGAGAAGCTGAATAATGTATCAGACTACAGGGCAAGAATGGAGATGAGCTGACAGTGTCTATTCTGTCCATCAGCAGTCAATGTTCCCTTCACACCACCTTAACTGAAAGGGTTTTTTGTTTTGTTGGGGTTTTTTGTTGGGTATTTTTTAGGACTTTTTTTAGATGTTTGGGTTTGCTTTATTTGAGGAGAGAGACTAACACAATTAAAGTCCTTTGACACTGCAGCCTTAGGTATGATTTCTTGCCAACAGTTTCAGGGACTGCATGCCAGGCAGAAGTGGGGTCCTGCAGTACAGCTTCCTCTGTTGTTGGCAGGCAGGAGGTTTGCATTTCTTTTGTGGACACATTTTGATTACAGCTGTGACTGAAATTAATAAAACAGCCCTAAGAAAACTTGCTTATGGACTGAAGCATAGAGGTTACTGCTCCTGGTACCTGCCAAGTGCAAATGGTCAGGAAGCCCCAGAAGAGAACAATGTGCCCAGGCAAATCTGAGCCCTGCAATGGAGGAAAACTAGGACAGGTTAGGGCAGAGGTGAAACCTGAAGGAGGGGACACATCTCTGGTGTTTTGTTCCTTTTTGTTTTGGGCAGCAAGAAAATTTCTTTGATTCCTACTCTGTGTCCATGACTCAAGTCAATTTTAAATTGGGACATTCCTCAAATATAGCTGGACTTAACTAGGACTAATCCAAGAGGGGGAGAAAATTGGTCCCTAGGTATAGAAACGTAGCAACTTATATTTCTCCTCTGATGGATTTGATAACCTTGCAGCAGATCTTCAATGAGAAATCTGATTTAGGCAATAAGTTTCAAAGACTCCAAGGTCCTTTGTATGTATCTGTTGTTTGCGAAAGGATGGCTTATTTGAATTCCTGGATGTATATTTTAAAATATAATGTATATACTTGAATTTTTCTTGTTGTATAGCAATACTTTTGTCAGCAAGTAAAAAAGTAATTTTAATATATTAGCAAACAATAAGAAGTCCTATGAACATTATTGGGATTGCTTCTTCTGTGAAACTGCCTTCTGTATCATATTATTTGGCTTGATTTTCCATCTCTTTAGGAAAAAAACCACAACCTTATAAAATTTCTTTTGTAATTTAATTGTAATGTAATTTTATTTCTCTGATTGAAAAATAACATTTATAAATCTGATTTTTGGGTATGAGAGTAATAAAATACACTTTGCTATTAAAGGAATAGTTAAGACTGGGTATATCATCATCAAGATGAAATTTATACCAGTTGAGAGCTTTTGGAATGTGACAGCTGAAACTCAGTTTCCTGCAGAGAAGGATTTATGAAATGCTACAGGGGGCAGGGAAGGATGCATTACAATATGGCCTTTCCCACAGAGAGGGATCTTACAGAAATCTAACCTAAAATTGCCTCGCCTGTAAGTGCATCTAAAATGAAACACACCTCATTTACCTGCAGCAAGTGTCTGGACTCTTTGCTTTACCTCAGAGAAACCACAAGGAAAACCTGAAAGAATTCTATATTCTTCATATATGACTGGCTGCTTTGGAATCTACTAAATTAAGCTAAGACTTTCCACTGGAAATCCTAACTTCTGCTCTATTTTTCCATCAATCTTTTTCTGAAAGACCTTGTAGATAATCTATTCCTTTGTGCCTATTTAACCAAACAGTACACATTATGCAATCACTGCATCAGCTTTTCCTGAAGCAGCTGAGGAAGCAACGTTTTGGTTTTTTTTCACAGGGAGAGTAGAACTGCAAAACCATTGAAGTGGCAAGATATTAGTAGAATTTTAGCCACCTTCTTTTACGTGTGAATTATTTTAAAAGAACATTTGATGGGAAAAAAAAAGCCTGTAGATGATGTAATGAGTTTTTTCAGGCACATATAATAGATTGCTCCTATGATTGCCAGTCTTGTTGCGTTAAGACCTTCACATTATTTCTGGTACTGAGTGCATGTTAGGAGACTCCTCACTGGGTTTCAGCTTGATTTGGACCCTTAGACTAAGGTCTCACGTCTGCTCACTCACTGCAGTTGTGTTCGTGGTGGAGACTCAGCTCCATGTAGCTGGTGAAAAGCTTCATGATTTGAGCTTTTTCACCTTCCTTGTGTCTGGGTGCTGGTGTCAGCGGCACATGGGTGACTGGCAGGGAGAAAGGGGACACTCAGTCTGCCTCTGCTGCAGCTTCCCTCTGCCTTCAACCCAGAGCAGAGTGACCTAGCCTGCAGCACAAAGCTCTCTGGAAAGAGCCTTGAGGATTTCTCTCAGGACAAGGATCAACCATTAGGCTCTATCATTACAAGTAACAGCTTGAACAGATGATGGCCACTGCCTGCAGTGTTCATCCCATCATGTGGGACTTGCATTTGACATATTGGTCCTGAATGTGCAGTTTTCAGTCACCTGTCAGCAAGATGAGGCAGCTACTCTTCAGATATGTGCTCAGTGCTTCATTGTGCAACTGCAAAACCACAACTTTGAAGGCAGAAAGTAAATTAGCTAAGGAAGGTTACATTTCTTAGGGCAGAGAGAGGGATATGTGTCTGTGGGAAACTTGAGGAAGGCACATTTTACTCACTTTCACAACATTATCATGGCAAACAAAAAGAATTTTGCATTACCATCTGGTGTCAGCTACTTTACAAATTTGAGATAAAGTTAGAGAGGAAAAAAGAGGACACTAGAAAATTCAAAATGTTTCAAAGAAGAATTTCTTCTTGAAACATCAATGTTGACACGCAGAAACAGATGGATGCCCCAAAAGAACATTATGGTTTTCTTTCACCACTTTGCATAATGTGCCTTCAAGCATAAATAAATATCTATGAATTTACACATACCTGAGATACAAAGAGATACCACTGCTGTTGGAGAGCAAGAACTAAACTTTTTATATCATTGTAGCAGTAGTACCTAGGAGTAGCCCAGGAGACTTTTACAGGAAGGGTGTTGAGACACACTCATCAGGGTTTATGGGTGGGAACAGTTCACAGCTGGTGGATATTCACATTAAAGACACTCTTGGGGACAAATAAATCAAAAGAAGAGAAAGACTGAAAATCAAAAAACAGGAAAGGGAAAATTCTACCCAATGTCTCTCCAGGAATAGCAGGGGCAGGATCCCAGGAAAGCATCCTCTAAGGGGTCTCTGAATTTCATCAGGCTGCAGTGATGATGATGATTCTGGTGAGTTTTTGACATCTTTCCCCTAAGGCTATGTATATTTTTCATTAGGATCCACACAAACTCCCTCTGGGTTGCTCCCAATTAGAACGTTCTTAGTGTTAACTGAAGTATGCTGGTTAGGTGTCAGCATCGCACACTGATTAATTGTTATGCTTCTGTGCACATAAAAAATGGAAAAATTTTTTTTGAGGATTTAGATGGTCCTTAACTGCATTCTTGTGCACTGTGTTTTGGATTTTTCTTAAATATATATATATACATGTAGGTATAGTATATATGTAAAAAATAAAAAATTGAATGGAAAGGAGAAGGTAGGAGAGGGAGGAATCACATGCCAGTAATGGCCATGGTATTGAACAAGAGAACCTGTCATGACAACACCATCAAGATTTGCAAGTGCAAGGCTGTGAGAGTAACAAAAAGAGTATAATAGGATGGGAAGAGTAAGGGAAAAATTTTGACACAGACGCCTTGGAAATGCTGTCTCAGTGGCTTAGGCAAAAGATCACAGAGCTGTAAATAGTGAGTTCTTAGCATTACTATGACTAATGCACTACAGTACCAAAGACACTGGAACAAGACAGGTTTGGCTTTTTATTACATCTGAATCCTTGAAAAGAAACAGATGCACTTGAGAGGAAGGTATAGGGAGTCTGAGGACATTTGTCAAGGCTTAATTCATCAGAGCATTGATGTGCAGGGGTGTTTTATTCATGTAGTCAGCTGCTTTTCTAGGACTGTGAGGATGCTCTGTGTTCATGGGCAGAAAGGAAAGCCTTCAGTGTGAGCCAGTGTGCCTGCCGGTTTCTTTCATAAATCTGGTGGTGCTTTTCTGCCATCTCAGCCTTCTGCAAGCAGAAGCGCATGGAAGGGACACCTCCTTAGTGGCTGTGTAGCAACAGACTTGGATACTCTAAAAATGGCAAGTGTATTTATAATTTGAATGGATGAATCTTTATGACTCCTTTACAGGTAGATTAGTCAAAAGCAGCAAGACTACTACAAGAATTAACTTTTACCTACAGATTGCAGGGACATCCCTGAGACACAGCACAATACTACCAACAGGAGAAGTGCGCTGACTTTGCACTTCTCTGAAGTCTAATTTTCCTGCTGCTCAGGCCCTTTTATAACATGATTCAATACCAGCTTATCATGGTGTTCACGTGTGTCCTGGTTCTGGCCCAGACAGGGTTAATTTTTGCAGTAGCCAGGAGCTGGCAGGACACAGGCTGTTCTATACCATTTCAAGTTGTTGCTAGGGGTGGGGTAAAGAGACCCTCTTCCCAGGACAAGGGGTTCCTTCCAGTGGAGAAAACATGGCACAGGGAGCTGTCTGGGATGGTCTATCACTGGGGAGTTTTTCTATGTATATTGCTTTTTTTCTTACACCTCTTGTTAATAATATAGTTCCTGTTACTGCTAATTTTCTTATCCTACTGTTGTTTCCACTAAATTTTCCTTATCTCAACACATAATCTTTGTCTTTTGTGCTTCCAATTGGGAAGAGTGGTGTGTGGAATTTCTTCTTGGTGGGAGTACTAAATCGAAGAATAGTACTCCTCAACAATGACAACGTGGGACTGGAATAGAAAAAGAGAAGTGAAGGACACAAGCCATCAAGGCCTGGAGTTGGATTAAGAATGGTTAACACACCATCCACTGACATTTTCAGTTTTAGAAAAGACTACCCTGACTCAGCAAAGTGTCTGTGACCAACTTTGCCACACAAAAATCCCTGGGGAATTCACAATGACTGACCCCTGCTTTTAACAGTTACAGATGTCATTTTTATTTGGGTAACTCCTCTCATAAAGCTGACCTCAAGGTATTAAGGTGACCCCTAAAGGTGTGGGAGAGCTCTCACTATCCTTTTGTGCATTTTTGTATTTAAACTCAGAATTTTCCGTAAGGTGGAGTGAGATGATGAACATTCAGTTTCTTTTTCCCCAAATGCCAAGAGAAATTATCTTTTGTAATCTCCACGGAGTCTCCACCAACACTGAATGAGTTTTAAAACAGCAACAAAAACCATTTTTCCAGTTCAGTTATGGATGCTTAGTAATAACCAACATTGTGTCTGTTCTGTCTTTCCCCTCTGGGAAGGCTGTTTTATACAAGTGCTCTGTAAGTGTCACAGCAAGTGCTGCCAGTTCTGTATGAGGAGATGAGGACAATATCCTCAGGGATGCGGCAGCACATGAGCTGCACAGCTCTTCTTGCTCTTCTTGTTTGCACACAAATATTGCATCCTACAAACACAGAAGACAGGTAGAACATGATTGATATGGATGTACTAGCACCTGTCTTCTGTAGTCTCTAAGGCTGCTGAAAATTATTGCTTCTGTGAATGACTTTGAAAATTACTTTATTTTGACTTATTTCTACTTTCTTTGTTGTTTTTCTTGCAATCCTGTTGCTCTGATTTTCACTGGGAAACAGGGCATGTTTAATTTTTTTAGAACTTTGTTTAGTAGGTATTGGCCTGTGATAGGGGTTCCCATCTGCTGTTAACCTTGGAAGATTTATCTAAACTTTGGACTGAGGATAAAAGACTACGAAGAGCCATTTACTTTGGAAGTCTGAGGTGACTCTAGCCAGTGTGCTTCAGAAAAACACACTGAAGTATTTAATTTCACGAAGAGTATTTACAAGAAGAAAAATTAAATTATCATATTGGGTTTTACATAAGTAGCAATTAAATATGCTGACATATTAAATGTCTCATATTTTATGTTAATGCATAAGAGGCTTGTTCAAACTCAGTGTTCCCAGACATAAACTGAACATTAGACAGAAATTTCACAGAACAATTCTATGCATGTAAAGATCAGTTTATAACCCCAATACAAAATAACGTAAGTATCACACAAACTCTTACTGAATTGAAACTGGATTTAATTTAGGTAGATTCATTGTAATAGAAGATTTCAAGACTGTGTGATGTATTAGTATCCATCTGTTTAAATAGAAGTTAATAGTCATAAAACAAAAATACAGTCCAGAAAATTATGTAAAGCAACTGTTAATTAATCAGAATTGGTTTAAACTGAAAAGCAATTGGAAATTATTCTAAGAACTGTTCTTCCACGCACACAATAGAGCCAAGCTTTAATAAAGGCCAGAGAATGAGATAAATTAATAACTGCAGCTGAGTAGCTGTAAAACTGAGGTGAAAGGAAAAGGTTGCCAAGCTTTATCAGGGCATGCAGCTCCATTAAAATTTTTTGTAAGAGTCACCCTATTTTCAACTTGAACTAAAGTATCATCTTTAAACAACCAATGAGATGCACAGAACAGCAAGAATACATACTTGGTCAGGGGATTGCAGACACATACAATGATTAGAAACTGTCCATTTAAAAAAACCCAAACAAACAACCCTTCTAATTCCTTCATGCTTGGCAAAGTTGCTTTAAAAGTCAGTTAATTAAGAACTCTGCTAGAATACCAGAATATTAGTGACATAAAGAGGTTAATCAGTTTTTTTCATAGGGAATATTTCTTTCATCAAATGCATATGTATAGAGAGGTGTGAAAAAGGCTTTAAGTCATGCCGTTCCAACTTTGCTTCTGCAGGGTTGTCCTTGAAGAAATTTAATTTCAAATGAGATGTTAAGACTTAAATCAGAGTTCTTTATTGCTAATTTATAATGTTTTATCTGCCTGACCACCTGCGAGAAAACTTTACACTATTTTTGACATATCATTAGCACAGACCTCAGGTTCCCCGCTACTAACTGTGTCTATTTTATCTCTGCTGTCAAACTTGTTCACAGTGTGAGTAGTCTCTTTTGGATCTTCAAGGATAACTGGGAAGTGTTTTATTGCCCCTGCAGAGCTCAGTAGTGGCTCTTGTGTTGCTCAGGGTTTATATTCTGGCTATAATACACTAACAAGTCAGCATAAGGATATCTAAATGTTGTAAACAACACAAGCAAATTCATTTCTGTGTGCATGTTTTCCATTTTTCTGTGAATACAATCTACTCCAAGGAAATGATAAAGAGGCAGAAAAGGAAACAGTAAAGCAGCTCTTTCCACCTCTTTAGGTTTTCTCTTCTTCCTCTAGAGCAGATTTTCTTCACATGTCAGAAGCCAAGTTTCTGAGGAACAGGTGTAAACTTATTGCTCCACATATATCCATGCTGAGAAGTATAAAAAGTAGAACAGATGCATTAGCTATAAGAAAAGCTGTATCCAAGCAAAAGTTTTCTTCATAGAACATTTTAACTGTGAATGCTGCTTCTTAGCTAAGAACTTCAGAAAAAGTGCTTCAGTATTCACTTAGCTTTTCAATTTCCTTTTAGTTTTATTGGGCAATGAAGTGGATTTGTTTCCAACAAAACTTCTTGTAGAAGCCAAGACCCTGCAACTGTGCAGAGCTTATGGGTTGCAAAATGTTTTTCAGTGTGTTTTTTTCCTTCCTGTACGGAACGCTAGAGTCTGAGTGCCTGTTTTTCATTGCTCGTCATGTATTTCCATAAATGTGGCAGAGGTTCATAGCAGAACACTTTTGAGACAAGTGGATGTGGAGGATGAGTATTTCTCAGAATTTGGGATCTTATTTCTCAAATGGTGCATGACAGTGCATGGCATTCAGCCAGCTACCGACCCTGTGGCAAATAAATCTTTACTTTCTGGCTTTTGGCTTTAACCTTTGTAAAATATTTATTGGAAATAGTCTTATACGTATTATAGGCAAACATCCCTGGGTTTTTTTTGGAGTGGGATTGCTCTTGTAAGAACATGGAAGGAAGAATAAAATAAAGAATCTCACCTCTCACATATTACAGGACTGTGATATCTTGAATTTGAGGACCCTGGGCCTGGTTTCACTGAGGATTTTATAGAGCTTCAAGCATAATAATTCTATAATAATACTATGCTTCATCAAGCATAGTAATTCTTCCTGAGTTTGAGTTTTTTCTGGTTTTCTACTGTTAAAAAGTTTTTATACAGGTTATTCTATGAATCCATTTCTGCAGCCGTTCTTCCCAAGATTTATCTATATTGAACAAAAGTTGCTTATGTCTAGTGGAAATGCTTCATCTGATGTATTCTTAAATTTAATTTTCTTTTTTTTCCACAACAACATTATGTTGGTGGCTTATAGATACCAAAACACAACTAGCTGGGTTTCCATCATTCCAAATCAATTAGCCCCAGAATTTCTTGCTCTTAAGTCCAGAACACGTGCTTTAAAACAAGACTGTAATATCCAGTTCTGTAAGTTCCCATTAAAAAGTACTTCCAACAACCATAAACAGTCCACACCAGGAAACAAGAAAGCAGGTTGTGCAATATAATAGTGTCTCATGTTCTGTGTTAATCTGGGTGTATCTGTTTGCAACAGCAATATGTGGTTTATTGTCAGAATTATTTGTAACTAGGGACAGTACAGGCGAGCAACTGGAAGATAGATGAATATTATGCATAGTCAATTTAACAGCTTCAAGGTTCAAATTGAAGTCCTTCTAGTATACGCAGCAACAGCAGTGTTGTGTAACTGCCGTGACCTCTTTTGGTGTCACTTTCACAGCTCAACCACAAGGTTTCGGAAAATTTTTGTAGATTTAGAAAAAAAAGTGAGATTTCTGAGCTGCCTAGATTACTAAATGTATATTTTCCAGATTCTTTGACTCGCAGCTGATATTTGCTGTGGCTTTCCATGGTGCTAATAGCAATCATCAGACACAATAAATGATTAATATATGTGGTATTTGTACAACAAGGGCGGCTTGAAGTCTGTCCTTGCAATTTTAATGGCTCTTGCAATTAATTCTATGTTTAGAAGGATCAAAAGTAATGTTTGGCATTGTAATGCCGGAAGACTAAAGCAGACTTGTTTGCTGAAATCTGCTTCACAGTGTCATGTCTAGGTCTCCAGAATAGTTAGTAGTGACAGAAAAACATCCTGCAAGGTTCCTTATCATCATCTTTGCAAGATGATGTGTATGTCCCAGTCACTGTATCCATTCCTTGTCCTGCTTTGGAAGGAAATCAGAGGCTGTGAGGTGGTCCAGGATGCTTAGTACTTAGACCAGCCTAAATATGCCATTACTTCCGTGTCAGAACACCACAGATGTAGGAAGCTTTTTGCAAGGGATTTAGAATTTTGTGACTGCTCCTTATCCAGGCATTCTCATGAAACTACTTTCCCTTGCCTGTAGTGCTGAGGATGAGCAAGAAACCTGGAAATGTGCTAAGGCTTTGCTGACATATGGAATTCAAGCTGCTCTGAGAGTGGAGATAGAAGGAGCCATTCCTGGACACAGAAGGGATCTGTGAGTAAAATTACTGTAGCCTGCCTAATTTCATTCCAATGGGAAATCATGAATCTCTTGCTGTGCAGATACTACTACTATACTATATAAATTATTAAAAATAGTAGATAAAAGAGTCTACTTCAGCCATGTGCCAGGTTTTAAAACTCTTAACTAAGGAAAAAACCTGGGCAGTTAGGACACTAGGCAGGCCAGTGGAAAAATTGAATGGCCCGTGGAGCAAGACCACTTCTGTGCAGTGTGGAAACTTGACTTTAACATAAGTGTTCTCTGATAGTCATGGGGATCTAGGCAAAATCCAGTCACAGCTGGAAGCACTTCTTTCTCGTATCTTGGAAATAGGAATCATAAAACTGGGCAGAATTATTTGTGCATGTATTTTACCAGACATTTACAAATATACAATTTATGAACAAATATGTATCTTTTAAGAAGTTTGGCTCTGCTGACTGATACTTTCATAACTGGTTTGAAAGAAGTACCAAAAAGCTGCTGTGTGGAATCCTATACACTCACTACTGTTGCGATTTAAAATGCCTCTGTGTTTTTGCTTTTGGAAGAAAAAGTCTTACTAAATATTTTACCAGTTCTCTCCGTGAGACCTCAGTGCCGAGGCCCTTAGGCTGAGAAGGTGCATTTACAGGCAGAACACCTCCCATACTCTCTGAAGGTACTACTGAGTTAGACAGGCTACTAATCATGTTCCGTATTTTCAGCAGTGGCTCATGTTTCCCTGACGGAAATTACTGATGTACTATGGCATTATTTGGAAATATATGCTACAAATTAGAGTTTTCTGTCTTCACAGATCCTAGCCCAAACTAGGACTGCATGCATAGGTTTTGCTTTTAAAAAAACAATGTGAATGTCCTAATTTTCCCCATAAAGAATTTCCCAAGAAATGTACCAGGAAATGGGTTTTCTCAGTTTGCCATTTTAAATTTCTGAGTTGACTCATGTGCTTTTCTAACAATTTCTTTTCAGCTTTTTAACCCAGCGTAGTTCTGGCAATTATGAAGTTGTCTTGTCTTATTCATGTAAATCAGTAAAACAGTGCCCTTTCCTGCCACTAGTGCAGTGGACATTGCAAGAGGTTTTCTTCCAATTACATGCCCCACTGGGCCCTTCCTAATTTAAATATTCTCTAATTCTTCTTATTTTTCCTTTGTTCTAAGTTGTCAATATTGCAACTCAGTGAAGTCAAGTTGTGTCAGGAATCATGGTAGGTATTCCCAAGAGATGCTGTGCTTTTTGAAATGCTGAAGTCTGAAAATCAATTCATTTTAAAAGGGGATAACAGAGGGTTTTGTGTGATTCCTCACCTCCTGGCAGGGATTCTGTGTGGCTGCACTCTGACTTTTATGTAGCTATAAATGTTGTTACTCAGCAACCCAGCTTGAGACTTACCCTTTAATTTTTGTCAGTGTTTATTTCTCACAGTCACAGAGAAAGGTTTTATTTTACTGGGCACTGTGCAAATAATACCTGGGCTCCACAAACGTCCCCCTTCATGTCCTGCAGGTGAGCAAGCAGCCAAGCAAGGGCTGAAAAAACGTCATCTGTGAAACTCCATTGCTCTCTGCTAAATTGGCTAAATTCACCCGAATGTCAAATAATCAAAAGGTTTAGGAAATATTTGTGTAGTCCACACGTCAATGGGTGTTATTCACCTAGAATTAATAGCTGATCAGCTAAGAGCTGAATAGCTATCTGCTCTTCTTAAGAAGCTCCTCTTTCCAGGGTGACAGAGCACAATGCATCACGTCTGACATCATTAAGGGCTGTGTCTAAAAGTGATATATTTCAGCAGGAAATTTTAAACAAAATTAAGAGGTGAACATCCTGAAAAAAACCTCCTTCATTCTGAAGATTTTTATTACTGAACTGCAATTGAAATGCACTGCCTGGGGAAGGATGAGCACCTGCTTCTACACTGAATTGCCTTCTGGAGGAGATGGCTCACAGCTCTTCCATGAAGGATGGGGCTTTTTTATGTGACTTCTATCAGTCACAAGCTGTGGCACAATTTTACTAAACGCAATCCTTCAGGACACACAGTGAATTTTTTCAGCATGTTGGCTGTTGCCCCATTGCACAGGCTGTGTCTGGGCCCTCTGGATTGTGCAGCACTAGAAGGAGAGCTCAGCTTCAGACCTGCCTGCAGGGCAGTGTGTAAGGGCTGACTCTGGGCTAGCAGGGTCACCTCTTGGTGATTAGTGTCCTGGACTGGCTTGTGCAGCATCCAGGAATTACTGCTGCAGTCTCCAGGGCTCTATTTAAATCAGTTGTGTGTTATCTCTAAGTGTGGGACATGTATCCTATGTGCTGATTTGGCATAACTTGTGAAATCACTTTCATGCCCTATCCTCTTCAGGACAGCAAAAGTGCTTTGACTTATTCTGATGTCAGGAAATTCAAAATTAAGTTTGCAGCAATTTTTATCTGGTCTGGAGAGAAAACTTCAGAAGTTTTCTTCACATGAGGTTAAATGTATAATTGAATTGTCCTACCCTGTACGGTTGCTCTTTTTTTCTCTTTTTGATAGTGGAACAGCCAGCTGTCTACATACAGTTCAAAATGAAATGCTTGCAAGTCCTTGACTAGTGAACTTTATTATGGAGATGGAAACCTGCCAGCAAGGAGTCAGGGTTAGCCAATATTAGTTTGTCTGAAGTGTTAGAGTCACCTTTACAGCAGCTGAGATCTATGTTTGGGGCACTGAGAGGAATGCGATTCTTTCTTAAGAGAGAAGAGTGAGGGCTTTACACAGAGGCAGTCAATTACGCAGTTTGCTTGGAAATGAGTCAATCACTCATTTTAATGAGGTGAATTTCAACTTGGATATAAGTATGTCCTTGACATTTTTTAGTAGCAGTGACATTATCTGAGCAGCTTGTTCTGGGGAACATCAGACACACACAAGTGCATCTACCTCTACAGGGGAAAAAAACACTAAGAAGGGGCACTTGCTTAGCAAAACCAGTCACATCTTATTTGACATTGCCAGGATTCAGTTTTCCTCAGCTCTGTGAGTTTCTGCAGACTGTTTGAGGCAATAAAGCTGCAACAGATGAATGCAAAGCTACAAAGTTCAGAAAACAGCTGTAAGAATTGATGATAAAGAAGCAAGCATTTTTTCTTTAAAAGTAATAGCTGTAGTTTCTGCCCAAGTCTTGCAGTATAAAGGACATCAGACAACGTAATCACACTGGGATTTTGTCCAGCATTGTTATCTCTAGGAAGTCGCTGAAATTTGTGATGTCAGCCAGTGAGCGCCACCTTTTTTCTCTTCTCCCCTGTTTTTTTTTTGGGTTTTTTTTTTCATAATTTCAAGTATTATGAATACTCTTCTGATTTACAAATACTTCTAATTTTAATTAGGAAAGTGGTATTTTTCTGGGAAGCACAAATATTTATTCATTATAAAATAGAAATCTCAGCAAAGTTAGTTTCATTTTATTGGTTACTAGAAAATATCCTCTAAGCCACAGCTATAAGAACATAAGCCAGGGTTTCAGGTGTATTTTGACATTTAACTCAGATTGAACATGCCAGGAAATAGATACCTAAAATATGTCTTAATACACCTTGACAACCCGTGAAAAGGTTAGGGGAGTAGAACGAAAGATTCACTAGGCTGCATTTTACAGATAAGGATTAGAGATGGGGAGTTCAGTGTTGTGCTGCCCCTTTTGAAGCTATCTCAAAGTCTTAGATGTATGTGTATAGGTAATGGTATACCAGAATGGCTTTTTCCAGCAGGAAATACAGCTTCCCAAAAAATACAGTTTTCTTGGGAAAGTGATTTTACTCACCCAATTATTTTTTCATCAGAAAAGAGTGAGCCAGCTTTGTCAGTGATACACTGGATCTTGATTTGTTAAGTTCTTTGGTATGATAAGGTTCTCTAGTGCCATTTCATCTTGATTTAAGAAAGAAAAATTTTTATAGGGAGGACAGTCGTTCGCTGTAACAATTTTCCAAGGATTTGGTGGAGTCCAGCCACTGGAAATTTTCAAGACGCGATTGGACAGGGTCTCAGGTTATCTAATTTACACTCCCTTTTCCAAAAAATGTTGGAAACCAGATGATCATTCGAGATCCTTTCTAGCCTGTGCTCTTCTATTATTCTATGATAAACAACAAACTTTTTTTCACATGTACTATTGCATCTTTAGAGGAGCTATATTTCCTACACTCACTGCAACTGTTGGAAGCAGCACCTCACACATTACTCTGTTTTACAGCTTTCATTTATTTGGGACAGTTTATATTTATTTGCTTTAGTTTCAATTCTGCTTTGGTCTTGCTAGCTCAATTGCTGTTATTTCTCCCTGTTGTTTAAACCTTGAGATATTTACAGCATTTAATAACAGGGTTTTCTAAGTGTAGTATAGTCCTTTTATATTCTATGATAATTCAGGTTTTTAAAATTTGATACATTTTAGAAGAAACTAATTTCACATTAATTTTTTTTTCATTAAAAATGGAATACATCGTATCAACTCAGTTTAAAGTACCTAGCTGCATTTGACTAGCATTTTATTTACCTTTGGAAGGGGTTTTTGAAATTCATGGTCCCTCCTCAGAGCTGTGCTCTCAGATAAAAACTAAGTTTTCCTGTGATTCATTGCAGATATCTTCAAACCAAATGGTGTTACATCACTACAGGCACAAGTCTCTACATGTGTCGTGGAAAAAAATCACTTTGACCAGGATGCACTGAAAGTAAAGAAAAGGAGAAGAAAATCGTAGAAGAGTTGGGTTGGAAGGGACATTCAAAAGTTATCTAATCCCATCCCCCTGCAATGGTAGCGCCCTGTCAAACCTGATCTTGAATGTTTCCAGGGATGGGCATCTACATCTCCAGACAACCTGTCCCAGTGGAATGCAGCTTTTACATTTGTTCCAATTGTTTGCCATTATTTTTCACCTTCAGGTTCTAAGTTTGTTGCCAAGATTTGGACTAGTTGGACAGAGCTGATTTTTTATTCCGCATGGAGAGTTTCTTGCACAGTGCAAGCTGTGGGCTAGTTCTCCCATGTAACATATTATTTCCCTTGATGTTCACCTAAAGTGGTTGACGCAGTTTTCATCTCTTCTCTTCCTCTGAAGACTCTGCTAGGATTCATATACTTCTTTTAAATTCTTCCATAGCAGAAAATATAACTGCTACAGCATATTTTTTATGTTTGGCCTGTGTAATTCTTTTAATGACTTCTCTAGTGGTAAGCGTGGAGTGAATGGGCTTACAAGGAGACTGCACTTCACTTGAGTCAATATGTTCTTCATTTTACACCTGTGTCACACAGATCTCAAAAATCACACAGACTCATGGGCTTACACGTGCCCAGTGGCAAAAGGGGTCATATCTATGAAGGTTATGACAATACCACTGTTTCAGGAAGGGTATCAACTTTTTAACCAAGATAGATAAACAGGGTCAGCCTCAGCAGGGACATTTCTAAAGCTACAAAATTCTGCTTGCTGCTGATTTTACATATCTCTGTCTCGATGTGAATGTAACTAGCTGTGAACTGAGGGGAACATATCCTCCCTACTAACCCTGCCAGGCAGCCCACTGTCTTGTAAGATGACTCAAATTGAAAGCTTCCTATTTCCTATTCAAATTTTCTTGTGTAATAGCAACCCTAGGCTGGTTCTTCTCAAAACATTAGCAAAATTATTTTTTGAAACAAATAGGGAAAGGTTGGTGGATTCTCTGGGCTGGAAACCCTGCTTCCAGCTTCCTTCCAGTACAAATGGGCTTCCAGAATTACATGGCAGAAAGCCCAGAAGGCTGGTCCCAACCAGCAAGATCTCCAAGGCTCCCAGTTCTGCAGAAAATTTTCCTACTTTGCATTAGAGGAGCCAGTGATAAAAGTCAGTGACAAAAAAATCTGATTCTGTATGCTGGGCCTCCATTCTCTAGAGAAGACCATCAGAAAACGCCAGTTTCATATTGAAGAACCGTGTTTACTCCTCGTTGCAGTCTGCTGTAATTAACGAGGCAGAAAATTTGTAGTGTGAATGAGATGACTTGCCCAAGCCAAATGGCTGCTTTTCTGCCAAACCTTCCCCACCACCTGACTGATGCAAGCCCACTCTTTGGACAGCCTTTATCTGAGCATCTCCCATGGCCTGAAATACATATATACTGCATCCTTAACTCCATTGTGGTAGTTTGTGTATCTTTATAGGATGCTTGCATTGCTCTGGTTTGACAATTAAAAAGAGGAGGTAGGGAAAAATAGTGCAAATTTGGAAGACTAAGCAATTTCTCTGAAGTAAAATCAAGTTGCATGCCCTTAAACAAACAGAATAGCATATCATACAAATTGAAAGTAATTTATCTGAAAGCTGCATGAAATATTAGGAGATACTAGTAATAAAGAGCATCTTAGGTATTGTATTCTTTCATTCCTCCAAACAATCCATGAATAGTTTTTAAGCATTTTACCAACATTCAAAACAATTTATAGGAAAATCCTAAGTGTGTAAGTTTCTCAGTAGAACTCACTTCATATATTCACTACTTCTAAATCAGAATTTGTAATTTATGTTTCATAATCGTAAGCATATTGCAGTCTTTTCTCCTTCAAATTCCCTTAGCTGATCAGCCAATATAAGTGAGTAATCATACAAACACATAACTGTGTGCATTTACCTTTCTTTTTTCTCAAAAAATGCTCTAATGAAGAAAAGCTTACTTACATGAGGGTTCCACTTCAAAGTGAACAATATTATTCAGAATTGCCTTCAGAGGATGCTTGATCTTTATTTGAATTGAGGTTCCTAAATGTATTTTTTGCAATATTTCCATGCCAAAGTAAGTTTCAGGGTTGATTAACATGAAGTACCTGACATTTGATGCCTTTTCTTTGTCAATTTAAAATTATTGGCTACAGAGTTTTAGACTGGGAATGTCTTTTGCCTTTTAATTAGACCTTTAATACAGAATAATCTGTCAGACTACAGTCAGAATTAGCAAAAGTGAACACAGGAAACATCACATGTCCTAGCTTCTAATGAAAAGAAATAATGACAAGAAATATGATTTGATTTGCTACATGTTTATGACAAACGGTGGATCAGCAAACTATGTTTGCTTCTTGTGGCCTATACCATACATGTTTTACTCACTTTAACTTCAGGATTTTTTCAGAAGGGCAATCTAGCAAATATCCTGTGGTCACCTGGGAAGGGCTCCTAGTAGCTACTCAATAATTTAAAATGTAATTGTTTTCCTGGAATATCTTTCCCAGGTGCACTGCAAAATACGATTTTTTTCATCTTTTACAGTAAGAGGTTTTCAAGGTATTAAATGACCAAGGTGTGGTGTGCCATAGCAGCTTTGATTGGAGCAGAACAGCACAGCACAGGCACCTGTGGGAAAGATGCTGTGAAAGCTCTGAGTGTTCATCTGAGGCAGCCAATAGAAGAATGAAATCATCATAGGCACCTTCTGTGGTCCACAGAGAAAGACAGAAGCCTTCCCAGCTGCTGAACCAGCCACTCTGCTTGTGTCCATTGTGCTTCATGCTTTGCTTCAGAGCAATCCACTGCCTTCACTCTGATGCTGGCTGGGAATCTCACTTTTATTAAAAAAGTAAATTTGCCTTGGAATCATCTGTGCCCTACAGAAACGCAGCAAGGGGTGCAGACATTAGGCACAGAGAACAGAGGCAGTTGCCAAGCACAGAAAAGTCGCGGGATGAGTGTTTCAGATGGCACTGCTGGGGTTTGCCACCACTCTCTGATGGCCAAACACTGCAGAAGATGTTATGAGAGTGTAATTGGCTTAGTGCTATGTTAGCACAGCACAACTGCTGCTTCTCATCAGCATCAGAACAGGAAAATAAAGCAGAGTCATGCACAAGGTGCAATGAAGTCTGTTATGAAGACCTTTGTATTTTTACTGCTAATAATGAAACATTGTTCTTCATACAAATGTCTCATCTCAACCTATTATCCTAGGCAAGGGGCAAGGTCATGTAACTTGGAAATTATGTTGTTTCGATAATAGCTGTGGAGGCTAGAACGAAAACATTTTAATGCTGCAGAGGGAAATGTCATGACAACAATCACCAATGTAGTCTCCACTGTATTAAGCCACAAGCTATGCTGGAAAATGAATAATATGCTCCATATGTTGCTAGGCACACCCAGATCCATGAGCAGCAATCTTTACTTAAAGCAGGTTTTAAGGGTGACATTTATTTTAAAAAAAAGTTTTATCTCAACATTTTGCTAAAAAAGTTCTATTATATTTTGCAGATCAGTGAGGACTTTTGCTCTTTTTTTTTTTTAAATATTAAACTGGCAACTCTTAGACCCAGATGACACAAATTCTATTTCTCTGGCTAGTGTTTGCATTTCACAGGTTTATAATCCTGTATAGATCATGCTCGTGTTTCTGGAATTCTCATTATCAGAAACTGTAAACCTAAAAAATGATCATGAAGAGGAAAACTTGAAATACTTTGACACTGATTTTATTCTCTGGGAACCCAGTCACTTTCTTTTATTCTTATTTACACCAATCTTTATTTTCCCTTTATTGCTGTGTTTATATCTGTCAAAAATGGATTTTTGGAGTTTATTTTGAGTATGCTGGGATATGCAGACAGGGCCTTACTCTTCCACTGCTTGATCCATGGTTTAAATTATGAACTTCCCTGTTAGTGGGGCACACTAAGGACACAGTTTTTCTCTCCCATTAACCCATGTTGTTCCTGACAACAATAGAATTCTGGAATTCTATGTATATACCTATGCATGTTACAGGCAAATTCTGTTGGATTTTACAATCTGCTGTCCAGTGTACATCGCATATAAAGCTGATGCTTTTTTGGGATTAAAAGGTCTAGTTCCTGTGATGAATAGGAGTCTGTATGGTTTACAATGATGTTTTAGTTAAAAAGTGTCACATTACTTGCTATCAAACTTAACACAATGCTAAATGATGCATGTTTATGCTCAGCTGAGACATATTTTTCTAGATTGCCCAGAGAAAGCATGATGACACGCAAGAGACAAAATCTTACACTGTAGTTCTAGGTTTATTGTTCCAGGCAGTCATAGCCAGCTCAAAGCAAATAATGTCCTTCTCTTCATATGCTCCAGCCAGGAGGTGTCTGTCTTTCCTGGAAAGTGGCACAATATTTTTGCTATCAGATGAAGCAAAATCTCCTGGGAAGTAAACAGTCATTTGTTACACTACATGAATATTTATTTTTTATGTCCAAACACAATGATCAAGAACTAATTTTTCTACCTGTGCAAAATTGCGTATGTGCAACAACTGCTAAATGAGAGTATTGATAAACTACCAATAACAGTCTAGTTTTCTCTGCTAGCAAAAGATTCAGAGATTTCTTATTTCCAGTTATGACCCATGTGGCTACATATATCACTGCAGAGTTTTTGATCTTAATCCATGGATTGAGAGTGTGAGGACTAGAAGCAGACACAGCTGTTCGTCACAGAGCTGTGTCTGTGTCTGTACCATGCCATTCTCCTGCAGTAGTAATGGGAGAGACAGTACAGGTAGATAATTTGCATGTGGAAGAATAATACATTTTTGGACAGTTTGCAGAATATACTGAATTTAGAAAAGAAATGCAGCCGGTGTTAGAGTTAAGATACTGTAATCTAGAATAACTGTTATGAGCTCTGTCAGCTGGGCAAGCTGTGCTGCACTAAAATGGGGAGATGTGGAGGCTGAATTGCCACGAGGTAGGCGCAAATGTGAGAGCTGGCAGCTCACAGCAGAGTCCCTGGAGCACGAGTGCTGCTCCCCACCGCGCTCTGGGGCACACGGTGTGCTTGCTGTCCTGTTCTGCCCTGGAGCAGGGACCCTCTGCCTGCCTCCCCTGAGAGCAAGGCAGGGGCTTCTCACTGAACTAAAGAGTTGTCTCAAGGCTGAGATTCCCACCTGGAACTCGGTGAGGAAAACCCTTCTTACAATGCTAGGAACCAAGATGTGAAAAAAACAATGCCTTCTTAATTCTCTTTCTTGAGGTGGTGACACCCAGCTAATACCCTTAAAAGAGTGATTTAACTGATATGGCAAGTGCCTGGCACTTTTCTAACCTATTACTTTTAAACACTGCAGGTTAATCTGTTTGATTGGAAAGCTTTAGAATTCACTTCCTAAAGCGGCAATCAGTACAAAAGTAAGAATCACTCAAATTGTCTCTCTCGAGAGCCTGACATGAATAAGAAACATGCCCTGAAGTTTGCATGTGTGAGACCACGGCATGAAAGACTGAACAAGATAAATATTCATGTTCTGTGTTATTGTTTCTTTCAGCAAGTTATTAATTCCCTTCAACAAAAAGCTGAGTTCAGATGTAAAAACAAAAGCAGAATCTGTTTTTAAAATGCTGTTGAAATTTGAGTGAAGCTTCCATTCAACTGCAACAAGAAAGGCAGCCTCATGCCATTAGAAATAGATTCTTGCTACACCCCAAACAAATCTGGAATACCTTTCTTAAGGTGTTGTTAAAATGAGAGTTTGGAGGAAAAATTATGACTGTACTCCAGATCAATCTCAGCCTCTAGAGCAGACATTTCTAATTTCCATGAAATTAAGTTATGGAAGGTTAAAGTGTTGCTTGAATGATGAATAATACATGCTTCAAATATCCTGCATGCGTGTTTCATCACATGAACCACATGCTGTTGAGATTTCAAATTATAATGATTATCCTGCTTTTTTCTCTCTGCACTCCATCTTCAACACAAATTAATTAGTTTTACCTTGCTTGCCCTTTTGCTAAGAGCTTTGAATGGTATGAATAGAGTTCCATCCTTAACGTCTGCATGTAAAGTATTATGAGTATGATTGAGACTGTATTTCCAAATTTTTAAGAGTAACTCTTATGGTGTGTTAGCACGATACTAAAATATTACTTAACTAGACTAAATATTGGCCATTATTTAGAAGCTTGTATAATGGAATTTTTTAACTGGGATCAAATTTTAAATTCCCAGTGCTCATGATAAATGCAAATGTTTTGCATCCATCCTTTGCATCCTCTCTAAGGGTACTACTGAAACATTTATAATGATGACGTTATGGTCACATCAACTCTAAACTTTGAATGGCAATACATGTAAGAGGAATTTGCAGTGCCTAAAATAGGGTGTGTTTGCTAGAGACAAACGTCTTTGAGAAACATGATTTTTAACATCTGGTGAAGTGACTTCTTTCAGCCATTAAGGTGTTCTGCAGATAGAAGGTGTTTTCCTTTTATGTCCGTAATTGTGTATCTGGAGCCACACATTTGCTTTATGTACACAAAATGAAAGTGCTTCCTCTTTCTGTCTCAATCACCACTTATGTCCCTGGTCATATTAAAACTACAAATAGAATCAATCATGCTCCTGATGAGAGGAAATGTGGTGGTGATAATTACATCTCCATTGAATTTCTGTTGCTGTTCTAGAGAGAGAAATTGAGTGACAACCTAAATGCGTTGTAACAATGCGCTGAGAAAATAAATGCAGCTGACACATCACCCACAACAAATGTACTGTGCTCAACATAATGGATAGGATTTAAACACTTCCTAGAATATTAGATAGAGCTTGTCACGATTTCTTTCCCAGATAGCTGGGTTAGGCTTATGACGTGGTCATATGGTACCTGGAGGACATCAATATATGTTGAAAAGGAATGTCAGGCACTAAAATCTGTCAATGTAGGCAGATTTCAGATTTACATAATCTGAAATATCTAACTCCAGGGAGAATCATCCTTTTGGGAAGATATTCACATTTTAAGATATATGAGATATCTGCCTTTTCCTTTAAGCAGAGTGCATTGCAGTGAAAAGTTGTATACCTGTCTTTGACAGCCTTCCTGCTAACACATTGCCTTAAAGCAAAAGTGAGTGTGAACTTGAAATGGATTTCCTGTGACAGTGCAAAGAGTAAGAAGAAACATAAATTGAAAAAGCAATGAGAAACATTTTACCATGCTGATAATCACAGCTTAATGAAAAGGAACACTCATGCCACTATGGACACTCATGCTCCTTGGTTTCAGTTTTATGGCTGAATTTTCACTTTTACCTTTCTTTCACCTTTTCTACCTTTACCATAGTCTTGCTGTTAGTCCTGGGGTCCTGTTTTCCTTCTCACTGGTTGGACATATCTTTCTCCTCAATGACTGACACACTTTTCAATGCTTTATGTCTTTCCTCCTCTGAAGGGAAGTTAAGAAATTTACATTTTCTTGGATGGACAGAGATGGCAGCTAGCTCTGTATGAGGACAGACTGAGAATTTGTAATTTGTTTAACTGTGGACAGAAGCTAGACAATGTGAGAAAGGAGAAAATGAGCTGCAGAATCTGAGAGAAGATGTGAAAGAAATGAAGGGAACTCAGAGAAGAAAACAGTATCCTTCAGCACCACAGCTCAGAAGACACCCAAGCCAGTGTTGATCTTTCCAAGCATGTCAGGTAGGAGGCAATTTAATAACTGGGGGATTGTAATAAAACTTTTGTCTTGTATGCACTGGTCTTAAGTGTTTGTGTACTTAACACTTTTAACTCAGCAAAGGCCCTACTGCTCTATGCAAAAGCAAACAGGCTTTTGGACACAGGCATTAGATCTATTTCAAATGTTTTATGCATATGGCTGATAGAAAGCTGGCACTTTGCTTAGTCAGATGGTCTCTCATTTCTCTGTGTGTCCATACACTGTATACCAAAATACTTTACGTAAGAAGTTTCAGGTGGTTTAGAAGGAAATGGTTAATGTTCTAGGCCCTTACCAGGATTTGTGTCTTCAATGTTTCAGTCTGTTCTCACCAGTCCTGTGATCATTGTACAGCTGAGAAATATGTGGCGCTTTTTGCTACAAAAACAATGAACATTAACTCAGTAGATTGAAACGGGGCATAAAATGCATCAACACTTTCTCCATGCTGAATTCTTAGTGCTGCCAAAAGTAGAAAATGAGAAGTGTTAGCACTACTAGCTGTCATCCCCCGGCTCTAGAGAGCAATACTGACATTTTCCTGGATGCCAGCTCTATTTTCCTATATTCCTGTACAGTATGTATTCCCTGTATATTCCTCTATAGTAAGGAAACAGTAAAGCTACGCATTCTAAGCAAAAAAATGCATGTCCCATGGAAGGTGTCTGCTCCCTGCCTCTTCTCCAGCTACTTCAAGCATGATAGCTCTCAAGTATAATCATCTCATTTACTTTCTGAAAGTAATACCCAGCAATGATAGCCTTGATCAGTCCCCCACAATAGCAGGATAGAGCACCAGCAAACCAGGCTTAGCAGATTTTTCTGATTACCACACAGGACCATACTTGACTGCAACAAACTGAAATGTTTTAAAGGGCAAGAAAAGTTCATTAAATGAATCTACATTTATTTGTTTGTTTCTGTTAATCAGGGAGGAGATGATTTTTTGAGTGTAGGTGTAAGCCTGTATCATTGTAGTGACTTCAATAAAACTGTTGTCAGAAGCAGAGCCAAAATCAGAAGCTACACTTGGAAAGACATTTATGTATCTGATTTCCATTACAGGAAAAAAAAAAAAAAGAAAAAAAAAAAGATGCCTAAGTGCCTTTAAATCTGTTCTTTGGGCTTTAAAAACTGAATAGGCAGGGTCTTTCCAAAGTATTTTTATTTTCATGGCATGGATCCTGTACAAAGCAATGGAAAAAGAAAACTTTGAAAATCAATATTGCAAACTGCAAATACATTAGCTTTAAGTGTTTTCCTCTAACACAGAGATTTTCTAGGACAGTGATCTATTTTTTTTTGTCTTTAAAGGGAAAAATGCCAACATTTGTCAGGATTAAAATGAATTTATTTTTATTATCAATTTCATAACAAACACATTTAGCAATCCTTTTCATTATCTTGCCTACAGTCTTTGAAATGTCACCTGGAGAGGAGATGATTTGAAGTTAAACATCCACACACTCAAGCATGTTGCCTATCAAACGGGCCTCCCTACTCTATGTGCTGGTATAGTGCTGGTTTCTGTGTTTTCTAGTCATTGATGTTCTAAATGTATGTGCTAATCAAAAAGTACTTTGATTCTTCTATACTTTTGATAAATTACTGCTCCTTTCTCAACCCTGCATAATAAGTGACACAAGTAATTCAGGGTATGATTTGCTTGCCAGCTTCTTTCCCTTTCCACCTCCTCAAACCACCCTTTGTATTTTCTAGCATCATGCTTCATTTGCATGAGAAACAGACGTTTTAGAAAGTAATTGGAAAAAGTGTATTTAAAAACAATCCAACAAAGCAGACTGTCTCATTAGAGTTGCTCCAGACTGTGCCATAATGGCCTGGAAATCACTTATACACAACTCTAACTCTGCTTGAGGAGGAACTAATGTAAAGACACACTATCTTAGGTTTTAAATGCAGTTTTCTTAGGGAAAGTCAATTCTGGCTGTCAAAGAAATAATTGCAAATTCTTTCCTATTGCTAGCGCTTATTATTACTTACTATTTCCCTTTCTCTTTCTGTAGCATGTTACATGACCTAAAGAACTCAGAACAGCTTTCAAAAGTCATGAATGAGGACTGATGAGTATATTATGGTTTAGAAACGGAGAATTAAGGTTAAGGGACTTTCTGAGGAAAGCATCACAAGTGGCAGATCTGAAAGTGAAACTGAGATCCTTGGATATTTGTTCTTCTGCTCCAATCTGTCCTAAATTACAGTGATATTTTCAAGAATGTACATTATAGCTCCATTCAACACCATGTTGATGTAATAAGACAATTTCTAAATGCTCTCAACTTAGTGGCAGATTTTGCTGTAAGTTCACAATGGTTCTGGACTGGGTCCAGGAGAGGGCTGCAAATAAGATAAAGGGACAGGAACATCTCCCTTAGAAGGACAGGCTGAGGGAGTTGGGCCTGTTCAGCCGCAAGAAAAGGTGACTGAGAGCGGACCTCGTCAAGGTATACACCTATCTGAATGGAGGGCACTAAGAGGATGGATCCATGTTCTTCTCCATGATGCCAAGCAGTAGGACAAGAAGCAACAGGCAGAAACTGATGCAGAGGAAGTTCCACCTGAATACGAGGAATAATTTCCTTACCATGAAGGTGACTGAGCATTGACTGTAACGGATTGCCCAGAGAGGTTGTGGAGTCCCCCGCACTGAAATATTCAAGAACTATTTGGACACAACCCTGTGCCATGTGCCCTGGGATGACTCTGCTTGAGCAGGGAGGTTGGGCCAGATGGCTGGACCTTGTGGTCCCTTCCAACCTTACCCATTCAATGGTTCTGTGATTCTCACATGGGGTAGGGTTCATTACATCCAGCTTTGTCCTCTTCCAAATTGCTTGCTTAGTCCAAGCTGGCTGTCCAAGATCCCTCTCTGTTCAGTGAAGAGAAGCAGGCATTTCCAGGCAGTGGCTCACGCCAGTCTAAGATAAGCATCCATGCTGATGTGCTGATTTACACCATGGAGTTCCAACTCTGACTGCAGCCCAGACTGTGGACTTACAGATTGGAGCTTTGAGTGCATTCCTGTCCCAAATATAAATTTGCTCTAGAGAATGTTTCAGTTATTTCTAACACTCTTTCCTTTCCACAGAGGCAGGATGCTGCTCAGCACTTTGGGAGAAAGCTGTTGGATTACAAACACAATTCAAATTTCTGGAGGAAAGAAACATCTTGATCTATGTCTGATTAACACTCAAAATTAATTTCATCATGTTGAGGATAAAGCATGGTGCAACACAAATGAATGCCTCCAAATGAGAACTAAGGAAAATTCCCAGAGATGTAGTATGAGCAGTTGCTTTAGTAAGGAAACTGTCATGTCCAGTTTTCATAAATCTGTGTGTGAGTGACATCCCAGTTAGAAATGTCTTTCAGCCTTATGTGGTACGGTTGGCTGAAATTATTATGATACATAAAGCCAGTAGTATCCTCTGCATCACAGGGGAACAAGGCGAATTTTTTCAGAAGGTAAGTACACAGCAGAAAAAAACCTAGAGTGAGATTTTTGCCTGAAGAGAGTTTGTGATCATAACAAATTTTTCTGAAGGTTTATGAGGACATGGATTTGTCCTCAGTATATCAGCCTTCCCATCAATGACCCTGATAGTTGTTCTTTCTTTCCCATTATCTTTTCAAATTATGTATTCTTCATGTACCACAATGGCCTCTCAAATTCATACTTAAAAATTCAAGTTTATTATTTAAACCGAAGGGCTTTTGAACTTTCTTAAAATTTAGCTTAAAAGGCCTAGGATCTAAGTAATTAATCTTAAGAAAAAAGGTCTCAGGAGGGAGATCATTATTACGTTTTTGTGACTTCCCACTTAAAATTGGACCTGCTGGCCCTGTAATCCATATACAAATGTAGAGTTATCTAATTTCTTTTGAAACCACTGACATGAGGTATTTTAATGGCCCTGTAATCCATATACAAATGTAGAGTTATCTAATTTCTTTTGAAACCACTGACATGAGGTATTTTAATGGCCCTGTAATCCATATACAAATGTAGAGTTATCTAATTTCTTTTGAAACCACTGACATGAGGTATTTTAATGGCCCTGTAATCCATATACAAATGTAGAGTTATCTAATTTCTTTTGAAACCACTGACATGAGGTATTTTAATATCTTTTAAGGCCTCTGACCTCTAATACAATGCAACACTTGCAGGCCGTTGTTTGCTGAAGTCAAACCAACATTTTTCTCTATAATTCTGTGGCTTTGGTGTGCTGTGATACAACTGCTTTCGGTTTGCCATGCAGAGCTCCTAAGGCAGCAACCCTTTCACTTCTCACTGGAGCTCTGCAGAGAAGGCATTGGGTTATGAAATGAGGCAACATGTTCTTTCTAGTGAAAGCTCTAGGCAGACAGAAGTAGTAGTACCTGATACTGGATGTTGCTGAAACAGATCTGTAAAGCAGGAGACTATCCAAGAAGGGGAGAATGAAAAATGCTGCCACTAACCTAGGGAATCTGCATTTCTAGTTAAAATACCAGACTGCTGGCAGCTAGCCTGCATATTATATCCAGCTCGTTGGCAGCCACAGGCATCATCTCATTTCACAATAAATCTGAAAATTTTGAAGTTTGCTGTTTAACTCAAGCCATTAAATAATCTTATTTCTGAATAAAATAGACACCTTCCAGGTCTCCTGGTTTGAAATTACATTAGCTTAGGGTTTTCTCACTTAATTGCAACTTTCATATTAAAATATAAGGGCTGAGAATCTTGCATTTGTTATTTGTGCATGATTTAATTTTAGTTACTACCAAAACACACCACTTCAGACCTATCAGGGAAAAACAGGTGTTTTACTGTGGAAACAGATATCAACTTAAATTTTCCAGACTGTAATGGATATTCAAGACAGGGAGGCAGTGTAATTTTAATTGCTGATTTTGTGCTGGTCAGAGCAAGACTAAGACTGTAAGCTGCCTCAAAAGATGTCTTTGTTTAAAACATATTTCAGTTGTCATGAGCATCATTATGTGTCTCCCACGGAGCCCTTCAAGATAGTTACAGCTATAGCCGCCTGTGCCCTGATTTGCCTTCCTCATTCCCTTCACCTGATCTTCTTTCTCTTTTTACTTGCCATCAACTCCTTGGAATTTTCTGAATGTGAGGGTCTGCCTCCAGCTATGTAGAGTTTGGTTAAATAACAAAGAAACTCCTCTGTTTCTAATTCACCTGATACAATTCCCACTGCATTGTTTAGAAATAGAAGTGAGCACAGCAGCTTTGAATTCTGTTTCAGGAGGTCTGTGTCTTACCTAGCCACATATCCTTATCCTATTTTTTCCAGCCTATTATTTTGCAGTCTTGGGTTACAAATATATGTGTACAAGTACATGCAACTCAAGTATTTGAAGACTGTTTCAGCACTACCACTTAGACTGTAATTTGTGACTATTGCCGTCGTAAGCATGGGCAGCTTGTAAAAGAAAAGCAATGTCCAGGCACATGCTGTGTACTATTAGTGTCATGCACACTAAGGGTGTGCTTTTGAGTCTGCAGCGTTTCTTTTCCACTTTGTGATTGCCAGGTCAACAGAGATGCACATAAGGTGTTGTATGTATTTTCACTGTCATTTCCTTTGACGCAGCCATCCCTGAGAATAGCATTTGTCCTGGAAAAAGTAGGAAGAAGCTAAGTGTTATGGAACAAAAAAACTTAACAGATAATGCAGAACACTATTGCAAAATTGAGCGTTACATTTAGCAGTGCCACTGTATTGTGTTTCAAGAAGGCCTGAGTGCTTCTGGAAGATGATGTTACCATAAAGCCCCATTGCTGCCCCTTCCCATCTGTGCTCTCACTAGCTCTGTGTAGAAATTGGGGCTCCTCGTGAGCTTAGCCCCGACTCAGGTTTATAAGTAAGCTTCTCTTTCTCCCTCTCTTCTCCATGGAGGGATGTAGAGCATGACCAGGGCAGGTGTACAGTGACTGTGCTGTACTGGCAGAACTTTGGAGGAAAGGAAGGTTGAGAGGCTGTGGCTGTGTGAGGGTCAATACAGAAGCTCTTGTTGCAGAAGGAGGTAGGAGGTGTCCTAAACAATCAGGTTCAGGAGCTGAGTGAGAAAAAGCAGCAGATAATCTGAACAATGCTGACGCCAAATAGCTCCCCAATGGGAGATAAAACCCAAACATTTCACAGAGTCCTTCCTTGGATCTCCCTGCTCCAAAGTAAGGCAGACAAAAACAGTTTTCTCATTTCAAAAGGGTATAAAGTTATAAGGTTTTCACCTTTTCACCTAAAAGGGATTGTGAAGCCCTAATTGTCACAGTTAATTAGTACCAAAGGGAACTGTCTCTTGAGATTTTTAGAAGTTCGCAGTTCTTTTGATCTCATGTAATCTCTACTTTCTTTTCTTGAAACAGGAAAAATACAATTCCAAAACAGATTTTATCTTATATGAGGAACAGAAACTTTATTCTGAAAATGTTCATATGTGTTGTTTTGACCACACAAACACTTTTCCTCAAAATTTCATTAAATTGGAAGTTCCATTGATATTTCTCTCACAAGAAATTTTAAAATTTACCCATTGTGTTTTACAGTGGCTAAATATCTTTTTCATTGATAAATATCTTGTTCTGTTAGTCTAATTTCTTCCTTGACAATTCTTCATTACTGATCTTATTTTTCCTATCTATTCTTTTTTCTGCCTACTTTCTTCTTCTTAGTCACTGGGTCTTCAAATTTTAAAAATGCCTGCAAACACTTTAAAATTGTGATGTTGCCTCAGTGCAGCTTATTTTACATGAAAAAGTTAGTGTATTGGCTTCAGGAAAGCAGTTTAAGATAAAAAAGAAAACCAGTTGAAATTCTAAAAATTATTCTATTAGAACAACTTTTTTTTAAGAAAAAAATTTTAAGAGACCTGAGCCTTTTCAGTTTGCCATTTAACACCAGACTATAAGATTTAGCCCATGTGTACATATCGGCATAGGACAATATTGTGACTGATTTCCCATAAATTTTCATGTGCAATATAATCACATATTAATATATTAATTTCACTGGTAAAATACTGAGTACTGTTTTTAGATTAGTTTACTTACAGTCCTGATTTTATAGCAACATAAATACCAGTGAGATTGGGGGAACCAATAACCAAGCTATTTTTCCTGTGGGCTAATTTGTTTTGTTTAGTATTTATTTAATTATAATTTTCCTCTAAAATATATAGTTTTATGATTCAGTCAGCTGTCAGTGTCTTCCTTAGAAATATTACATTAGCAAACAGACCATGAATTTTAAATTTTTTTTCAATAAAGCTGGATCAGTCAGGGAAAATGGACAGGAGGAACTGAAATCGATTTCAAGTTTCTTTTCCAAATATATCCTTGTTCAAAAGGAACATTTGCTTTATAACAGTAGGATGAGAGTTTCAAAGCAATACGTAGTGGAAATCATAGCAATATCGCTTAAATCCACAGTGAGGACACAAGATAATGGAACAAGTAATACCAATGGCCCAATTTGAAGCCTGTTAAATGCAGTATGCTCTTGCCATTGCCTTCAGTGAGCTTGGAATCAAGTCCACCAGAAAAGCATTTATTTTGCCATCTCTTCACAATTTAAAACATGGTATTTTGTTGTGAAAATAATCACCAAAAATATCCCAATATTATCCTCTCTACTTCTTGCGTTCCTGTGCTCCTAAGCTGACCCAAGCAGAGAAGGGCATTTTGTGGCTCTCGTGGCCTGTGTGCAGTGTGGGTGCAGGGGCTCCATTGCAGCACAAGCTTTGGGTTCAGGTGCTCGGCTGCACAGCTCACCTTGGACGTGTGCATCAAGTGAATGGCTGAGAGATGGGGAATTTATGGAGGAGTTTAGTGGGGCAAGGCTGCAGTGATTGCACTGGGAACAAATGCTGACGTCTGAACTGGAAACTGCGCAGAGTTCATCATACAGAACTGGGGGTCACGATTACAGCAGCATACACATTTAAGTCAATGCAGAGTTTTGCTATTAACTGGTAGTTCCATACCCTTAAATCCCATACCTGCTGTCTGGACTTTGATCTTTGACTACAGTAGGTGCAACTGGAGTCACTAAATTTGGAAAGGGGCCTTGACTTATGCTGGGAGAGAGTACAATGTTCAAAGATTAGGATAAACATGATCTATATGTGTTGCCTATCTGGACACAGTGGTGGTTCAGAATGTCCAGAGATTTATTACAAAAACCAGCAACATTCAGGCATGGGGGAAGATATTTTGCATTCAAAAAAAAGCTTGAGGTAGCTAATAACATGGCTTCATTTACTCAACACTGTATTACTGAGCTTCTTGACCTTTTCTCCTTCATGTTTTTAACCTCGTCTCCATCTTCAATTTTGAGCAAGAGGGAAAGCCCACATTTCACTGCATAATAGAAAATAAGATGAAATGTAGATTAGCATAAACCTATTTCTCTTTGTCCCTTTTCTTTTCATCCCCCATGGTTTAAACCACAAGTAGTCCCCGAATGTTTTAAATGTATTTAAATAAAATTGTATCAGGATGCTTGAGAGCTGAACGTGCACTTACTTCATGCATTCATAAAACTCACCAGTTTACCAGCTGCTTTTTAATAACGCTTACCTGACAGATGGGCAACTTAAATAAAATAAGGTACTGAATGGAAGAAAAAAGATTTTTCAGAGGGCAGAGTCCTATTTGTGATTGTTGAAACTAATATGTCACCCTCTCAGGTGAAACCTGTTAAACACACACATATTAAGATAGAGATCACTGAAGCCTTTATAACAAAGGTGTGTGTTTTTGCTGTGGAGCTGATTGAATCTTTTGCATGTACTTTTCTGTATGCTGAGCTCACACAGCTCTCATCCTTCCCACTGCCAGTGCTTCTTTGCAAAACCCCAGCACCCTGTATTATACCTGTTTTCCTCTGCATCCTCTCTTCTACAGCCTTTATCACCCCACTATTTGAGGACCATTCACCTGTGCATTAGGCATCGTACCTGCCATCTGTCATATGTTTGTCCTCTGATCCTCTCTGTAGGGAGAGTAATGTGCTCAGTAAGGTGCCGTGTTTTGATAGGATTTTTGTTGGAACAGATTTTTACAAGTGTGTAAAAATAGATGAAAATCTGCCTTGACCTTAGAGTAGGTGAGGAAGTCAGTGATGTTCTCAGTTCCCGGTTCATGGGGGATTTTACCCCACAGAATGGACCATCTCTTGGGACAGCAGTGTTTTCCTGAGAAAGGAAACATTGCACTTGTGGAAGCTGCTGTTAGGCTGCTCCAAATCTCAGTAGATATTTTACATAACCCAGGTCCAGACCAAAAGGTCATTCAAAGAACAGATTCAAGACCTTGAATCTGATTTGGATGCTTTTGAAATCCTCCAGCACAGTTTTGCAGTGCTCCTGGTAACTTTTGTTCCTGAAGAGACAGTTCTTATTCTTGGCCCTTTCTTCTGTTCCAGATTGGTGCTACAGCTGAGTTTGCCAATCTGTCAGGACACATTTTAAGGCTGCCTCAACAGCAAAAGCATTGCTTTTGTCTGCAGGCTATCAGCCAGACCTTCTGGGAAAAACATCACATACTGCTTTCATTCCTTTTTGGAAGCCTCCTCCAACAGTTTCTAAAAACTTGTCTCAGGTCTTGCCCATCTTCCTCTTGGCCATCTTTGTTTCCTGAAAATGCTTTCATTACTCATTTCCTTTTGGTTTGAGATTAGAAATTAAGAAACTCTAAAAATTTAAAAGAAGCTGTGTTGAGAGGCTCTGTGGTACAATTACATCTGTGAAATTCAGAGTGTGTTCCTCTGTGTGCTGTCTTTTGTTGCACAGTATTTTTGTAGTTTTCTGTAGCATAGACAGATATGTAGACAGCAGAAATCCTGCATTTATCATAAAGAAACTGTGACCCAGAAAGACCAGCTAGTGCATGAACTTACACAAGTTAGTCATGTAACAGTTTCTCCATGTTTTTGTTACTAAACCAAGGGTTTTACTGTCTCCTTCAGCAGCCTGACACTAAAGCACGCTCTACAGAAAATAGCTTTAAAGTGGTACAATTGATTTTAGTCTGAAGAAGTAATGGGTGAATGAATTAGGTAATAAAATAGAAGCATATGTCCAGAGGTGAAGTGTGGAGCTTAAAAACCTACAAGTTGCAGGGCTTGCTGAAAGATCCGTGATGCTAGATGGAAGACAAGTGCAACATGTTCTGTTACCATGTTCAAAAAAGCAGAAGAATCTTGAATAATTAATACCAGGGCTTGTTGTTACAACTAGAAGTCATTCTGACTCTCTGCTGGATTGCCACTAATGGTAGCACTTAGTGCTAGCCTTACCTCTGCTCAGTTGCACAGGTTTCTCCAAGGATGTGACTCTTAAACCCATTTAATGAAGTTTGAAATACAACCATGGTGATTTTGGCCAAGATTTTTAATCAAAATTTTAAATCTTGGAATATAGATAGAGACTCTATGGCAATTTGTACTATGTGATTTCTGTATCCAAGCTGATCCCCACTTCACAACAGGACCATTGCTAATGTTGATTGTTCTGGTCATTGTCCTCCTTATATAAGCAAGGAGACCAAGATAGTAAACCAATGTCAGAGCTGTAAGGTACAGGAATCCAGCATCAAGCTTTTCCGGTTTTATCTCATATTCACTTTTTTACAGTTTAATTTTGCTCTAGCTTATGTACTAATGTATTTCTATCTGAAAATGATAGTTTTTAACAAAAATGTCCAATGAAATCTCTTCAGCTAAAGCAGATTTTTCCAGACTCCAGTCAAGAGATCATATCTATTAATTTCCTTAGGACACAAAGGGTAGTAGGAAGAGCTGTAGATCTTCAAACCTGTTTCTGTAAAGTGCCCCTGGTCAGTGGCCTGGAGAGGAGTCATACAAAGCAGCAATAAGTGTAAAGGCTGTTTTCTGAGTGGTGTTTGTCTGGGTGGCTTCACCAACAGCACTAAGCAATGCTTAGAGTTTTTTTAGTTTCACAGTGTCCTGCAAGAGAGGATAAAGACTGACAAGGTTCATTGATTCAAATGTTTTGGAGCAGTGCTTTAAAACATTACTGTGAATAATGTCTGTCTGATACTGCTTTGCAGGTCTCGATCAATCAGGATCTGGATCCATACAAATATGATTTCTCATAAATGTTCCTCATTAGTATTTACATTACACAGAGCCCGTGCTGGTAGGCAAAAGAAGCTGGGGAGCTGTTTGCTTAATATGATTGATAAAGAAACTCTTACTGTGACTTGTCTTTGCAGTGTTATACCATTCTGTTGAAAGGTTGGGGAGATTTATGATACACAAAGTGCAAATTGATGGCTACTCTGGAGGATAAGATACGTGACCTGCAAATGCCAAGTTCAGCATAGTGCGCAATTAAAGAACTGCTTTTCTGGCAAGTACATTTGGAACTCACTGCTGCAGTGGCAAGGGAACTGATTAGGTTGCAAACCGAGGCAGTGGACTAGCAATCTGTAACTAAGAGATGTTTAATCTGTCTAATTGTATTGTCTCAATATCATACACTTATTGAGTCACCTCCTGAGAAAAAAGGGGGACTTCTGCAACAAACGTTGTTACTACAGGAAACAGGAACAAAGAGCTTCTTAAGATGTCTTAAAAGGAAAGACATACAGTCTATAATCTAAATTATAATAAATGTAAAAGTATTCAAGAAAAAAAGAAGGGACAAAAATGTCCTGTTTTCCAAGTGCAAAAATATAGAAATGTAACAGTAATATTGGATGGAATGATCAGTCAGGCAGGTCTTGCTCTGCTGAAAATACACATGAGAATAAAAAATATTACATGGAGCACCATAAATAATTAAGGTGAGGGACGTGCAGAAGACAAGAAAAGCAGAGAGAAGTTCAAGTGATGTTTTGGGTTTTATGAAAAACAGAAAAGAGAACACCTTGGAGGTGAGGGGTTGGACAGCTGACTGGTGAAAACAGAAGGTTTTGGTTTTGTGGAGCACTGAACTTTGTCACAGTGTACTGAGAATTGGTGTCACTGTCTGTCACAGACCGTGAGAGACCTGCTTTTCTCAGCTGTAAATCAGTTTGAATAAGTAGGAAGTGAAGTAGCAAGAGGAACAAGGTATAAGGACAGCAAAGACAGTACATATTTAAACTCTGCGTCATAAACACTGTGGTCTGATGTGGCAAGGAATATGAAGGCAAGGCATTTCTCACTAAATCATTTACCCGTGCTACAAGACTGACTACTGAGCTGGGGGAATTTGTAATTCTCATTAATGAGAAGGAATTTTATTAAACTGGCATTACTGGAACAGAGTGGGATGATCTGTATGTCTAGAATGTTAAAATACATCATACACAGTGCATCAGAAATTGAGGGAAACTGAGCCCAGCCCTCCACAGACCACAGCAGAGGGACATATCTTTTTAGCTCTTTACTAGACAATGTAAAATGATTGAACTTGATTCTTTGATTCATTACAAAGGAATAATCTGCTCAGAGCCTAGCTGCCTTACTCAGAGGCAATTAAAGAACTGCTTTTATAGCAAGTAGATTTGGAACTCACTAGTATCGATGCAAATCTCGTGATATTCGCGGCTGCGGGCAGAGAAGGCTGGCAAGGAAGCAGGCAGAAACCCCCAAGATGGCGAAAGAGAGAGTTTTATTTACAGAAACTTCTTTATATATCCATTAATAATCTAGCAACCATTGGTCAGTAAAAAATCTACCTCCCAATATCATTGGTCATAGCTACAGAGCACTTAACACAAACACAGAGATTAAGAAAGTACAGAAAGTGCAGTTTATCTCTATTCTCCATGAGAAAGAACAGAAGGATTTCTAAAACAGTGCAACTACACACTAGTTCTCCATGAGATGGACAGTGGACAACCTACTTTTTCAGCAGTGCCCAGTTGCAGCGGATTCCTTCCCCAGCCATGTTTATAGGTGTGCACCGGACACTTAAGAAGGAGGCATTTTGCAGAGACAAGCAAATAATTTTCTTCTTCTCTTCTTCTTCTTCTTCTTCTTCTTCTTCTTCTTCTTTTTCTTCTTCTTCTTCTGCTTTTACTGCTCTGTGCTCCACTCAGCAGAGTAACTCAGGTTTATGAGATTAAAATTTTTCAAAAAGACAATTTTATTTACTTCTCCAATATAGAGAATTCAACATTTTCATAAGCTACATGAGCCTCATTCTGTGACATGAACAAATATCCCCAGAGGAACACAATGTATTTCTCTGAGAATTAAATCAAAGCAGATTTCATAAAGGGAAAAAAAAGGCTGTTGCCTTTCTCCTTTTTTCCTCCTCTCTTCTCTCAGAGGTGCTTATAACTAGATATCTAAAACCCCTATCATGGGACAGACCCTGCATTTCTTGATGTAGTTGCAGATGAACACCTCCTCAACTGTACAGACAATACACTACTGTGAAAAGCAGAGTCCAGTCTAATGTTCTGTATATAATGTAAAAAAATAAAGCAACCAGTCATGGAACGTCCTTGACACTTTCTCTGGTGGATTCACCAAGCACTTGTTTCAGTGCATAAAAGATCAATTTTGAACATGGTTCTCTTCTCTTCTCTTCTCTTCTCTTCTCTTCTCTTCTCTTCTCTTCTCTTCTCTTCTCTTCTCTTCTCTTCTCTTCTCTTCTCTTCTCTTCTCTTCTCTTCCCTTCCCTTCCCTTCTCTTTTCTTTCTTTCCCCTCCTCCTCTTCTCTTATCAGCTTGTTAAAATATTTCAAGAACAAAAGAGAAAGTACAAGACATATGTTAGTAAAGGGGAAGAGGATAATGATAGCTTTTTGAAAGCAGAACCCTTTTATTTTGAGCAAAACACAACATCCCAATTAAAAAATTCTCCCATCTATCTTCCTTTTGACAATGGAACCAATGTCAGAGTTTAAAGGGGGTACATTTTAATGCTTGTAGGAAGAGAAACTCAGTGGAATCTGTAAATCTCCTGTCTCCCATGGGAGGTCACTATCAACCCAGGGTGTTTAGCCTCCTCCAGGTTCGGGCCCTGTATGAATCGCATCAGTTTTTCTAAAACAGTGTTAATTCCTTCACTCAGACCTGAACAAATAACTTTCTGCTTTTCAGTCACAGAATGATCAAAGTGACAGGAATAGATGATTAATGTCAGCAGTAGGACTGGTTGGATATTTGCATATTGTGCCCAACACAGTCAGGCTAAGTAAATTAAAGAATCAGTAATTCTGCAGGCAAAATCTGTGCTTCCAGCAAATGCTGACTAAGTGACACAATTTTACTGCTGCTGGCACTTTATTCCCAAGTTTGAAAATAAACCTAGGATTAAAGAGTTCTTATATCAAAACTTCTGTGTTGATCTCTAGTGGAGATCATTAAAATGTTTTCATTTGAATTGTTTTCCATCAGAACATGGTGACTGTCTGAAATCCAAGTACTCCACCAACCTGGTTTTCGTGGTGCTGGGGAGCACAGGGACACTGCCAGGCTCCCTGTCTGTCTCTCAGCTCTAAGCCCCCAGGGAGACACAGTTTCAGTAACAGGGAGGCCATCTCCCCAGGATGCTGATAGCAGAGAAGGATTTGAGAAAAATCCATAGCATTTATTAAAAAATATGACTCTTTTACTATGTCTACCCCATGCTAAACGCTTCTGAGAAAAAGAACTGTTATGCCTCTGTAGTCCTACCAGTACTATACAAAATGATGGCATCATCTGGAGTTAGTCAATTTGTGCTCAGATCAAAGCTGACCTTTAAAGAAGTGAGAACATGGTGCCCTTTCTTTTATAAACACATCACTTTTGTTCATTCTTGGGTATGCTTTTCTCTGAGAGCACAATAAGTTTAATGCTGGAGAGACTGAAGTAAAAGCACAGCTCTGGCATTTCAGCCCCCATATCTGCCAGGGTAGGATTTATGCTTGTTTGGTTCACTAACTTGACATAAATAATACTATTTTTTCTTTCTATATTTTGTTGTTAATAATAACAATAATTCCCCATACCACAACTTTTACTCGTTGGCTGTAACAAGTCTCTGGAGGGAGATAAAAAACAAATGAAAACAGAACGGGCATATGTACTGTATCTGATGGGAAATATGCCATTAGCATGGGGTGAATTGCAGCTATGCTTAGGAAACTGTACGTTGATACTTCAGTTCAGCTGCAGTACCTGCTCTCTGGCTTCTTCGGAGTTACATCCAGGAAAACATTATTTTTAATGTTTCTATTTATCGCAAATTAGACTTTATCTATAATGCTTAGAAGATAATTTATAATACTGAGAAGCCATAAAACACTGAGGATATTCTGACACTCCCACGACTTACAGCTACCCTTCTTTCATCTGCAATTCCCTAAAATCAGTTAATCTGGGTGAGAGTGTGTGCTTTGGGAGAGCAGAATTTTCAAAATTTCTAAATTCTCATCTAAGGCTGAAGCAGAAATAAAAATATTATCATGTATTTAAGAATTCATTGCTAGAAGAACCAGCTGTTTAGTTTCGAACACTGGGTTTAGCCTTGCTCCAAAGAACATGAAGTCTTCTTGTTTTTCTACGGATCTCAAGAGTGCATCTTGAATGCTCTGTCAATTATATAATTTTTCTTCACTTTTCCACCTTCCTGAAACTGCAGAAGTCAAACTGACTTTGTTTGTCAGGTTTCACTATTTACTGTTTTATGACTTTTTGTTTGTATTTCTCTCCCTGTATTTGATAAGAGAATGAGGACTTCTTTCAGTCTTCGCTTCACAGGAGCTTCACCCATTTAGAAGCACCTGATTCCCATCCTCATGGATGCAAATGAAAGAGAAGAGTTAAGAACAGCATTGGGAAAGATGGTAAGGGCATCCTGAAAGAACGAGAGAAATATACAGGAAATGCAAAGGTAGTAAGGGCAATTGTGCTGTGTAGCTGCCACCACTTTGCTGATGCTTCATTTCAGGAGTGAAGAGTTATGCAACAAAAGAGACAAGAAACCACCCCAGACAGAATAATCTCTGAAGATGATGTCTACTAGGCTTTGAAGTATGTGAAGATTATGGAGGTCTGCTCCATTAAATCCATACAGAGCCTGAACATGTGCTACTTCCTAATCAGATGTTGGGTCTTTTTCATTATATTGGAAAGTATTTTAAATACATCTAATCCTGAAAAAACTGAAATTCTTCAGACACTGCTGACTAGTTTTCTAGGATTAAAAAAAATCACTGTTTGAATCTAGATCCTCCGTTTGGTATTGCTCTGATTGTAAAGAGAGTAGTGTTTCCATCTTCTGAATTTTTCCATCGTGAAGCTGACTGCAAGAGCCTTCAGAAAGAGTATTTTTTAACACTGGTAATTCTGAGTTACTGTATGAGTTTAACAGGCAGAACTATAACAAGGCAAATAATCCTCTGAATAGAAAGGACCATGAAATGGTCCTCTGAATACCACTGTGCTCACATGCACAGTCACGCATCACATGTTACAGAAGGCAGAGATTTATCCAAACTGACTATGAAAACAGTTCCTCAGTTACAGGACTAGTCCTTGTTTTCTTGTGATGTACCTCCTAGCTCAGTGTTAATATATTACACATGTTACTGAATCACTTTCTCATAATTAATATGATCATAAAAAAGGTTTTGTTGTCCTCACTGATTTCCAGAAATTTTACCTTTCATGCGGCATTCCATGTTCTTGGATACATTGTGCCCAAACACAAAGATGAACAGCTCTGTCTTTACATCTAGGTTTTCTGCTTGTCACATTTTCACAAATGTTACTGAGTTATTGAAGACTGTGAAGAAATATGGAAGCTACTAACAGCAGCCTTCATCAATAACCTGTCTGAACGCAAAACATACAGAAAAGATACTACAGAAATCATATCTTTAAGACAGTGCTCAAACTGCTAGCATGTGAGTTTAATGGATGTGAAGAATGAGAGCTGAGATTTTTTTGCAGTTATTTCACCTCCATGATTGTAGTGTGGTCCAATCCAAAAACTAATGGAGATAAATCTGTCTTTATTAAAGAGAGTGGAACAAAATAAAATTACATTCATTAATAAAATGAAATCTCATGCTTATTAAAATTAATAAAGAAAACTCTAAGTAAAAAGTTCTTGATGTCCAGCTTGATTTGTTTTCTCTTTTTCTTTGGTGACTTTTTTTTTTTTTTTTTTAAATTTTTCTGGTGCTTTTGCAGAGCAGCTAGTGAGGACTGAGAATAATTAAAAGGTGGAAGATATTGCTCTCTAAGGTGAGAAAGGCATGAGGCTGGGTCAGTGCACACAGTATTTTGCTGGGCAACATGAGTGATATTTAGTACTATATGCAGAAAAGCATACTTTTTTTTCAATACATATTTGATTGTTCCAGAGAAGTCAATAAGCCCTTTCCAAACCTTTCCCCTGCAGATGCTCGTAAAAATGCCATGTGATCTCCAAATGTGTAAAATGGAAATAGATCAAGCCTGAGGAAATGATCCTTTCTCTCCAGAGTACTCCTACATCTCTAGGGAAAACACCTGAAGCAAGAAGAAATTTTTGTTTGGACAAACTATCCAAAGATGACCACAAATCCAAAGGGAGAAGAGCTAAGTGTGTTTAAATTGTAGCTGTGTCAAATGAGCTTCTGACTCACATTGTTTGTCCTGTTCTCCCCTCCTGCCTCCCAGACACAGTAGTTATTTGGGATGCAGACCAATAACATAGCCAGCCACAATGCCTACAGCCACTTCTGGGTAGCTGTCTGGAAAGCAATGTTAATTTTTTTCTGTTCAAGACAAATTGGCAATTTAAGGGTCTCTTTGAAAGCAGAAACAGTGTTAGGCAAGGTTTGTATCTTTCCACCTGGGTATTTTTCAAAATTGATGGTGGGTATCCTATGTCATTAGTAATGATTTATCTCTTATTCGGTTAGTCAGGCTGCAATTAGATTCTGTGCATAGTGCTTTCCAGGACAAAGACAAGAATAAAAGCTGTGATCTCCAGACCTTTTAAATCACAGACCTCAGATACATTTTCTTAAACAGGAGTTTGTGCGTCAGGCCTGTGACCCGAGGAGGCTGCACCTGGGAGTGGCTCATTTAAATGTGGATCTGTGTTGAGATCATTCCTCCACACTCCGTGGTAGGCTGCAAATGAGACCAGACAAGTGCAACTGGGATGTGGGACCCAAGAGAACATGGTGTTGTACTGTAAATGAGGGATCAATGGAACTAACTTCTGCGGGATGGCAAAAGATTGAAACCAATTCACAGAATCACAGAATCACAAGATGGATAAAGCTGTCCAGGCTCCCTGCTCAGGCAGGGTCATCCCAGAGCACATTGTACAGGACTGCAACCAGATGGCTCTTGAATATCTTCAGCGAGGAAGACTCTGCAAATGCTCTTGTTAACCCATTCCAGAGTGTGCTCACCCCCACAGCAAAGTTCTTCCTCATTTTCTGGTGGAACTTCCTGTGCATCAGTTCCTGCCCATTGCCTCTTGTTCAGTTTCTTGGCACCACTGAGAAGAGCCTGGATCCTTCATCTTGACATCCTCCCTTCAGATACTTGTGTACATTGATGAGAACCCCTCTCAGTTGTCTCTTCTTAAGGCTGAAGAGGCCCAGGTTCCTTGGCCTTTCCTTGTGGGAGAGATGCTCCAGTCCCTTAATCATCTTTGTTGCCCTCCACTGGACCTGCTCCAGGAGCTCCAAGTCTCTCTTGTGCTGAGGAGCCCAGAACTGGACACAGCACTCCAGGTATGGCCTCATCAGGGCTGAGTAGAGGGGCAGGATCACCTCCCTCAACCTGCTGGCAATGCTCTTCCTAAAGCACCCCGGGATGCCATTGGCCTTCTTGGTCACAGGAGTACTGCTGGCTCATGGAGAGTTTGTTATCCACCAGGACCCCAGGTCCTCCTCTGCAGAGCTGGTTCCTGTCCTGTGCATGGGGTTATCTTTTACTACAACCCTGCAATTTCCTTTGCCGAATTTCAGACAGTTCCTTTCTGCTCATCTCGCCAGCCTGTCGAGATCCCTCTGAAGGGACGCACAGCGCTCTGAGGTGTCAGTCACTCGTCCCAGCTTTGTGTCATCAGTGAACTTGCTAGGAGGCCACTCCTCTTCATCCAAGTCATTAATGAATAAGTTAAACAATAGTGGGACCAGTATGGAAATTTAGGAGACACCACTAGATACAGGCCACAATTCGACTCAATGGCAAGAGTCTAAATCACAGTGTTCAGACTCAACAGACCTGAGTGAGATATGAGTGTAGACATGAAGTGAACAAGTAGAACACAATATGGTTCCAGGGACTTGTTCACCTGTATCTTTTGTGAACTGAGTCTTCTATTTTTATATAAAGGAAGATAGATGCTGGTAGAAAACAGGAGTGAAATGGGGTGTAAGGACCAAGGGTCAGGTGGAAAAATAACAGAGCTAACTTGCTTTGCAGATGTCTTGTGATCTGGCACTTCAAAACAGAACTTTCTTTTCTTTTTTTTTTTGCTGCAGGGCTGAGGAAAGAGCAGGAGGAAAAAGGAAAGAGGTGCAGATGGCACAATTAGATTTGTTAGTTGGGAAAGACTAAATGGGATAGAGAATCCAATTTAGCATTAGCAAGAGAGAAAAGAGCCTTCAAAGGGTTATACTGAAAGACCCACAATTATTCTGCTTACTGTCTTGTGTATTGAGGAGTACTGGTGGAACGAATGCTCTGGGAACTATCTCCAGAGTAGATGGAGGAGGAGCAAAGACATAAAGACACACATGCTTTGAACATCCTTTGGGATCATGGGTGTTTGGGATAAAGCATGCCTTGCAAGTTTGGTCATCTGTATCCTCTGTGACCTACATTCACTAGAGAATGGAATTCATAGGAGCCACCAAACTGAGTAGGAGGCTGTGCAGCCTGACCAATACCAAGTGCTGCAGAGATAAGCACAGAAGTCATTAGATATCTGTGCTAAATTTAAACACCTGCTTCACCTGGAGCTCAGCTCCTCCCCAGAAATTGGGTAAGTCTGGCAGCTTTGTACTCATCAGAATTTAGTGCTGATAGCATTAATGTGGAAATAAAAAATAGATTCAAGGACTTCCTCTCTATGAATTATAAATTTAATCTCCTGACAGCCATCACTGAAAGAAATGCTGCAATCCATGACAATTATGTAGCAGGTAATTCTCAGCCAAGTTGCTGAATTGTCATTAAATATTACATAAACTATTCAGTCACTCAGTATTCATTAAGCTGTAGAAAGAGTGGATGTGACCTTGTAAACTAGAAACAATGCATCTGTCTGGTAAGAGAGGACTGGAGTTCCTGTTCTCCCATTTAGTATGCAAGTGTTTCACAGAAGACAAAATAACTCCAACAAGAGATCCTGATAATTGTGTTACAAACGGTTTTGGGGCCAATCTTCTTTATCAGTAAGAAGGCCTGGCTGGGTGCCCACTCTGCTGGCCTGGGTTTCTGAGCACAGGCTCTGGTTGGACTGTCACGCTGTCTGCTGCTGAAGCACACAGGTGTGCTCTCATTGCGCCTACTAAAGCATGCCTATCCAGTTGGGAACCACATGGAGGCAGAAAAGGGACTGCCTCTGGCATCTGCAATCCTGGTAAACAACCATTTAATACGTGATATTGTATTTCATACAGTTAACTTTAACTTTGTTCCTCGTATTTTAATCTTCACGATTAGTAATACTTCTTGATACCCATCTGGTTCTTGTGTTGATTTTCTACTCATCACTGAATATTCAGGAAACTTTATCAACTCAGTGTTTTGTACCACTTCACAGGAAGTGTTAAAGAGACTCAGTGCCTCCATCCACACTTGAGGAACATCAAAAGTAACCCCATTTTAACCAGTGTGCCTTCTTTGTGATGCTGTGCTGGTTTTGTTAGGAGTAGTCAATTTCCTTCAGAGTAGCTAGTGCAGGCTATGGCTTTGGTTTGTGCTGGAAATAGCATTGATAATTCAGAAATGTTTTCGTTACTGCTGAGCAGTGCTTGCATGGAGTCAAGGCCTTTCCCGCTGCTCGTACCACCCCACCAGGCAGGGGCTGGGGTGCGCTTGGGGTCGAGAGGAGACACAGCTGGGACAGCTGACCCCAGCTGCCCAGAGGGATAACCCACACCGTATGGCACCATAAGCTGGGGGAAGAAGGAGGAAGCAGAGATGTTTGGAGAGATAGAATTTGTCTTTCCAAGTTACTATTACATGTGCTGGAGCCCTGCTTTCCTGGGGATGGCTGAACACCTGTCTGCCCATTGGAAGTGGTAAATGAATTCTTTGTCTTTGCTCGCATGCATGGATTTTGTTTTTCCTAGTAAATTATTCCTCAACCCACAAGTTTTCTCACTTTACTGTTTGGATTCTCTCCCCCATCCCTGCAGGAGTGAATGAGTAGGTGTGTGGGGCTAAGCTGCAGGTTGGGGTTAAACCACAACAGATGCCTCTCATTAAGTGTCCCAGTTAAATCTTGCAGTCTTTGTGCTAATCTTTCCAGTCCTAGTTTGGCTAAATTAATAACCAGCTTTCTTTGACTTGGCTTCATATCCCCCATCCAGAAGATCATCGGTGTTAGCAAAAAAAGCAAAAGGTAGTCTGCTTTCTTAGTACCCTTATGAATTACTTTTCTATGACTGACAAGCTGAGATGATGGCATAAAGATTATTTATAGCATAGCTCTTAATTCATTTACTGGTCAATGTTCTCCATAGTTGTGACATTTAGTATATACTGTCTATTAGCTTTACTGACCTCAGACTTAATACTACACATTTATTTTCATTAAATTGCATTTTCTATTTCTATGCCAAATGATATAGGAGATCAAAATCTAGCCACAATATTCCTTAATAGTAGTTGCACCTTCAAATTATTTTTGCTGAATTTGATATATGCTTTAGATAGCTGCATGAAAATAGTTAAACATTTTTCATATAAGACAGGTTCTGAAAATGACCTCAAAAAGCTACAGTTAATAACAATGAAAAACGCCCACACCTTTCCAGCACAGTAAGGTAGTCACTGTTATTATACAAGTCCTTTCTTTAAGGTGTTTTAACCCTCAGGCAACTTTGCAGTGTTATCATTAGAGCAGGGCATTTTTTCTTTCAGTTAAAATTAAGCTCATGGCAAAATTTAAGCTTTGATGTTTAGTTACCCTAACACCACGATCCAAAGAGGCATTTCCTGTGTAAGTTGGAATGTATTTTCTGGGCTAGAATTACAAAAATCAGTGGAGAAGATGTCTTCCTTTTGTCTAGCAGAAAATACAATTCATGATTCAGTGCAAGGTCTAAACCTTATCCGCAATTCCCCTTCAGGGAACAGCAGATGAGCCATAACTATTCTGGTGTTATTACCACATGAAATATCTGGTTTCTCACTGTCTCTTGTTTGAGCTGTTTTATTTAGTAAATACAATTAAACATTGTCTAGAGTACTTGGGTGTTTTGTCTCCTTGTTGAGTGGCTGATCTTTCTGACTTTTTTTCTATTCTAGAGACAGAGTCAGTATTTTGTACCAGTCAGAAAATAGGTAGCAGCTGAGAATGACTGGCTGCTATCCCTTTCTATCCAACTGCTAGGCAATTAAGGCAACCATTTAGGCAGTAAAAATTGTGTCTGGATCACCTCAGCCTGTGACCAGCTCAAAATTTCTCCTCTCTGGTTAAGTTTGACCAGCCTCGAATGATTGTTAACTGAAAAAGACAGCATTTTCTTCAACGGTTTTGTGAGTGTTACACATAATTTTATTTGCTTATTTTTCTCCAAGCATACACCTGAAGTGGTTCTTGAATAAAGTGTCAGTGAAATGAAATGTTAGCTTTTCTCAAAAAGCAAAATAATGTTTGGAATGAACATTTCCAGTTTTTTTAGTTCATTTGAAGAATTGTAAAATCAGTTATGAGTAGCGTGTTTATTACTTTTTGGTGCAGTTCTGTACAATGGTGATGCTCATACCATTTACCATGGGATTAGTAGGACACTTCCCCATTCCTTTACAGGTTATATATATATTTCTCTTTGCAGAATATAATTGAATTTCCAGAAGTAAATACCACGGCAGAGTGAAGACAAAGCCTATTAAATACTAGGGGATAAATCCAAGTCTTTTCACTGTCTCCATGAATTTGAGGAGGCTATCAGATAAGGGACTCACCCTCATGGATATGTTTGATCCTATCACTAGGTTGTCTAAAGGGACAAGTAGAAGTGGGGCATGAAAAAGCAGAGTGAAAATTACAGCAGAGCCACTGTTTTACCCACTCTGTGGCTTCCTTGGGGAAGTGGACAATGTAAGGCCGTGCTGGAATAAAAGAATTGTCAGTGTGCCCAACACTGTCTCTGAGTCATGCCTGAGTACTTGAAGTTGATCAGTGGATTGGCACTAAGCTGTTAGAATATTCGTTTTCCGCCAATAAATTATCATCTTTCAACAGCCTAGATTTTGCATTTATTTAACCAAGGATAAAACTGTTAAACTGTTCCACAGTATCATCAGAGGTTTGTGATTTTGTGAAAAGTCATAGTGTAAAACAGATGTCAGGAAAAAAGGGAAATAGTTTTAGAAGCACAATGCTCCCTATTTTGAAAGCCAAGTGTAACCTCAACAGAATAGGTTAGAAAACAGGGGAAAAAAGTGTTGAAGGTGATCAAAGTTTCAGAAGACAAAATCATCATTCATCATGAATAAGGGAGCAACAGTGTGTTAGACAACAAGTTTTCCTTTTTTTGTGATATTTTAGAGACTGTTTTGGGGGACCTATAAATAGGAAAATACATTAACTGCAACAAGCCTTTCACTGGCTGAGCTCTTACATATATAAATTGAAACCTGAGATTTTCTTTACAAAGAGTTTGGCTAATAGCACATCGTACTACAGATATTTTCAAAAGGTTAGCATGTTGTCCACTTTTACTCTCAGCTAGGGAGTGGAAAATCCTCCTTGGCTACTCTTACTTGTCTGCTCTCTAAAAAAACAAGCAGTTTTAAAAAATATTTCACATAGAATTTCTCTTTGAATGCCACACAACCCAGGGAACCCACACCATGCAGGTGTCAAAAAAAAGGTCCAAGACAAACCTTTTCCCACCAATGAGCAAGGAAATTGTTTACAATTTAAGCCAGGCTCTCTGAGGCTTTCTTCATTCATGCATTTTCCTGCTGTAGTCCACAGTCCTGTAAGGCACAGGCAGCAATTTTTGTTTGGCTCATACAGGAATGCTTTTCTCAGGAAAGTGCAAAGCTGAAAAGGGAGCAACAGATTTGCTGCCTTCTCCTGCTTGATGGATCCTTGCCTCTCTTCTCTTTTGGGGTTCTTTTTCCTCCCTTTCTCATATCCTGACTCAGCTGGGGGTAGCTGCCCCTGTGATGGACCTCTCCTACCCACCTTCCCTGCTACTGAGGTGTCAGAGAAGGGAATGAAAGGGAAAAGGGCTGTAACGGAGGTCTGAAGGGGAGCCAGGGGTGGCACAGCCAGGTGTGATGCGAGGGTCCATTGGCAAGAGTAATCTGCCAAGGTTAGGGTAGGATGATTGCTTAGGTGGCAGACACACACATAAAATTGAGGCATTCTTCTCTCTTGTACATGACCCACGTACTCCCTCCGACATTGTTAGGTCTCTTCAGTGTTGGCGTAGAATGTTCAGGAGCAGAAGTGCACCCGTATCTCAAGATCCAGCTCACACGGTGTGGCTCTATTCCCCATCTTCCTCAGCTGGAATTCTGGTTCACCGTGTTCCCTCTCCTCTCCTCCCCTTCTGCCAGCTGGAACATTTTTTGTTCTCTTTTCCTATACTGCTCTTCCCTACTGTATTATTTGAATCAATACAGCTATAAACTAGGCCAGGGAGATAACCCAAGATAAAAAAGATAAAACTCATGGTTTGAGCAAGCCATGAAAAAGTCTTTGCTTTCTTCATCCTGGCCAAGGCCAGTGACAATGCAGCTCAAAAACTGTTATATTTGTTTTAATATTTATTAAATGCTTCTTCCCCTTTCCCTGTAGCTGTTTCATGGGTTTGCTGTAATCCTTCCAAGACTGATTAAAGTCACTGACAACTAGTTCACAGTTGAACAGAAAAGCTATTTTTTAATTTATTTTTTTAAAATCTTGGCCTGCCTTGCATCAAGTGGCTGATGGGTAACATGTAAATGATATAGATGATTCTGAAATATAATGACAGGCCATACTCAACCTTTTAAAGAGCTGGATGGTAAGGGGATGGAGATGCTTGATTTATCTGTTCTGAATTTAGTAGGGAATTCACTTGCTCCCACCCATGCTGCCATTTCACAAAGTTGAGACAAAGATAAAGGTTACCAGGCAAACCTGTAAAGAAATACATCAAAACCCAGAAAGCAGTAGTTTTTGAACATCATGAATTTCCAGTCCAAGGAGCATAAGCTTCTCTAAAGACAAAGCTCAGTAAACTTCTGCACGTATGCCAGAGCCTTTTGAAATAATTAGCTGAAGTTGGATGTTGCTGCTCCAAGTTATGACTGCAACCTAGGCAAATAAATGCTTTTATTTTAATTATCGTCCATTGTATTTCCAAGATTCCTACTTTTTACTACTGATTATGCCCAGATAGTATATTCACATTCTATAGCCTCCAATATTAACATTTATTTAGTTATTCAGGTTTGGAATATATACACTCTAGCTTTGGTTTCATACATTTCAGGGGCATGCTTTGAGCAAATACTTTTAGTATTACTATGCAAATAAATCATAAATCCAACTCTTCACTGTTTACAAAGGGAAATTCTGCTTAAAGAACTTGATAGTACACTATCAATGCAGGAACATCTTGGTCATTCCCATCCCATTAGCCATGTACATATATTTAACCTGATGAACACGAATTGCTCCATTGCGAATACTCTACTACTTGAAAATGTTTGCAGTGCAAGTACTTGTATTGAGGTTAATATGTAAAGTAAAGGAAAATGAAAAACCCATGACTAAGCCACTGAAATAGGAGACAGGCTTTCCTCCTGCTTTTTGATTAGGGTGTAGAGCTAATTTATGCTAGTTTTATTTTTGGAGTGTTCAGCAGGGCTGTGTTACTGCAGCACGAATTCTCATCCGTGCAGGGCACATGTTAAATAAGATTGTTCTGTTGAGACAGAGCCTTGTACTCTTTATATGGTTTGCATCTAGTGTAGATAATGACCTAAAGAGAGCACAGAGTCACAGTTTCTGAGTAGAGCTGACCTTGGCAGTGTTTTGAAGCATACAAAATCGATATTGTTGAAGTCCTTCAAGAGTCTTGGAACAAAAGCCCAGTACTCTGAATGATGATCACACTGATTATTTCTCCTGAAGCTTATTTGCTTGGCACCTCAACTAAAAATACTCTCTGATGTAAGTGTTGGCAATCTGAATAAAATCCAATTTCTTTATTCAACAGAATGTATTCAACTGAGTAGAATTATGCATTTCATCCTTACCATTACCTGTCCAATACAATTCTATTCTTTCAGAACTTGGAAGAGATGGGCAGTTAGGTTGATATAATCTTCAATGGCATAAAATCTTTTGCTAGGCTCTTTGATGTTAATGAAACTGCAGCCAAGCACACAGCATATGCTAAATGACCGTTTGGATTCTATGTGTTCCTTATTAGCTATGGTGGCTTTGGGTTTTTTGCTCATTTTGGGTGTGGTTTTTTGGTTTTTTTCCACTGAACACACCTGGGCAGATTGCTGATGCACAGAAACCTGCATGGAGATGGAGGCTAGAGCAGCTGTTAAAGAAAGTTGTATTCCTCAGCACTCCAGAAGCTGCTCTTTGAGACAAACATGGACTTGAAGCCCAAAATGGACTACAGGAGCATACAGGCTGGACTGTTCTCACATATAGTAACGCATTCCCCTACTAACCACTTTATTTAGACCTCATAATATCTTCCCTGCTTCCTCTATCACTTTGGAGTCTCTTCTACAATGCTCACCTAACAATTTCTGCATAATTCCAGTATCAGTTACATCAGTGTTTTCTTAGCATCAGTTAGCTGTCTTTCTTCCCTATCTAGTCAAATAGAATCCATATTATCTACCTGTGGACATCTGCAATGAAGGCATGTACTTCTAGGCTAATCCTCCCAACTCCTTTTACAGTCACACTGAAAGGAGGTACAGAGCTCTTTAGCTGCTGCAGTTTTCTTTTAGCATCACATTTAATCTGAATCTAAGTCACAGAGATTTTCATTCCTTCTGGACTTGCACAAAATTCTACTATTCCCAGGTCAGAGAAAAAGAACATTATCTGAAGTCTAGGAAATGTGTGAAAAAACCACCAAGATGTTTTTGCCATACGAAGAGCACGCTGTTCAGAAAATTATTGCAGAATAGATTGCAGCACTGCCAGACTTACAAGATAATAATTGGAGACTGAATTGTCAAATTTTGCTTGGCTTGACTGAATGCACTCCACCTGCAATTACAGTTACTGTATACCTAATTGACTCATCATAAACTCTAAGTAAAAGCCACAAAAATATGTAAAAACTATATTGGTGTCTTCTTTGTACTTAATGCTCTGAGAGCTCATTATGGTTGAAAACCGCCCCCCAAATCTATGATTAAAAAACTTAAGGAAGTCTCATCTTTTCAGATACAAAATGTTTACCATATTTATGGGAAATTATCCCAGGTACTTACAGAACAAAAGACAACTAGAAAATGGTAACAACACCCTGGAATTAAGCTTCCGTATTTAAAGTTCATTTCCAGGCAAGATGCAATTACTAGAAATGGTGCAATTTGAAATGTGTGTTTCAAAGCACAGAGTTGTAAAAACAGAAAGCTGTCAGGCAATCACATCTTTTGAGTCACAACAAGATCAAAAAGTAGTTGTCAAAAAGAACTCTCAGTTACTTGGATGCATTAAATGGTTTGGAGAAACTGAGAATATTTCTTATTGCATGCTGGAACAGTACAGTATGCTTTATCAATCCATTTTTTCATGCACAATGGGTTAAATTCTGGTGCACCAGCAGAGCTTCCTGCTGTGAATGGCTTTGCTGAGATATAATGCAGGAGACTGGTGCTGCTTAAGTGCCAGCAGCTAGTCTAGGTAAGATGTTATGACCAAAAGTGTTTCAAAAAGCTGAGGTGCATGCAGCCTTTTATCACCTGGAGGCTTACTCTGAAAGAATGCTGAATTGTTGCACTGAGTACTGCCACAATTCACCTCGATTTGTTCACCTGTAACCAAAGGTAAGGGAAAAATCAAACCATGCTTTACATGTATTTTTCACTTTAAGATAGAAATTATGTGCGCATTCTGTATCTAGAAAATTGCATGAGATGAAAACCCATGTAGTTTGATCGCTTCATCATGGCTTTGATATTTGTAGCAATCATTCAAAAGAAGTTTTAAATATTGCCAGTAGGATATATATTTTAATACATAGTATTTGACATTGCTGCATGCTCTGTGCTAAATTCAGTAAGGTCTAGACTGTGAATAAGCTAAAAATAAAATAAACTAACTGTACCATTCTTCCTGTGATACTGTGTGGGTAAATGCTCAGAATATAAGATAGTGTCAGTCTTTTCCATCTGAAATTAAGTGGGGGTTTTTGGTTGTTTTGGGTTTTTTAATCCATTAAAAAAACATGATTAAGTAATGGGCCAGCAGTTCAGGAAGACTTCTCAGTATTTGGTTGTTCTGCTCATATTGTGATTAAACAATCTACAGACAGATGTAATCTATGCCATTTGATTATTTTTCAGATTAGTGGAGTCCAAGCCCGGCCATCACAAAAAACAGATCTTACTCTTCTCTCTTAATTTCATGTAAATGTGAAGTAGTTTGAAGATTTTAATTAAAAGAAGATGGTAAATTTTCAGCTGTAATTCTTGGTTGAATTTTACACTGTTTTTTTCTTTTACACTGTACATTAATAGCCACTCTATGCTTAACTTGCAGTAAGACCTAGAGCAGGATATACAAAACCGGGGCAATAAGGAAATTAAAGTTATGTGAACTGCAGAATCAAAATTTCTGCTATCTGCAGTTATACAGTTATTTTCCTTTGATATAAGGACTTCTATCCATGTTAAATATTTATGCACCGAAGCGTTTCCTAGCAAAATTATCAGAGGTGATGTGAGGTCATTTTAAAGTATTGTTCTCAACACTTGGAGCAGAGTACAGGACTGCACAGGATGTCAGTGTGGTGATATGCTGGGAGCAATCAAATTCCTCTGAAATCTGAGTGTCAGTGCTAATTAGCAGAGGTGTGAAATAATGATGTCTTTTTAATCAAGAGGCCTCTCTAGGAGCCAAGCTTATGCACATATTTTATGGTATTTACATTGTGTTTGATTGGGACACCTCTAAGGCTTCTCCCTGGATAACTGGGACAGTTGGATCTGGTGGCTGATTAACTCCCACTTAGTGGTAATTATGAGAGTAAGGCCCAAGTGTTCAAATAAGCACTGCACCACACTGTGCTGTGATGCTCTTTTGCCGTGCCTCTCTCTGTGCCCTCATCACACCCTGCATGCTCCTCAGCCAACAATGCTCAGCGCAAAGCTGAGGGAGCTGCACTGCTCTGACTGCACTCACGTTGATTCAGGTGGAGGGCTAAAGCGTGAGAGTATTTCACCTTCACCCATCATGCCCCTTCAGAATGATATTTTGTTTGTGCAAAGTCTTTATTTTTGCCCTCAGAGTCCTAAGCGGTGCTGTGTTAAATGCTTTGGGCTATGGGCTTTTGGCTGTCCACGGGAAGCTTTGATGATCAAGGAAAACCAGGAGCAGAGCAGCTGGGCTGGCAGCTGGCAATACAAGATGGCATAGGGTACAAGCAGCTAACAGCACAGTGAGAGTGTGTTTGTGGATTTAGAAATCTGCAACTCTGTGTGGGCAAAGCAGCAGGGGGAGAGAGAGAGAGCCCTACAGCAGAGGTGCTCGCACTGAGCTGGGAGGTGGCGACGAAACCATCCCTAGGGGCAGTGACTGGGAGAGAATATCAGAGCTGGTAAAATGACCCAGGGCACTTTTTTTTAAAGAGTGGGGCTATTCCCTTAGAAAAGAGTGAAATAGGAAAGGACTTGGGGAATAGATGAAAGAGGTTTTAGTGAGAAGTGTAGACTGCCCTTGGGAGACACAGAAATTGGATTTGGGAGAGATGAGGTGCTTTGGGGAAGTTTGAGGAGCTCTGGGTGAGCTGGGAAGCACTGAAGAGATCTGTGGCTGTGGAATAACTTGGTAAAAAGGTAAAAGAGTCCAGAGAGAAATCAGTGCGAAAAGGGAAATACCAACATCCGGAGTTAGGAGCCACACAGGTACCTGAAAAATCACCATTGGACACCCACCCAGCAATTCATCTGTGAGTCAAATCCCTCTCCTCATAAAGAGCTGAAACCTGTCCCTTTACTGCTTTAATTTAATATGCACCTGAACTTTGATGAACATATGGTAGGGAGAAAGAAGTTTAAGCCAGACAGAAGATGGAGGATATAACTGCCATGCCAACAACAAAATAGTCAGTTAGAAGTGTTTTGAACAGGAGGCTTAAAAGTGTTTTTAGCTGGCTAAAATAATTCAGAGAAGTAGAGTTCGGGCAGCCGAACAATGCAGGGAAAACAATAAGAAACACAAGTCATAGAAAGTCCCCTGTCTACTTCAGTGGCAAAGTACTCCTACACAGCTCACTGGCATGTCTAGCAGGAACATAAAATGTTAGACAAAGCATGTGTGCCAAAACTGCAGGAGGCAAGATGAACCTCTGCAATCAGCAGAACAGAGAATTGGCCAATGTACTTACCCCAAAATAGAAAGTCTTCCTGGAACCTGGCATGAAGAACTCCTGCTGTACCACTGTACTGCTGTCTTCATAAAAAGGAAAAAGAATGGTAACATTTTACTTCACAGAAAGGGATGGGAAACAGATTTCCTGTGGGGTAAGGCTTTTTATTCCTGTTATGTACAGAGTTAATATGAGAAATTTCAATGAATTATCTATGGCATCATCTGCTTATAGCTGGTATGTTAAACCTATGGTTTTCATTTGTGTATATTAATTTCTATCTTTGCAAAATGTGTCTCAATTCATCAAAGTTTTGGTTTACAGATGAGTCAGTTCTTCATTTTACCAAGACTGGTTTTTTTTTTCTTGTGGTTTCCTTTGCCTGTTTTTCAAGGTTTCTCTGAGTTTTGTATGTTTTGATGCTAATCAGATGTTAATATCCCTTGATACTCCTTGAATTTGGAGAGCAGTGATACTGTCAATTACTGTCAGTCTTCTATGTCATGGACCTGGCCACGATCCCTATATTTTCTTAAATTTTGCACTATTTTATATGGGAATCAAACTGAATGCTTGAGGGTTAATTTGTTTCTGTTTATCTCTTCATTCTTTTGATTGCTTAGAGTGTTGTGCAGGGAATATTTCTATACAGTTTTTAAAGAATGTGCTCTGCTGACCCCCAGATGCCTCAGAAGAGAGTGAGACTAACTGCTGAGCTGTTGGCATGGCAGAGAGAGCAAACTGAACCACAAACCCTCCTTTAGGTATTACAGATATGGACTAAGTATATAATCAGCACAAATGAGCAGCAGCACAGGAACAGGTTAAACACTTTGTACATGTTGTTGGTTTGGATTTTTTCATCTTGAAAGACTTTGTTGAAAAGCTCTTCTACTTATCCTGCAGTCTACTGTTTTATGTCATTGTATGGTTTTATGTTCCATACCGTTTAATAGACAAGTGAGAAACAGATGATGCAGAAACCAAAGCAGTAAATACACGCCCTCTAAATCTCTGAGGCGTTATCAAGGTGTCCCAGACTGCAACAGTAGCTCTAAATGAGAAGGACGGTGGAGAAGTGAGGTTGGGAAAGGTAAAAAGGAAAGTGGAAAAAAACCTCAGTTCATTTCTTTTATTCTGTTATTCACAGAACTGTTTGTAGTTAAAACATAACAGCAGAAAATTGTTACTGGAACTGGCTAAATAGCCCAGTGCAGCCAATACCAGCTTATTTTCAAAGGAAAAGATGCAGAGCTCCCTCATGCTGTTCACATCTCCACTGTTCCACAAGATAGCTCCTGAGGACTGCCCTGGAGAAGATATTCCAGTCCAAAGTTCACTGCAGCCATGCTGTTGGCCCTTACAACCCCTCCATAGAGCAGGTCCATCCTACTGTGCACAGCAGGCAAAGCTCTCCTACCCCTCCTCCCTACCTCAGACTTGTTGAAACTGTGACCCATCGTACTGCCCTATACCAGGGATTCTATTGAATGCTTAGTATTGTATGACAGTATTTTCAAAACAAATCTCTGGGGCTGGATCCAGATCTCTCAGGCTTCCAGGAATTCCCTGAAAATTGTCTCTGCATGAACCACACAGCCTACATACAAGGGACCATGAGTATCTATTCCCAAAACTCAGAGAACTTTATCTCAATCACTCCATAAGGCTCAACAGTATGATGGCATGCTGTCCTTCACCTGTATCAGGCTGTTTTCCACAGGCTTCTGCAACAGGGAACCAACATGCTCAAGCTGGGCATCGAGAGGATAGAACTGCTATCTCCTCTCCTCTCCTCTCCTCTCCACAGCTGGGCAGATTTACCTTGGCCATGCACTGTGTTTTTAAACAGGTCCCACTTCAGCCCATTGTTGGTCTGCAAACAAATGTCTGTTGAGGTAAAAACAAGAAAGGTACTTGGTATTGTGTCATATGTCTCCCTTTCTTTTTCAATCCTGTTTTTGGTCAAACTGAGCAGTAAACAAAACTCTGTTTTGAATTCTTTGGCCATATTTTAGCTCATGTCTGTAGCATGACGAAGCCTAGCTGAGCCAGATTTTCATATGTTTTTAGCCACCTTGGATTATGGGATAGCACTGCTGCCTTCCCTCTGGGTAGTAAACAAATTCAGGCACCCTAAGCTAAACAGAGCTGTGAGACATAGACCCACCCTTGCTTTCTGAAGACCCCTTCTTGGAGAGAAGCATTTTTTAAACTTTAATTTTGAAAGTATAACCTATTGTCTTTATGTATTTAATGTTTCATATTGCTAAGCAGAATTTTAGAAAGCCTTCTTTTTACTGTATTTATTAATTCCTATGGGATTAGTATCTCAAAAGGAAAAATCAGTAGTACTTCACTATAGACAGTAAAGACAACATAATGCCTAACAGTCTTTTCACACTAAACCAAAACATTTCTGAAATGCACCTTTGCCTCTAATACGATACCTTCCAGCCTTTTTAAATAACCATATTTTCTGTACTGGGAATGTTGTAGCGAACATTTTAGGATCAATTTAGTAGATGAAAAAACAGTAACAATAACCTTTCTATGTCAAAACATTTTGAAAAATGTGAACAACTACAGAGCAAATGCTGTTTTTATGTCTAACCAAGCTCAAATTCTGCCCCCCCACCCCCCACCCCCCCGTGGTATTGACATTTAAAATGGGCTAGAAATAGAACTGAGTGGAGGGGAACAAAAAAATACAACAAAAAACCTTCCATAATGCAAGCCCTTTCAAAGAGATATTGCATAGTAATCCTATGATAAAGGCAGTTTGGTCTGAGGATCTGCTGACGTACTTGAACAATTTGGAAAAGTTATTCTTTATTTGGAGCATTCTGAACTTTTTTAAAGAAGTCTGGGCTGAAGCTAATATTTCACACAAAAAAAACCTCTCAAGTGATTGTTTAGAAGGCAAAACTTCCCAAAACAGAAAAAAAATTACTCCACAGGAACCACGTTTGCCCTTATCAAATGGAAGAAATATATTAAAATCTCCACAAAAGAAAACAATACTGAGTACAATGACCCCTGCAGAGTCTTTAGTGATCACTTGCACAACTGAATGTGATCTTTCTTTCACTTGCACCATCCATTCATTACTGCCTTTGCTCATAGATCTATGCTGTCTGAAAAAATTCCAGGTTTCTGACAAAGTGCTCACCACAATTTTATTTCCAGTGCCATGTTTCCTTTCTGCTATGCTCTGTGGAACAACAATAGGTTAGTGCTACCTGCCATGGCTTGGATCTGAGGGTCAGCCCCCGTGCAGTCTAAGAAGCTGTGCAGAGTCCCATTGCTCAGGAGTGTTCTCTTCCATAATCTGATTGGACTTGTAAATTTGGATGCAGCAAAAACTTGTTGTTCACTCACTGTACTTGGAATTGTACATGTCAATTATCTGAAGGGATTTGCTGCTTGAATTGCTATCATCTTGAGCTATTCAATAGGTCCAAGACAGACATATTTTCATGGGGGCGATGAAAAATACATATCTGATATAAAAGCAACCCACTGCTAAATTGCACATCTCTGCTTCAACACACAGGATCATCAGAGCCCTTCAAAGAAAAAAGCAGACAGAATTTGGAGTGCTGAGCACTTTATTTTCACTATCCTTCGTCTCAAAAAATAGTATAATAAGGGAAAGATTCTATCACTTCGTTTTCTCTTTGCAATTCCTTGTATGTAATTTTCATGTAGGTAATTTTTCTTTCTGGGAATAACTAGAAAGAAAGTTAGCTTTGGTCTATGTAAAGGCAGCATTTTTTTTTTGCATTGAGAGACTCATTCAAGAATATGAAGAGCCAGAAAGCCCTTTGCTTTTAAAGTATGGGAGAAAAGGAAATTACACTGGAAGTGTGAGTATTCCTCCTTCCTGCAAGCTTTCTTTGACTTTCCTGTTGTAGAATTTGAGATCCTGGCTAGCACCTTCACTGCACCCCTCCCTCTAGACCCATGCATCTCTTCTCTGTATGAAAAAAAAAAATGCAAAGAGTTTATTATCATTACCTTACATAATTCAAATATTCAAGATGAGACTGAGTTCCAGCTTAGTACCACTTCTGCACACTGAAAAAAAGGGTCTGTGCTCAGATAGAAGATCATGAGTTAGACTCAGTTCTAGTAATTATTGACCTGGCCTAAAGCTATTAAGTCAATGGGAATTTCTAATGAGTTTCAAAGGACTTTGGGTCAGGATTTTTGTGCATAGTAAATCAAATGATGCATTAAGACACCCCTTAAATTTTGCTTTAAACCACTGACATTTGGATGGAAAGGTCAGTCTGAAAAAACCTTTGAACTAATGATTAAGAGTAAGCAGAGCTAAAATTATAAATTATTATCTCACAAGGACTCACTGTATGCTTTAACATATTCAAAGTGAGATACTTACATTCTTCAAAGATGGTAAATACAGAAATAAAATACCTCTTAAGGCTTATGTTATGCCTCTATTAATGCTTCCAGATTGTGATTATAGTTGTTGAGTTTTCCGAGTACCACGCCTTGAAATTAATAGCTTTTAACTTCAGTGATTGTTGGAAAAGAATGGTTCAGTCCTTCAGCTGGTACTTTTCTCTGACACATTTAAGGAGTTAGCACAGCCAAGAAAATTAGAAAACAAAATAGCTCAACTAGGGCACTTGGTATTCATTGCTCAGTGAGAGCAGCAGGAAGAGACAGAGCAGCTCTCACTGCCTGTGATAAGATTTTCTAACATTTACAATTCACTACCATTACTGTTCAGTCAAGACCTACCATGTCAAATTTCAGCACTTAGTACATTGATGTACCATCTTTAATTCCATAAACTTCAGAAATAAGGTGATTTTTTGTTATCCATACTGTGACATCCAGTTGCTGTGCCCTGAGCTAGACAGCATGTAAAAGAATGCCTGACTGGGTGAAAAAAACAGTTTGTCTCAGGTCAATAAAAGGCAGAAGAGAAGTGATAAAATTCAACCCCTGGAAAAATGGAAAAACTTTCCTGCAGTGTTTGTACTGAATAAAGTTTGCTTTCTCAAATAAATAAACAAATCAAAGGTGATAGACTCCACATTTATGAACATCACTGTCGAAGACAAACCAGATAAAAATCAGGTTTTAGTTTATGTTACTATACAAAGGAGAGTAAAATGACAGGTCTTTACAACTTGCACGTGGTGGGATTCTTGAGCTGTCCCATGCAATGCCAAGAGCTGGGCTTATTGATACTTGTGCATCCCTTCCAACTCAGGATTCTGTGATTCCAGTTTATACTCATTAGTTATTCCTTCAATTCCATCTGTAACCAGAGTGAGTTTGCTGTTAGGGGGAACACTTAGTCTCATCTTCAGCCTTGTGGCTGATGGATGCCTGGAAGAGAAATTATAACGATGGCACAAAAGTGGGTTTACCCTTTTTGGGTAGCCACTAAAACCATATTTAATTAACTTTTAACTCTCAGTAACTTAGTGTCCTGGTTTCAGCTGGGATAAAGCTAATTTTCATAGCTAGTACAGTGCTGTGTTTTGGCTTCAGTGTGAGAATAATGTTGGTAACACACTGATGTTTTGGTTATTGCTTAGTGGCCCTTGCCCTATGTCAAGGACTTTTCAGTGTCTCATGCTCTGCCAACGAGGAGCTGCACAAAAAGCCTAGCTAGGCCAAGGGACAAAACTGGTCAAAACTATGTTCCATACCATAGAACATCATGCTCAGAATATAAACTGGAGGGACTTAGCCAGGAGCAGGATGGCAATCATGGCTCAGGGACAGGCTGGTCATTGGTCAGCATTTGGTGAAGAGTTGTATTGTGCATCGCTTGTTCTTCGGTTTTATCCACCTCTCTCCCTCTCATTTTCATTGTGATTATTGTTACATTCATTTCAGTTATAAAACTGTTCTTATCTCAATCCATAAACTCTACTTTCTTTTCTTTCCTGGTTCTCCTTCCCATCTCCTTGTTGCGGGCTGGCAGGGCAGGGAAGTGAGTGGGCAGCTGCAAGGTACTTAGGGTACAGCTTGCCAGCTGAAGTTAAACCATGACACTTAATTGCCAATACCATTGTAGAAAGGGTGACCTTCTGGAGCAATAAACTGGATGCATTCCTACAAGAAAGCTCTGTCTGGTAACAAGCATGGCCTCTCGGTCAGGCTGGAGATTGCTGCGTTGCTGTGGGAACAGTGGATTATCACTGCTGGCTCTGGGAGGAGCGATTACCCAAAATATGTGACAGGGTTGTAAGGAGCTGAGATGTATGTTTTCCATGGAGCTGCAAGAACCAGTTCAAGGACCAATGATGCCAAATGCTGCATCTGTGGGAGAAAATTTCCTTTGTCAGATACAATCCAGTGACTTTTGACAGGTGGAAACAAGAGTGAGATATAAAAAGTGTTCTGACACACTCTTACCAGTCACATTCCCAAAAATTGCTGTGGTGAAGTAGCAACTAGCTGGAGCAGACTTCCTGATAGTTAACATGCTACAGAGTATGGGACTTTCCTTCACTATGGAAAATTATGAACAGTGTATATGCTGGCTCATAATATCATGCTTATAATATCATGAAAACTGAACTGAAAGAGAAAAAGGGATTTCTGAAGGTTTGTTTGCTGCTTGGCCAAGTATAACTTTTTTCCTGAGAACGCTGTAAATTCTTGCCATAGGGATGTAACTGGAAGTCAAAGTACAGAAGATGGAACATACTGCCATCAAATGAAATTTGAAATAAATTGAAATAAATGTTTAAAATTATCAAAGACAAAAACATAAAGAGAGGGTAAAATTTATGGAACCTCAGAATATAAATAGCTACTCAGAGCTGACAAAAAATTAAAAAAAGCAAACACAGATGCAAGAAAACTGATAATTACCAATCGTACCTCTGAGGGAATCGTACCTATGTCTGGGTACAGCACTGCAGAATTATTCACCGATTCCAAAGCTCATTTTCTGCTGCTCTCTTTCATCTAAGCCCTGTTCATCCCTCACATATCATCAGACGGAGGCTGCATCTGACAAAGGAGGTTTCTGTCTAAGAAGTTGCTGCATCTCATGCTAATAAGTCTTGAATTGGTCCTTTTAGGCCACTGCCTGGCAACTCCTGAGTATACTTCTACTTATTTTGACTAATACTTCTTCTTGGAAAACCTATGTTCACCATAATTGATGGTCCCTGGCACATGTCTTCTGAAGTTAGTACAGTCAGATTACATATTTAGTTGGAAAAAAAAGTGTCTTTTTGGATCTCCACTGGCTATGGCTCATGAGATGTGACCTTATTCACTGACCTATATGTTATAAGAAACAAATTTAGAACTATAATTTTTGACAGTGTAAAAATGCATTTTGGTACAGCTGGTCCGGGCAAACTTGGCATCCAGTGAGCATTTTTATTATGGATACAGCTTCACTTGTCATCAACATAACTGAGAGAAGAGTCAGCCTTTACCTCTTAACCAGTGCAATAGTAAAATTAAATATTTAACATAAAGGTCAATTTTATCATCATTTACATGTGCAAAGAGACATCTGAGTTCAAAACAAACAGACCCATGTTTGATTGTTCAGCCTGCCTGCAAAATAAAGTTTCCACATACGACAAGCTTGATTGTAGGAATTTATATTTGTTCAATAAATTTTATTCAGAGTTGTGAAATCTTGATTTTAAAAAGTGACACTTTAAGATTACCACCTGCTTCCTTAGAAATCTTTCTTTTTGCAGAATGAATTTCAGCCTCGCAAACATAGAAAGGAAGATGATATGATGTGGTATATATGCTGTTGAACAGAGAAACTCTATATATGAAATGCCAAAAATGAATACTGAAATTCTTGTTGCAGTAAGATCAGTGATTTCCCCCCCACTGGTTTCTGTCCTGATAGAATTTCATTTTAAGATCTTTTTCAAATTATGATATCTGAAAGGATCCTTAGAGTGTTCTCCTGGAAGAATCTGTACCATGCCACTCTCAACTGGGTTGCTAACAATCAGCTCAATTTTTGCTTTTTTCAAATGGCTGATTAAAGCATTTGTACCTGATTGTGGTCTGAAGAGAAGAGGAATATTTTTTTACAGGCAGCAAGTTCTGCACAGTATGTTTTAAAAGACGAATATGTACATTTCCCTACAAAGTGACATGCACAGCTTTGCACAAGAAACTAAAGAATATAAAATGCCTCTTTTCTTTATGTTTGTTATTCTGATTTCCACCTTCTAACAATTCTTTTCATTCCTACTGTGTGAGCAAAGTCATCATTTACAAGTGACCTCTAACAAACTAAACATAATACAGTGCTGAGTTTCAGATACCTGAAACCACTAAAAATACACTCATAGAGCTTATTTCTAAAGAATTTGAAGCTATATCCACACAAGATCTTAGTAGTGATAATACATCAGCTTTACATGCCTGGCTGCCTAGCACAATCTATAACCCTATGGGCAATGAGGCTCCCTATAGAGACATCAAAGTCCTTGAAGAAAGGGACCAGCAAAGCCATGCCATGGAGGGGTGACAGCTGATAGGAAATACTGAAGAGACAAATAAGATTATCTTCTCACATCATTTTCAGTGATGTAAGTTCCTTAGGCAGTGAAAAGGCACTCTTTCTGATATTAAACAGCTATGTTAATTATGTTTTACCTCTTCCAGTTATTATTGCTGCCAAAGTGTTCTTCACTGTCCCTATAGACTGCCTGGGAACAAATGACACACTCATCTCCTTTGAGAAATCAACTGGGCTCATTTCGATCGTCTTCACTGACTTCACAATCATATTCCTGACTGCATGAAGCAAATATAGGAGTCTTCACACAGCTGCTTCCAGTGGCAGAGCTGTGAAGACAAGTTTATCCATCCCCTCGAGAGGGAATACTGGGGTGCTCCTGCCTACATTAGCACAGCTATTGTTGATGGAGCTGTTGATTGTACAGTCATCCATCAAATATTCTATCCACTCAGGAAATTATCTATTGCTTCTGGTCGCATTCTGTCTCAGAATTTGTTGCATCACATTCCCATTTAGATGTAGTTTTGGGATTCGGTATAGGCACACACAGCACGGCTCTCTGTACCTGCTGTGTAGAAGTACCCCTAAACACAAGAGGGGATGGATTGCCTGAAAATTAAGAGAGTCATCAAATCAGCAATTTTGGCATTCTCTTCAGATAAGCCTTCATAATTGGATTTGTCCCAAAAAGGATGGTTAGACTGTGTGTGGAATTCTGAGTTAATGGGCAAGTCCTCAGTGTCTGTTGAACCTCTGGCTTGAGAGGAAGAAATCACATGTGTCTTAAATTTTCCTGCATGTTTTTAAAATAGTGGATGATCTTACTTGTATTATTTTGTGATGCATGTTTTGATCAAAGTGAATTCTTTCATAAAGTGCTCTCTGTTAAGAATTTTAGGAGGATATGTCATTGACATAGAGTGCAAGCTGTTGTTCATCAAAAAAACCCAGAAGGATGTTTGTGTGGGATAGAATGAAATGCTCTTTGTACCTCAGCCTACTATTTCCTTCAGAAGCAGGTGTGAGATGAAAGAATCTTTTCTTCATTTTGGAAAGCAAAAGAACAAAGTTATAGTGTACCATTTACCTAAATGTTATGACTAACGTTATTTACAAATTTATATTGTGACAATTCCACAATTTTTTATCATGAAGATAATTGTTCTGAGACAGTCTTTTAGTCATGACTAATTTTATATTTGTCTGACTCACTTTGTCTTGCAATTAAATAAGATGTGTGTATGTTTTGATCTTTAAAGATGAATACTGGATATTACGCCAAAAAGTAATTGAATTATTTTGCATGTATTATGTTTTCGCAATTCAGACATGTTTAGCTAAATAGACTTAGTCTTGCTCTCTAATGGACTTAACTTTGTTTTTTAATGATTCTGCTATCTCCTTGATAGTGTGAGATGTCTCTTTTAGGAGGCTAAGCACTGAGATAAAAACACCCTATTCTGGTTCTTAATCACCTATTAGACTGAGAAACATGTAGCTGACCATTTTGAAAGTTTCCTCTTGTTTTGTTTGTAGGAATTGTGATGACCTTGTAGGGAGGACACCTATTTACGGTATAACTGCATCAATTCATGCACAGTTGTCTGAAATGCCTTCCCTGCTACTGCAGAAGTCTGGAAGAAGCTGTTACAGAGCTTTACTGTTTTATCTTTTGTTTCAGTTTCTGCCTGGCCATTTGTGAATAAAGCACTTGCTGGACTACATTCTTAACTAACCCTTTCACCTTCCTCTGTTCTGTTTAGCTCCACCTTTTACAGCTTGTAGAGAGTGGGCACCCACCTGGGCTTGGAAAGTTGAATATCTTGCTGTCCATTAATGCCCAAACCATGGAGGCTGTATTAGCCTGAGCATGTTTCCAGTCTATCTGTAACATTATGGAATAGTCTTCATTTAAAGGCAAAGTTGACCATTACTGTTTGAAAAATATTACTTTGTGCTGTCAAGCGGATCTCACCAATGCCATAAAATGGAGTGAATAAATAAATGGAACCAATAAACTAAAAAGAAAAAAAAAAGTTTCGTTTATAAGCTTTGCATTTACAGAACCCCTTTGCATTTACAGTGATCCCCCTGGATCACTGATGAACTTTTCACAGCCTTTGAAAATCATCAACTAATGCTCTGCACATCAATGTGAGAGGAAAAAAGGCCAGAATGCCTGCGGCTATTGTGGGTAGAGAACGTTATGTAGCTGTTTTTCATCAGTGATAAAGAATTCTGACAGGTGAAGAAAGAAAAGGGTTGAAAACCAAGGCATTTCCTCAGAAATGTGCATGTACACATGCCCATGCACATACACACACGCTGCTCTTTTATCTTTTCTGGCTTGCTACAGATTTTGTGCTGCTCCAAACTTCTGAGGAAGTACTTCTAAGGGAGTTGCACTCTTTTGTTCTTTCTCTTTCATTACTGATGTCAGCAGTTTTTTAAATCCCACATTATCAAAATTATATTAGAGAGAAGGTCTGGCGTAATTAAGTGCCATATAACAAGTTTTCTCACTCATATTTCACTTGATAATGCTGCTTTTGAGAACTATTCACTGTAACAGAGAGAGAAAAACCAAACTGCAGAAAAAACAGACCAAATACATTCTCTTTCTTCACAGATGAACAGAATGATCATCCACTTTGAAGTCATGTAAGTGAAAAAAATAACACTTGCTTAAATATGATTATCAGTTTTGATTAGCTAATGAACTTCTTTCTTTGGACAAAATATATTATCCTAAATATATATCATGTCAGTGCTATAAGTTTGAGGGTAACAAAGCACTAATTAAGTACAGAGTTTGAAAGAGGCAGCATTCTTTTGAATTTGCTGATGAAATATTTTAGAAAATACCAGGGAAAAGTCTTGACAATTTTCCCTATTATTTTGTACTTAGACATTTGGAAACCAACTTGAATCCATGATCTCACAGCATCCAACACCCACGGGAGCTTACAATTCAGTGTCTGATACGCTAGAACTGTCAGCAAAGGGTCAGCAAGGACAAGGTGCTTTTACAAGATAAACTTGTTTTAATAGCTTTGACTGTACTGTAAATAAAGTAAATAAAGTAAAAACTACCCCAATTATCTGAAAAATTTTGGTGGAAGGTTTTACTGACTTTAGACACTGTGAGCTCTCTCAGAGCATTTCTTAGTTATCTGGAGTAGAAAATAAGGAAAGAAGAAAACACTAGATTGTCTTACCTGCTAGGAAGAAACAGACAATTTTGAAGAGCTTAGAGTATTTCAGACTCATATTCAGGGCAATATGTTGGCATGGATGAGACAACAATTACAGTCTACAGTCCCATTTTCAGGAGCTTCAGAATAGCATGAAAATTACTTTTTGGGTGCTCTGGAATAGTTCGTGCTTTTCTTGCTTTGAAGGGCTGCCTGACAGATTTTCATAATGTTCTTTGTGTTGTTCATAGCTAACTCAGACAGAAATATTAAAACCATGATTTTCTGAGATTGAGATTGCTTAAGTGTTTCTTTGAACTCAAACCCCAACAAATTGTTTGTGATTAGATGTTCTATAGCAATGTCATTGAAAATGTGGCCTAAAAAGAAAATCCTTGTTTTAAGTAGAAGTAGCAGACTCCATTTGACCAGCCAAAACCCCAAATTGGAAAAACAAGAAAAAGAAAAGTTTAAGGATGTGCATCTATCACTCTGTTCCACTGGGCCAGTGTGGATTTTCCACTTTTGCCCTTCTCTCAGGACTGTCTGTAATAAAGGGAAGCCTTGAGTACAGGTTACCTGAGATCTGGATGGTGAAACAGAACCATAGAAGAAAGTACACTCCACAAGCAATTAAGATTGGCTTGGGGAAATGGATAATGTAAGAATGGCACCACTATTTTTTGTTTTTCTTGACCTCAGGGTCAGAGCAGGTTCTCAGGTTATGTCTGGGAACATGCAGCAATAAGTGACAAAAAGCCATATCAGATTCTTTTTAGTTCTGCTAGTGTGTCCACGAGCCCTTTGGATGCCTTTGAACAAGTTGCAGAGAATTTCCTCTCCTTCTTCTTCATTATAAATAGGTAGAACCGTGAGAAACTCTGCAGTGCTAAGTGTGTCCCACGCCTGTGTGAATGATGGGAAAGGATGTACAGCATGGGCAGACTAAAGAGGTGGGAGAGAATTTATCCTTATTGCTGGCACCGGAGCTCAGTGTTCAGCCTGTAGAGGCTGAGTGCAGCCTGTTCTGGGGCCAGCTGTCGCCTGAATTCTGTGGAGGAGTTGAGGAAAGTGACCCTTCATCACATGGAGCCCCTCGTTATCCCTTTCCTTCAAAGCAGTGAGGGAATGCGGAGGGAAGACTGCTATGTTCCGTGCACATAGGTGTCCTTTTAAGGGCAGCATTGGTGGCTGCTCCCTGTTTGTACAGTGTCTAAACCACAATCTCTTTGCAAAATGAGTTTCAGCTTCCTCACTTAACACAGAATTGAAATTTTGAATAATGTTTATAAAATGCATATCCTTGCATTTAATATCTGTTAGTGTAATTTAATTTCTCTATTATCTTGCATGATAAATCATATCTAATCACTGTCTCATGCTCAAGGGTTCAAATTATTTCTGCAGTAATTTGTGCCCACTGATATGTGAATTTGGGGACATTTGATCTGCAGGCTCCTTTAGAAAAAAGGATTCAGCATGAGAGTCCAGGATGCAATCTGTGCTGTGTCTCTTGCTCAGGTTCTTTATTCCTATATGGTGGGCTGTAAAATTCAGAGCATAAAGTTTTAATTTAATGCAAACTGAATTTCTTAAAGGGCTTGCAAGGTTAATTTAGCATTTTATAAACTGCATTTGTGTTAGCGAGTACCCCACACAATCACTGATGTTTGTGTGGAGCAAGGATGGTTTCTATTCTATATTTATGTTTAACATAAAGAATGGATCCTCCTCAGGACATGACCTTTCTGCCTGTTTTTAAGCTCCAACCTTGTGACAAATCTAGGTTTGGCTGGCAAAGCAGTAGTGTACAGCCTCTGAATTTGTCAGCTTGAGAAACCGAGTTAACTCACAAGCTAAAATATTTGTTTGGTGACCTCATTCTCCTCTCCAGGGTGTCATATTGCAAATAGAGGTGACCTACTAGCTCAGTGGAACTACAGAAAAGGCGTGGGTTGGATGAAATCTCAAGAAAATACTCTTTTGACCCAGATATTTTCTCATTAATGACAACAACAGAGACAGAAGCAACAACAAAGGTCTTAGTTGCCAAAACAGAAAGGTACAGGCTTTTCCAGGATGAGGTTTAAAGTCCTGGACTGTTTCCCTTTCTGTAGCCTTCAGCTGCCAACATGAGAATTTGTACATTGCTGGCAAACAGACTATGTGTGCTTGGACTGATTGCAAAGTGTTTTGGATAGCCCATTGTAACCTTCTATCAAATCGGTCAAGAGGAAATCTGAAGTTAAACACCAAATTTAATCTTCTTTTGCAGATACACCTTTCCTTCATATTCCTGGGAAATCACAGAGTCCCTTATTTGATCAGTATTAACTACTAATAACTGTCAGCTGGAGATTAAATGCAATTAATTTGCTCCAGTTTAAGAATTTCCTCCTGATAATCAGCAAAACATACAGAACTCTCCCAAGTGGCATCCAAGGCATGGCATCCACGTAACTGCCACTCACATTTATGGGAATTATGAGTTTCAGGAAAGTCTTTTCCCTGCCTGAAATTCCAGATAGATCCACTTACGAGAAGTTGTGCCTTCACCTCTGACACCTACATTCGCAGCTCCCAAACCACACAGCTACGGTGGGAGGGTGCACCCTCTTCTTTCACACTATTGAAGAGGGAGCTGCAGCACCAACTTCCTGGAAACTGTGCCAGTGCCCTTTACTGTTTACCAGCTGTCTTAGAAATTCCCTGAATGAGACATGAATCAAACTGAAGTTTTTATTTTTGCAGGCTCAAGGAAGGAAAAAAGATGCAGCATGTTTAGAAAAAAGTATGACAAAATCACAGCCCTTGAATAGCTTTTACCTGAATTTTTATTCAGTCCAATATATTTTTCCTTCAATGCATTGTCATTCTACAGTCATAATTAATTGATTTTTTTAAATCAAAGATTTTGTGGCCTCTTGTAGACAAGATTTACTTCCAATTTAAAAAGCACAGAAACAAAATTTAAAGCATTTTAGGCTTTTAATTAGATGAAATTGAAACATACTCTGTATATAAGAAAAACACCATTAAATACATTTTATTTAAAACTTTTACACAAAGGGTTATTAATTGCTATTCGTGAATAGATTAATTATAGCTGACCAGTGATGGAATTTTCAATAGTACCTAGTAGGGCCTTCACATAGAGTTTTACAATTCCTCATTTGAGTACAATTAATTAAGTTTTCACAAAATATCTATTTTTCAGCCGTAATTACTTTTATTCACTTTATGCTACATTTTAGGGCTGTAATGCTGTTATCCTACTGAGGTATTCAGCACTGAGGAACCTTCAAAAGGAGCAAGACTTGCAGAATTTTTGGTGATCAAAAAATGTATTAATGATAAAACATTCGTTGTGGCAATTTGAAAGTGAAATCATCATGTGAAACTCAGAGGAAGAAAGCCAGTGATAGGACAGATGTTACAGTAAAAAACAGGAATGGAAATTGATGTGTGGAATTGGGTCTCTACTGGAGATCATAGAATGTTAATGTCAGATCCCTGACAGGACTGGTGACCTTAATGAAGTAGATCAGACTCTCCTGGGACTCCCACCTGCGTCTTGTGCCCATGGCTCTTGAAGCCCCATTTTAACCCAGGCCTGAGCCCCCAGTCCCTGCAGCAGCTCTGCCGTAGGGTGGTCTGTTCCCGGCCCCATTTCCCACATGAGCCTTTTGGACATGTACTGCAGTCACGTGTCCAGTCTGTCCTGCAGCTCTGTCTGCTGCTGCTTCTGGAACTCTCTGGATGGGGCTGTGGATGGACCCTGTTCCCAGCAGCTGTCCCTGCCTGCTGTGCTCAGGGGCTGCAGGAATGTGTCCTGGTCACTGAGGGCACTCTGGGCTGGGACCTCCCTCAGCTCCGGCACACTCTTCCTTAGGATTCTGTCCTCGCTGCTCCCTGATAATCCAAGACAGGACCTTTTTTTTTTTTTTCTTTCCTAAATTGCTGTGTGATCTGTACATAATGCTCAGAAAAGGATAAAAAGCTGAATTTACTTCAAGGATGCCCAATACTCAAGGGAAAGGCAATCCACTCACTACTTGGAGACTTAGAGCCTGCATGCGAGAATACTGTGTCTGACAAAAGAGAGGCAGATGAAAGAGAGAATCAGGATAATCCTCTCAACTGCTAAGATACCTTTATCATGTAACATGAGTGCTCCAAACAGCAGGAAATGTCCTTTTTTCTTGGTTAATGTTTAAAGGCTTCAAAGAGCCATACTGCTATGGCTGTTAATGAAAAGGACAAATTCTGCTCACAAAATTAGCTCCAGGTTTTCTCTCTTATTTTCTATTCAGCCCTTTTTTTTCCTCAAAATACTGAGAAAATTGAGAGACAATGACAGCAGTTGAAAACAGTTTGGTTGACTCCACAAACTCAGGTCCTAGCATAAACTACCTTGCCCTGTGTGGGTTGTAACACTTGTGTTTGCCACTTTATCACTCCTGGAAAAACAGGATATTCTGGGGAGGATGCAATTTTTTTGAAAAGGAGCTTTTTTCCTTCCAAGAAATGTATTTAGTAGGGGATGACTGAGCAGCTACAGGAATATCCCACAGGTTTGGAGTCAATGTGCACCTACATTCCAGAGACAAAATTTGCTGATACTACTCTTGAGCATCCCTAGGTGGCGATGCCAGGGTTTCTTCCTCAGCTCAACGACTTCTGGAAATCCTCTTCTTTGAATGTATGTGTTTCATTTTCTGTTGTCCAAGGCACACGAGCACCTGTTCTGAATTCCACTGAACACCACAACAGCAGCTCTGTTGGTCTCAAGCATCTCCCTGTGTTATCCTGAGATTCTAAGCCAGGTTACTTGCAGAACAGCCTAGGACCAGAATGAAAAAGGAACACAGCAAATCCCCAGAGGAGTCAGGTTACTCAGCTGAGTCTGGGAGAGTAGTAACTAAATCATTAGACAGCCTCCTGTCTCAGGGACACTGCATAAATGGATGATTTGCAATAGGTGGTTGTAGATTAATGAGATTCATCCGAAGTATCAAAGAGAGGTTTTTCCCTTGAGGATTGTGATTAGAACTTGCATACTTTCAGTGTACCGAATCCATTCCACTTTACTCTCTTACTATTGGCACAGTCTAATTTTGGAAGTGTTGAGCTGTGGTAGCTAATTAAGTAAGTAAAAAAATATGTACAACTGTACAGTTCATTTTCCCAGAAAAAAAATCTTTCTTTTTGGTTGTCACATTCCATTTGGTTGTTCTTTTATAGAAGCCTTACTACTATTATTTGCACTTTCTTCACAAATACAATGAATGCCACCTTCACAGAGAGCTGCTACTGCCATTGTTCACACTACTTCTTGATACTTGAGAAAAATCCATTATTAAGATAATAAAATAACAGCATAATTATAGGATTTAACATCACTGGGTGATATTTCAAGCTTCAGAATATTTTATGCTTCTTTAGTGGTCTACTATCCAGGGTGACTTAGTTAATTTTTGCTCTTGTATTCCAGTAGCACCTGTAGCCAGAAAAGCCTTTTACTATTTGGATAGGCTAAAAGGCTGCAGCTTTCCTCTTAAAATGCAAAGTTACACACAGGGATTGATGGTGACATCTTTGTCACAGGAGGTGGTGATGCCTGCTAGGACCAAGCTTGCAGGATTCCTGGAAACTGTAGCTGATTCAAAATGCAGTGCTCTGCCAGAAAAGATAGATGAAAAACATTCTGCTAATCTCTAAATTGTCCATTGGCTACGCATTGGAGCCTGGTTTTAATTCAGCGCACTGGTCCTTATCTCTAAAGCCTTAATATTTGGTTGACTCTGAGAACATCTATTTTCTGCCTGCTTGCATGAAAGCTGCAGCTGATGAATTTTTAGACTTTTCAGCTCTAGACTGAAAGATGAAGGGGGCAGGGGCAGAATGTATCAGTTACTTCTTTCCATTTCCCAAGTTCATCTTTTTTCCCTTTCAGAGTGCAATATACCAATTCAGATTTCCCCATCATAGAACATGATCAGCAAAATCCTCCTCTATATGCAGTTATGACAGTTTTTTTCATTACTTTCCTATCAAAGAAAGCCCCACAATGGCATTGGTAAATGTATGATTAGCTCTTTCCATTAAGTATTCTGCCAGACATGATGCTAAGAAATGTTATTAAAATATCTCTAATAATAAAGAAGCAGAGATAAAAAATAAGTATTTCCATGTGGTTTAGCTGAAGTCACAATAAAGCCTAGTGTTGACATGCCTGATACTTTTATGCCATCCAGCAGTTCTTTTATTTCATAAAGAAAGTTACCAACTGGATGCAGCAAAAAGAAAGTGTACTTTGAGATTTTTTTTGGCAGAAAGTACGCCTCCAATGCCTTACAAACACCACATTATTTTTCTGCAAGCAATAATGCAGTTCTGCCATTTCTAGATCTCAACCTCAGTCCTGAAATTCATATATATGTGGTTAATGCTGTTAACACATATAATCATAGTGAAAATAGTGGACTTACTAAAATAAATTACACACTTAAATGGTTGAAACAGCAAAGTCTTAAATATCAAGAAGCTGTTTTTTACATCTCTTTCTTCAGGTTTTTGTCACAGGGTGTTTTCAGATACAGGTTTTATGAATAAATCTTTGTTTAGCACAGTTGTTGCTGCATACATATGCAAAGGTATTCTAAAAATATAAACAGCAGCAACTAAAGAAGCCAAGAGTCTATATAAGATGAATAAGAAAGTGCGTTGGGATACCAGCTCACATTTGTGTTGAACACCCATCCACACTACAAGCTGAGCCACATTAATATGCAGAAAAGAGAAGGCTTTGTGACAGAAATAAAGCAAACTGGCCCCCTCACAGTCTTTTCTATAGATAGTGCTGAAATGCACTGAGATTACAGCAGTGATTAACCATTTCCTTCCAAGCATCTTAAAAGTGAGTGAACAATCTGACATGGAACTTGCTCTATCCACGACAGCAGGCATCCTACACAAGGGTCTTATTAGAAGATGATAAATCATTTAAGCCTAGGCTCAAGACAGAGGACTTCCACTTCTTGTGCAAGAATTTTGTCTGTCTGGCTGTGTTTTAGAGTAGGTTGGGCTCTCTGAGGAAACTCAGTCTTACAGCATAGATTTTTCTCTCATCATATTGCGACGATGTCTGTATCCTTGCCAGGAGATCTCAGGAGGACTAGGTAGGGGAACTGCTGAGTTGTGGAACCCTGCCAGCCTTGACACTAAGCTGGGCAATGGACTAAAGAGATGGGACAGTTCTGTACTTTTGCATGGAAAAGATTCGATGTATCTGGAGCATTTTAATGAGTATTTGGATAATACTTATAGATTTTTGATTCCCCAACATAGTTACAGAACAACTGCAGGAACTCAATTCATAAGTCTGGTCTTGCTGGTATATTTTCTGTTTCTAGATTCTGTTTCGGCTTTTGAACCCTTTCCTTTGTCGTCATTAAATTCAGACAACCAAAACCCTGCTCAGTTGGTGCCTAACGGTGAAGAAGCCCAAACTTTATGGATAAGTGGATTTTATTATTAAATGTTCCCCCTGTATTTCATGAAGCTGAGCACACTCACTCTGTGCTTCCTTTAACTGGTGACATCTGGTGCTAGTCAGGTTTAATTGTAACTGCTTTGGAAAGCTGTAATCTTTCTTATTTCATTTAGCTTGAATTAATCTCCCTTAACAAGCACTCAGAACAGCCCTTTTCTCTCTAACTATGTTGGCCACTGAGCCATTGTTGTGACTTATTATTGAGAATCCTTTTTCTGCTTAGCAAAATTGAGACAAAGGAATGCCTCATCAAGTCTTTACTGTTCTGCTGCCTTGCATTTATAAAGCTCATATGAATGGACTACATGCAAATGTCCTTCCTGTAGAAGGTCACCCAATTAACAGCTAGTGCACAGAACCATTAAGTTTTATTAATACGATCTTTTGGCTCAAACTATTTTTATCTAAAAGTGTTTTAAAATTGTTAGCAATATTCTTGAGTATAACTGCAATTAATTTATAGTAATTAGAGGAATTATGGATGTGAGCCTTATATTCCTACGTATATTTAGCTCACCAATATGTCAACGTATAAACATCAAAATATCTTTGAAAATCCAGTGCTTATTCACTCATTTCTCCAGCTTCTTGAGGATTTTGTAATGCTTTTTTCCCCTCTGCTTTCTGTAATTTTGGCCGAGATTTTTCTGTAATTTTTGAGGCTGAAAATTCTGTTCTATCATGTCTCTATGCGGGACAACAGGACAATGATTTTTCTCAGGCTCACAGGATGTTAGTATTGTCATGACTAAAATAATTAAGATAAGACCACAAATAGAGGTTGTAATGAATGTCTGCTCACTTTCCTCTGTCTGGATCATGTGTTACAGTGGAAGGTGGAAGGGGAAGAGGTCACCCACATCCTCCCCTCCTTTTTCATCCCCATTGTGGTGGGACCCCAGCACAGAAGAGAGAGTTGATGCTGGCAGAGATGACAAAGCAAGATGTTTTCATAGATTCCTAGAGATTGCACCTCATAGGGATCATGCAGTCAAACCTCCTGTTGAATAAGTAAGTTCTCTATATTCAAACCACAAGGCATAATAAACCTGAAGGCTTTCTAGTTGTTGTATGCTGTGGGCAGAGAACAGGACACCACCAAGCACTGCCAGTTCTTGAGCTTACAATAGTTTTGTATCAGGGAGGTACTGATGTGATCAAAGAAGATGAACACCTTCAGCGTGTAATGCAGAGGAAAAGGAGAACTTTTCCTTTTTCCTGCCACTTCTGTGAAAATATTCTGTCAATTCACCAGAACACAAAAGCAAAGCTGGCAATCTCAGACCCTGGGAAAGCTCGGCTCTTCTACTCCATGCTCTATATCTTCCTACAGATGGCATAATATTTTAGAGAAGCACGGGGGGAAGAAATTGTAGAATGCACATAGACTCTAATGAGGGAAGAATTTATAATTTCTGATCTTTGCCTCTAGAGGCTTTGTAAGAGTTAAGATTTTCAGGTCATTCAAAAATATATTTAACTTCTTATTTAATTGGTAAGTCATAAAAATCACTTGAATGGTCATACTGTGCTTAACTACCCCAACTGCCCTCGTATTGATAACACAATATTAGAATATAGTCAATCTTTGTCAGCATTGAAGCATGCTGTGTTTTATAATTATTATTTATAATTAAGGAATTGCTGAAAGAGTTATAAGGGCATGCTGACAGCAGTTAACTTGATAGCAAACCTGAAATTTGCCATAATTGCTGTAATAAATCAATTTCACCGGGATTATTACTACTGTAAAACTAATAGTGTGTAAGAACAGTATGTGATTAAAGACAGCTCCCTCTCAGATCTTAGTGACTAGAAATTAAGAATGTGAAACTAAATTCCTAATATAGAATGTAAAACTAATAGAGCTGATGATAAAAATTGAGGTTAAAGCCCTCTTGAAGTTCCAATAATCAATGAACAAATGAAGATGAATAACAGGAAAGCTTGGTCAAATTTTGGGGCTGGCAGGAAAACACAAAGCAGCATGCAATGCTACCACCCAAAGCTGGCAGCCTGAATGCCTAAAGCAGGCTCAGTGTCATTAAGCTCCCTGCCCGGGCAGTGAGCTGGGGGAGTTCTGTTTTTATATCATTAATGGAAGAACAAGGGGAACTGCTGGAGTGATACCCCAATGAAACAATGAGCGTTGCTCTTTCAGCTGCTCTAACCAGAACACTTAATTCAAACTAACATCAGGGTCAATCAGCACAGTTGTCAAACTGTATCTTCAAACGTCTGTTTGTTCCAGACAAATTTTTTCAGCACAATATCTGCATTTAGTGCCAGTCATGGCTTCTGCTCACTGAAATATCTGTAGGACTTTCAGCCAGTTTGGCAGGAGAGTACCCACATTACTCTTGCCTTCAAGGAACCATATCCAAAAGCAAAGGATGGCTCTTCTCAAACCATCCTTGTCATGTTCCTTGCATGTAACCTGACTCTAAATGCTGAAAGTACACATGATTAATTTCTCTTGCAGATTATGTTCTATTTCAAATTGCCCAAGTAACACTGGATATTTTTCTGGTAAAGATTTCCAAATTCCAAATATGTAAGAAGACGAGTGATGAACCAGTTACAGCTTCCATGAAAACTTACACTTGAAAACTTCACAGACCTATTTTTCCTCTACCCCTTAGAATACAGGGTACACTTCAGTGTATCACCAGTTTGTAAAGAGAAGAATGAAAATTTTTGGTGTGTATTTATTGGTCTCTAAAAATCAGTAAATCTTCCTGCATCCAGGTACATGCCCAGAAGATCTAGAAGTTCACCAAAATAAGAGTTTAAAATGTTAAGTAAAAATTATAAATTTTTTTAAAAGTTAAAAATACGATTTCCTATGTATATCTTTAAATACTTTAAAAGTACCAACATGCTGGTTTTTAGTGTTCATTGTATATTCATTTAAAATAGACTAACCCATAGTAAAGATTAAATTCTTTTGAGTAAGCCTTTCAGACAAGTACAACAGGAAAATATTAATGGGTTTGTACGTACATGTGAATTCAAACTGCACTTAGGAGGATTATTTACTGCCCTTCTTATGAGAAAGAAAATAAATTCATGCAGACTATAAAATCATAAGAGCAAAATCAATGCTAAAATTAGGGACTGAATATATAAGAAATATGCATAGCACAAAAGCCACAGTAAAGCAAGCAGTCACTACTACAGTGTTCAGCTGATTCATAACCAACTTCATTAAACTGCTAAGAGGAGAAAGAAGGTCAATGGTTACTGTTGCAAAATCCATCTCCCTTTTACTTTATTCATATTTTTTTTAAGAACAACTGTTCACATTATCAGCTCTTACTAGAACACATACCCTTCTATCTCACCAGCCCATTCCTGTGCATCTTAAAATTCTGACACTGAGAGCTTACCATCCATTCCAGCTCAGAATAAAGGTCCACAAATAACAAGACTGCAGGACTAATACCGCACAAGTGCAAAGAATGTCTTGAGTTCCGTTAAAAATTTACAGATGATTAAATCATCTTTTCAATCTTGAGAGAGGATAGCAAGTAATGTTGCTGCAGTTATCTCCACCCTGTTTTCCTGAAGGAGTGGTCCTGTATGGAATGGATGGAAAGCTTGCAGTCCACAGGGAAGTTTGTGTGAATTATGACTGCTGAAACACACTGAGCAGGAAATTCAGACCCTGGCAGAAGAGAGTCAGTATTCTCTGGATATCTGCATAGCTTCAGAAAGAAACAGAATTGCTTTACAATGACTTTTAATTATACAGACCTGAGACAAAGTGCATTGTGTATTTTAGTAACTCTCCAGCCCTGTAATCTTAGCAGAGTAGACAAAAATTAGGACCAAACTGGGAAACTTAGATAGGCCTGTGAAGTTAAAAATGCCTGATGATAATTTTATCCATTACGATGTCAAATACTGGTGCCACTCAATATTCAGCAGAAATCTGATTCATTAATCAATACATAGCTCACTTTGATGATATCAAAAATGGCTATTTTGCCACAGAACTATATGCTTTAAAATAATGATGCTGACACTTTAAGATTTGTATTTTATTTCTAAAAATAGCGTCCAAATAACACAGGTTTAAGGCAAAATTTTTGGCAAATTGAGTTTTAGCAGCTTATGATAAGTTAAAAGATGAGGCAGGCTTCTGTAACAATCTCCTGAATCTATTTTATATCTCTTTTATGGAAGGGATTTTATTTAAAGTCAATAAGACTACATATATAAAATTATCACATCACATAAAAGTTAGCATTGTCCAAAGTTTTCTTTATTTTTCTCTTCACATCAGAAAATGAGTCTGATAATGCTTTGACTGAAGTCAGTAGAAGTGTTCCCTGCAACGGGATTTGTTAATGAGTAAAAAGTCAAAGCCAACACAATTGATGTGCAAAGGGTTTTTATGATGCACAGTCAATAATCAATATCTTCCTTTCTTTTTTTTCTGGAAGGCCTAATTTCAGAAACAGGAGAATATTCAATACCAAATACCTATTTGAAAAGGGCCAATACTCAAACTAAACATTCAAAATCTGTTTCAGACCAGCTTCTGTTGCATTAGATGATACCTAAAGGGCATGAAGATTGCATCATCAGAGCTGGTATGAGTAAGGGCCAACAATGACAGAAGGAAACAAAGGCCATTCAGAAGAAATGCCTTCAGAAAATTCTCCCCTCCCTGCTCTTCTGTAGTTAGTACTAAATAAAATCCTCACTGTCTGATCAACTCAAATTCAAAGTCTAAAAATAATTCTGCCTATACCACAGCATGATAGAGGTCATTAGACCATGACAACTGAGAACCAAAACCTCAGAACTTTGCTGTCCATCAGGCCACCAGGATACTGCCCACTGTTCTATTAAACTGTTACAGAAATGAATGCTGAGACAAAAATGGGAAAGAGTTGCAGTCAGTGCTTTCCACCACTGTTAATGGTATAAAGTCTAGATCAGATTTTTGTCCACACATTTTCCCATATTTACAGACAGCTGTTCAGTCTAGGGAAGCTAGAAAAGCTGCAATGCTGTGTACAATATGTAATTCTCTATAGTCGAATTAGAAAACCCCATCTTTATAGTCATGGGTTTATTACCTGATAATCATTTGCCAGCACAATGTGATGTGTTTATTTCCATCAGTAGAGGGAATGCTGAGTGCTTTGTTCATCCTCCAGAGTCTCCCTCAGACAAAATATTGGCTTCAGTTAATTCAGTGAAAATTTTACCACAGCTGGACCAGCATATCATACATTGTATTATGAGAACTTTAGAATTATAAACATCTTTTAGTCATTCTAGGTTTTAAAAGAAAATAAAACTGACCTCATCCAGGTTTATTCCCCTCCTCTTGCACAGGAGTCTCTGTGGGAATCCTGAAAAAACACAAAACAAAGCAGTGATTTTTATCAGAATATGACTGCTATGCCTGTTTGCATTTCAGAAACCAGAGCTGCCTCCCTGTTCTCATCTCCTGGGTCAGTCTGCTGGTGTCTGAGCTGTAGGGTAAAATTTAAGAGCCTTGGCCATGCCTACAGAACACATAAAGACCTCTGCTCCCTGTGGCTTCCCCTAGAGCCTGGAGACTGGCAGCAGGATAACCCAGCAGCTAAAGGCAGGAGCTGCTGGCTGCTAAAATGCATCCTGACAAACCAGGCATGCCCACAGACCCCAGGGCTTAGCTCACAGACCCTACAGTACTGATTGCCATTATTCATTCAGACAGCAAAATATTAGATTATGTAGGCTGTTCTTAAGGCAGCTTGCACATTGCACAGCTCTTAATTTTCTCAGTTATTCGTGTGTTTGATCTCAGAAGCACCAGTAACAAAGTCATTTGGGGGAAATGAGGGCCTAGCAGCCTGTGGACAAGCAGGTTTCACAGGATCAGAAGTATGTTAAATATATGCTGTGACCTATTACCCACTAGATCCAACAGCACAAACCCCACAAATGGTTTGGCATGAAAAAGGGAATGATGTGAGCTGCCAGGGAAGAGATGTACAGCATGATAGCAAAACAGGACAAGAGAAAAAATGAAAGAAATTCCATCTGAATGGTGGTCTAAATATTTTGTTCCTCAGCACACATTGTTTGAAAGATTGAGGCGGACAGATATTTCCTCTATCCCTTGTATAGATACTAACGAACTTCCTGCCCAAAATAGTGTATTGTGTGTATAAAACCCTGGGCTTGCCTTTTGTACCCAGTGGAGCATGACATACCATACCAAACCTCTCCAGGCATGTCTAAATCAGTGGCTCAATTTGGATCAGTTTCCAAGTGTATCTCCTAATATCACTGTTCAGTTCTCCTTTATTCACACTGCAGAGTGGTGCCTGAACACAAAAACTGAATGTGTGCCCCAGGAGCCGCCCTCATGTACTGCCACCACAGGCACTAAATCAGTGCCTAAATATTTGTGCTAATTCCACTTTACATATATAGTATAGGGGTATAGGCTTTATCCCACTACCAAATCATGAGTTCTGAAAGGAGCCAGAAAGCATGTGAGTCAGTATAAATACAGGAAGGTAAACATGGTTGCTGTCTATAATATTTTTTTACTTTTCATACCCTCTTGCCAATCCAAAAGCTCAAGACTGAACATCATCTAACTAATGCATGTACTTAAAAACTGCCTTTTTTCCTGTATTTCATTCGCATATTATCGCACTCAGCTTGGACTCTGAGGTGAAGTAAGGTACATTATTGATCATGACACAGAGCCATTTACCATCCCTTCCTGCTTCATGACCTTCACCTTGTCATTTTCTCCTTAGATAGTTTTGAAAATTGGAAAACGCATTTCCTGTCTGAAAATTACAGTGACTGGATAAATAAGATGGTAGGTAGCATGAAGGAAGTGAAAACAATTTGCGTTTTGTGTGTCAAAAGAAGATGATATGCATAGGTAAGAAATTAAAAACAAATACATTGAATTTCAAATAGCGGTGAAAATAAAATTATGGAAAAACGTAGACACTTACTACAGGCAAACTGCCTGTGGAAAAGACTAATAGTACCTTTACTCAAGACGTAGAGATGAGTTTTCAGTCTTCATTCCCTTTGACCGCTGTCCACACTATGAGGCAGCAATGCGAATATATGTGTTACATACCATGACACACTTTATTGTTTCACACTGTCATGATTTAACCCCAGTCAGCAGCTAAGCATCACAGAGCTGCTCACTGAATCAGCACCCCTCCAGTGGGGAGAAGAATCAAGTAAAAACAAAAAAGAAAACCTTCTGGGTTGAGATAAAATCAGTTAAATAATTGAAAAAATATATAATAGTAATACTAATAATAGTAAAAAAGATAATGATTGTAACGATAATTGTAATGAAAAGGAGAGGGAGGAAAAGGAATAAAACCCAAGAACAAGTGATTCACAATGCAATTGCTCACCACCCGATGACTAATGTCCAGCCTGTCCCCAAGCAGGGTTCAGCAGCTCCTGGCTTACTCCCTCCAGGTTATATACTGAGCATGGCATTCTACAGTATGGAATATCCCTTTGGTCAGTTATGTCACCTATTCTGGCCAGGCTCCTTCCCAGCCTTTTGTGCAGCTCCTCACTGGCAGAGCACGAGGCACTGAAAAGTCCTTGACTTAGGGTAAGCAACACTTAGCAATAGCTAAAATATCAGTGTGTGATCGACATGATTCTCCTACTGAATCCAAAACACAGCGGTGTACCCTTTTGCAGTGGCATTGGTGGCTACCTAAAGCACAGGACATGAGAACAGCAGATAACAGATTAAAAAAAGAGAAAAATCTGAAATATTTTCAGTGACTGTTAGATGTATAAAATAATGTTCCCCAAATGCTGAACCATTTTCAGAGGTGTACAAGTATCAGAGGTAACCGAAGTTAACTATTGGATAATGCTTTTCTTTAGTCAGTCTTGTGTAGCTGGACTTAAACTTCAGGCAGCACAAACTAGACCTGTGCTGTCACTGTTTGACATGTACTGCTACTTCAGTTGTCAGTAGCAATATTTCCCTTTAATTGTGTGTTATCATTTCTATTATAAAAGTAGCTTCCCATTACTCTCAAGTAAAAAGAAACAATTACACATCAGAATATGATGAAAATCAAATTTTAACAAGATTTACAGGGAATTTAATGATTGTTTGCTGTATAAATATATTTCAGAAGTCTGAGAAGCTATTCATCAGGAAGAGCTGTATCATTTATTCATATGACCTTAAAATGAAAACTCACACACTGAGGACTCTTTCCACAACCTATATGAAATAAGTGATAAAATTTAACTGAGTGCCATACAAAAGCTATGGTTATCCTACAAATTTACTTTGCTCTCTTTAATAATAGAAAAATTTATTGATTTGTTTAAAGTTATTTGCTCGCAAAGAGCTCTCCCGCCTCCTTCTCTCCAGCTCACCCCATTCATTATGGATCACTCTTCATTTTCCTCTTACGTTTAGTGCAATATTTATACTCTGTATCTAGGCCTGCCAAAATAAATACTTAGCACTGGAAAACAGTATCCGACCAGCATACATTTAAAAGTAACAATTACCGTAAAGAGTCTGGTAAAGGCTAATGACTGAGCCATTTCAAAATCAGGCTGGATGAAGCAGCTGAGAACAATATCTGCTGTCGGGAAACATCTCGCCAGAAGACAAGGAGCAGAAAACCTAACACCTTTTTCTTCAACAAGCTTTTGCCCTGACCCAGGCACATTTTAGCTAGGCGTGATGAAAATCTGCTAAATATAATTTGCCCTTGGCTATGTTTACAGCCAAAACTTAGTAGTATTTCGGTTGCACCTGCTGCTGCTGACACTTGTCACTGAGTAACGTTTTGGAAGGAGGCAAGGGCTGAAAAGCAAGATCCAGCCACTTACACATTTATACAGACTTGGTTAATGACCAGTATTCAGAATTACTCAGATTTGAAAAAGTGCATCTGAGATCAGAATTGGGTAATATATCTTCTTTGCTGGGGCAGCTACCTTGCTCTTGAGACCTTGGGAGTGAGCTGTCAGCACACGTGTTCAGCCCTTAGCCTTCCTGAAGAAAAATTAATGTCACAAAGCAGTTTGTTGTATGACTTCTAGATAATTGATTTAAATAATGGTACTTCGTGCCAGTCATTAACTACTACAGTAGAAAACGTGATGAAGTGGGAAGAATTGCAATGCAACTCAGCTTTTGTCAGCCATCTGATTTGAACTTTTTCAGCAGCTAGTTCTGAAATAAATGCAACTTGATCAAGACACAAAGATTCATTTATGCATTTTCTAAGCAACAGCTTGACTCTTTCTCTAATGACTCTTGTTTAACACATCTGTTTTTACAGAATAGTTGTTAATTCCTCAATTAATTGTAAGGTCCAAATGACAAAATTTTTCATTTAGAAGAAAATGCTTTCTAACATGCTATTATAATGAATCACTCCCATCTGTCTATTTGCACTGCATTTTTGATCATAACTAAAAAGGATGTAAATTTTAGGAACCCCGCTAAAAGTAAAACGATAACCAGAATCATGACATCTAAGATACAATATCTGTATTAAAGGGGAAGCTTTTAAAAATGTATTCACATTCTAGTGAAAAGTTAAAATCTCTGCTGACTCATAGCACGTCCAGTGATATCAGTCAAAAAGAAAGAACAGAATTTACATCTGAGTGGCTCAAGCAGCATAAATTTTTTCATCTTAATCAAAAGGTCATGAAAAATGTATGACTTCCAAAGATATGCAATTGAAATGGGTACTGAATGATTTTTAACAGAACTATAACAGGCTATAATTCAATTGATTACCCAAATTATATTATATTTTGATGGTTGTAAAAAGGTGTTCAATCACTAATTTCTCAGCAAGATTTATGAAACATTTGGTTTAAGTGGTGAACAGGGTGTTTACAATTTGAATAGGAGACACTTTACTGAATTAGTCAGTAGGACCTCATTGAAATGACTCAGCCCACAAAAACCCTTTTGAATTTACTTAGGGTTCATGGTGTATGCAAATTAGAGCAGTCTCATGCATTACCACATCACTGCCATGCTAAAAAGTTGAAAGATACTGAAAAAAATATTAATACATCATCTGAGGTTTCAATATTTAATAAATTACTGTAGGCTTCATTTTAAGTGTCATGACTGTTTCCCTTTTTTGCCACAATACTCAAGACACAGTGACATGAGATGAAATGTATCCTGACAGAGAGAAAAGGTATCATCTGCCTTGTGACCTGTTTGTAGGCTTTTTTAAGTGGGAGATTTGAGTGCCAGCCTTACCCTGCCCTCAGGAGAAATGTTTGTCAGAGAGGTGTTCTAATTGCCACCGGCACTGTTGCCTCAAAAGTTCAGATGGAGCTGATGGGCTGGCATTCAACTGTAGGAAGAAAATAAGGGATTGAGCTCTGATTATCAATGGAAACTGCTTCATCATGAGGAGCTCCAAGCTTTGCCTCACCTAAGCCTAACCCTATGATGTGCTTGGAATGGACCTTAACCTGACAGCCTAGCCATGCCCCGTAGGAGAATGCAGACAGGAGAAAAAAAATGCAGTCTTCTTCTCAACCCCTCTTTAAGGTCAGCTCCCACGGAGCTCTTGGCTTTGTCTCTTTCCTAGCCCCAGTCCAAGGGTTAGACAAAATTAGTTGTAGATTACACCCTACCCAGCGCACCCAGACTAAGACATAGAGGAGAAAATTGTTAGGGGATGGATAGCATCTGTGGAGTCTTCCCCTACCTTATTCACCCTTTAAATCCTTTTTCAACCCCTTGCAGCAGGAACTGTTGGTTTTAACCAATATATTACCTTAACGCAAGCCTAGGCATGGGATGATCTGTAGCCTGAGATGCCCAGTGTCATCCCAGTGGGATGAACAAGTGTTCTGGTATGAGCTCTTACCACAGACTACCCCGCCACTGATCCTCCCCCTTGCATCCCCACTGCACCTGGAGCTATGGGCTTCTTGTCTCAACCCTAATTCTAGCTCCAGGCATGGCCTAAGCCTTAGCCCTAGACTTCCCAACATGGCCCAGAAGATTTTTGAGAGGAGACTCCTTTTCCTCCCTTCCATGAGAGGCAGATGCCGCTACACAAATGGGCAGTTGAAAGTATCTACATATGTCTTATGCCAACCTGCAGACTGTGTTGAGAGGGTCAAGCTGCCCTTCCCCACTTTGTGACAGGTGGATTATAAAAACAAATTTAGTTTTCTGATCTACTCCTTACAGGCAAAGCCCTTATGCAAAAGAAAGAAATCTTTAAAAAAAAAATAATTCTAAGCATGTTCCCAAATTAGAATTGGTTTATATCAGAATTTCTTATTTAAAGTAATCTTCGTTGCACTATGCCAATGCTGGTCTTTATAGTGGCAGTATATCATTATTGGGATAATGAAATGCATTATTTTAAATCAAAAATTTCTACTTTATTAAATAGTTGAGGTTAGAAATACATGCTTTTGAATCTTGAGCAACATTGAACATTTGTAAAGATCAGTAGCTATAAATTCTCAGTAAATTAATACCTATAAACTTTGTTAGAGGAATCAATCAAAGTGACTAAGCAGGCACTCAAACAATTCCTTTTTGGAAAGTGATATCATTCTCTATTGTGAAATTTTCCATATCCAAAGGAAACTTCAGTGAATGGAGATATCAAACCTTCTGAGTGTATGCTATAGCACAGGGTACATTACTATAATTATGCCTGTGGTGGCTTTTTTTTTTTCTGGGCATGTACGTTAAGCGGGTGTGTGTGTGTGTTGCCTCATGAGGTTAGTAGTATTATTGCAGGAATTACAATTTATAAGTAATGTATTTTGAGCAATTCCTGTAATAAAGAACACTATGCCCACATCTACTTCAACAGAAGAGTTTTTACTGACCCTTTTGGGTGCTAGACATGGCCAAATCCAAGCATGGCAAAGTAATGTGAAATGGGCAACAGCATGAATAAAATGTTTAAATGCCAATTTATAACAATATGAAAGAAGGAAACCCTTTGATTCATGCTCCATAAGTAAATGTCCCTTAAAACAAATGCTCATGTAAATAAAAATTGGATTATATTTGAACTATAGGTTTCCAAACAGGCTAAAGTGCTAAAATCAACCAGATGTTCATGTTGATGGGTTTGCAGCTATTGACTTATGTTCCTTCTCATATCAATGACTGAAAGCTGATTCGTATTCTCCCAGTATACAAACATTAAAGAAGATAATTCTTCAGCTGAATTTATGTAATTGCAGAGATTTGAGCAGTGTCAGATAGTATATTGCAAGAAAAGCTTTTCCATGTTGCAGTTAAACATAATTTTTTTTCTCTATATGCTGGAAGCTCTGGTGCTAACACATCAGAATGTACAACCTCTTAAACCCCAAATGTAAGTATGAATTTTAATTTGTATGACATCCTCAAGTGCTCAAATGTCTAGTTAAAGCACTCATATACAGGAACAGACTTAGGAAAGGTAAGATCATTTGCAAAAGCTGCTCACAAAATGCATTTCTATACTAGAATATAAATACAGAAAGTCCTCAAAAGTCACAAAGAGTATCATCCAAATAGAACTTGTGTGCGATTACTAAAAACTGAATAAGGCTATTTTTATAATGTGTAGGGGTGTATGTATACATCTATATGTATTCACAATCTGCTCTTTAAACACAGAAGTAAAAGAAACAGCTTGGTAAGGGTCATGCAAAAGTATGCATGTGCTAAATGTAATACCCTTGACAAGGTGTCAAAGAGCACATGCTCATCATATGGGAGTGCCTAGGTGTATATTGACGGGAGGTGATGACTGATATGAGGAAAATCATATCAGAGAGGTTACACATATGTGTTTGAATAGATGCTGGTGCTGATGAGGGGTATAGGGATATATATGGTGCTAGAGAGAAGAAATTCCCGATGATGGCTTGCAATCAATTGATGGTAATGCTATATGCATGTATCTGCATATGCATGTGTCTGCATATTAAAGTGGTGGGTAGTGCTAATATGCATTATTGTGATGGTGGGCAGACAGTGATAACAAGATGTGTGAACAGTAGGAGGTGATGGGTATGCAAGGCAAAATGCGTAGGTTGCAAGGATGCGTGTGTGATGCTCAGCATAGTGGTGCTGTGGGGAGCACATAGCATAGGCACTGTGGTGATATTTGTGTGATGTGGACCTGCTGTTCTTGACAAAAGTAGGTGGTGCTCTTAGGTGGCAGTTTATGTGAAGAGACAGGTTCTTGCCCATACAGGTATAGTTTGCTCACACAGATGGGGGGCTACAGCAAAAGAATACAGCAATTACTGAGTATTTTGTGTGTATGCCTGTACTGAGGGAGTGTTGATGCAGTGAGCAAGTGTGAGGATCTGTGTGTACTAGTGAGTAACCATGTCTGGTTAATACAGAATGGTCAGGTGGTATGTACAGAATGGTGGTGGTCATATATGAAAATAACTAAGAGGTTATGTATGTAAGGACAGACAGTATACTCAGAACAACAACATATAGGGAGATGAGACATGTTGCCCAGAAGGAGAGGTGTATGGGAAGGTTGTTTTTCTTAAGAAAAGTATGCTTGCCAGGATACAGAGATGCAGTATTAGGACTGTCTGCAGGTGTTCAGATGTGTTTGGAGCTGGTGGTGTGGATGAGGTGTTGAAGGTGTCAATGTCTCCCTAGAGATGACAAAATGAGGAACTACTGGTGTATGCATGTTCACCTAGGATCAGGGTGTAGGTACAAAATGACACAGTATGGATCAATGTTCAGAAGTAGTCGATGGGTACAGCATGGAATAAGTTATGTAGTGACAGCTACACATACGTAGCCTAGGAACGGAGATGGTGTCAGTGGTTTGCATCACTGTATAGGCTAAGCAGGGTTTATGGCCTCACCCACTGTGGATACAATCCTATCAGGGATATGCACATGTTTTAAGCACAATATTAAGAGAGGGGGTTGTATCACTGGTGAGACAGCATGTGGTGGTTGAGCTTGAACTGATCCTGTGAGTGGAAGCAGATGTGTGGGGACAGAGGAGGGGACAGCACACGATGGTCTTGGCACCACTGTGGTGTAAATAGTCACGGCAGGCTGTGGTGGGCAAACTGGTCACTGCACTTTCGGATGTGACAGACAGAGGAAAGCACGTGCTCAAGTGTTAGAATAGGATGGGGGGCACATCTTTCAGGAGAGAGTGTGCGAAGAGAGGCAGGGCTGCTCATGTGTGGTGTCTAGTGGTGCTGGTGGGACAGGACGAGACAGGAGCTGCGTGGTAGTAGGGGACACGGAAAGTGCTGTGTGCATAGGGTAGAATGCTGTGTGCTTTGTCAGTCAGTGCCATGCCTGGTGCCAGCGCTGTGGGGTGGGCAATGCATGTGGTGCAGGGACAGGAGAGGGTTACAGCAGCTGCCCAGGTAACAGCACACAAGCTGCCCCGGCATGCTTGCCCAGGTAACACCACACAGCCACCCAAGACCCAGGCTTTTTTCTTAAAGGACAAAGGATAGTCCCTTTGCCGGGATGCCCCTGATCTGGACCCAGGTGCCATGGAGGGAGAGCAGTGGAGAATGGAGGGGGAGGAGAGCATGGTGGACGGGGAGGGGAGGGGATCAGTGCAGGGTGGGAGAAACAATACTGGGTGGGGAGAGAAGTGCGGGATCGGAGGGCACTGAGTAGCGGGGAGGCAGTGGGAGCAGGGGACAGGCTGCCCTGGAGCTGCCGGATTTGCGAAGAGCCGGAGGGCGGGATGGGAGGCGGGCAAGGGGAGTGGGGGGTGGGAAGGGACACCCACTTACGTCTCCTCCTGCATTTTTTTTCTTTCCCTCCTTCTTTCCTTAGCTGGTGACGCGCCGCTGCTATTAATCATTCACCAGCCGGAGAGCAGCAATTGCCGCCGCTCGGAGCGCGCGGCGCCGGCAGCCGCCGCTTCCCGATGCCCGCGTCCCGCAGCCGCCGCGCCGGCATCCCTGACGGGATGATGCCCAGCCCGGCCGGCGGCGGACGCCTGCTGCTCTGAGCCGGGGCGGGGGGTCCGGGCAGAGGATGCTCCCCAATGGCACCTGCCCCAGGCTTCCGGGCGGTGCAAGCAGCGACAGCAGCGACAGCGACAGCGGCGGCAGCGACAACGGTGGCGGCGGAGCCGGTGGCGCCTCGGAGGAGGCGGCGGCGGAGGGCATGGACTCGGGCGGCAGGAACTCCTCTGGCGCTCCGAACAGCACCCTGAGTGAGTCTCAGGGCAGCGCTATCCTCATCTCCTTCATCTACTCCGTGGTATGCCTGGTGGGGCTGTGCGGCAACTCCATGGTCATCTACGTGATCCTACGTTATGCCAAGATGAAGACAGCCACCAACATCTACATCCTCAACTTGGCCATCGCGGATGAGCTGCTGATGCTCAGCGTCCCCTTTCTGGTTACCTCCACCCTGCTGCACCACTGGCCCTTTGGCTCCCTGCTCTGCCGCCTGGTGCTCAGTGTGGATGCCATCAACATGTTCACCAGCATCTACTGCCTGACTGTGCTCAGCGTGGACCGTTACATCGCTGTGGTGCACCCCATCAAGGCGGCCAGGTACCGCCGGCCCACCGTGGCTAAGATGGTCAATCTGGGTGTCTGGGTGCTTTCCATCCTCATCATCCTGCCCATCATCATCTTCTCCAACACGGCGGCCAACAGTGATGGAACGGTGGCTTGCAACATGCTCATGCCAGAGCCCACCCAGAGATGGCTGGTGGTCTTTGTCGTCTACACCTTTCTGATGGGCTTCTTGTTGCCTGTGGTGGCCATCTGCCTCTGCTACATCCTCATCATTGCCAAGATGCGCATGGTGGCCCTGAAGGCTGGCTGGCAGCAACGCAAACGCTCGGAGCGCAAGATCACCCTCATGGTCATGATGGTGGTGATGGTCTTTGTCATCTGCTGGATGCCCTTCTACATTGTGCAGCTGGTCAATGTCTTTGTAGAGCAGGATGATGCCACCATCAGCCAGCTCTCTGTCATCTTGGGCTACGCCAACAGCTGTGCCAACCCTATCCTCTATGGTTTTCTCTCAGACAATTTCAAGCGGTCCTTCCAGCGGCTGCTCTGCCTCAGCTGGATGGACAATGCTGCAGAGGAGCCCATCGACTACTATGCCACCGCCCTCAAGAGCAGGGCATACAGCGTGGAGGACTTTCCCCCCGACAACTTGGAGTCAGGGAGCATGTACAGGAATGGCACTTGCACCTCCAGGATTACCACCCTCTGAGGAAGCATTCCTGTCCCCCAGCTCCCTTACTGCCCCCCAGCTGGAGGGTGAGCAAAGCCAGGGCTGTGGCATGGGGAGGCTGGGAGGGAGGGGATTTTGGTCCTGCCCACCGCCAGCAGTGTTTGGCACAAGAAAGAGCAAAGAAAACCCCACATCCTTCATCTATTGCCCCCCCCACACCCTGGCTGCCCTCCTTGAGAGCGGCTGCATTCTCTGATGCTTTGGCAACCACTCAGTGAATGGTGGCTCTCATGGGTTAGCTTAGGGTCTGGTAGCCTGGCTCTGCCACTCCTCTCTGTGTCTGACGAGTGGCTGTGAAGGTCCTGCAGTGACTCTCCCTCCGCCTTTTGTACAGTTTGCTCTTCCCCTTGGCTGGTGAGACACCCCAGGCCATGGAGTCGAGCCTGCCTCAGTCAAGCCCCAGCATTCAGGTTCAGACTCCCCTGATAAAAATGACCCTGCTCAACATCTGTCAGTACATGCCTCCCCTCCAGAGATTAGAAATGTTGGAAAAATTCCCCCCCAACACACAGCTTGCCCTCCCCCAGGAAGGAGCAAGTAGCCTCTCTCTGCACCCACCCTTCCCTCCCCTGGAATAAAAAAGAAAGTGGGGAACAAAAAGTTCCCGAGAAAAGAAGCAGCATAGTCACAGAGATGTTTTTTGCTTTGCAGACAGCTTCCACCTCACTGGGGCTTTGGCTCTCTGTGCTACGCTTGGCAGAAGCAGAGCAGAAAAGGTCTTAGGAAAAAATCTGGTTATTGCTGTGCTTTGGAGCTGCACGGCAGGTTGCTGATAGTGGGAGATACGCAGTCCCGTGACACACAGGGAGCAGAGAGCTGGGACTCACTGAGATGGGAACTGGGGGGACCACTGAGCTGGGAAATGTTTGAATGTGTCCACACATACAGTAAAGTATGCTGATAATAAAGTTTAAAGGGAGCGCTAGACTGAGAATCTGCTGCCTTGAGCCTGCTCTATCAGCTCAGTGATGAAGAGAGCTGAGACAGTTTTTGAATGACCTGAGTGACAGCAAAGTCACTTTAGCCTACATGGAAAAGGAGGAACTAATTTAAAAATCTCCATCAGTCTCTGAAATAAATACTTGACAGAAAAAATAGCTGTTCAGTAATAGCTATTACCCTAGCTCCAGTTTCTTCTGTTGCACTAAGAAAACCAAAATGGGTTTCATATGTTGCCAATGTAATATACTGACCCAGAGCTTCTTAATGTTTCATTTCTGAGATTTCTTGTTTCTAATGAGTGCCAGATGTCTTCTTGTTTGATTTTTTATTTGATTCTAGTCACTGTGTTGTGAACGTGTTTTTCTGAAGCAATTTATACTGTGTACTTATGTCTGTGGTGGCTACTTGCAAGGTTGCATTTAAAATGGGTGATGCTTAAGAAGGTTCCTTTCCAGATAAAAATATTGAAATTTTTTCTAACTCTTTCATTTACATTGTCTCCCCCACAGAAATTCTCTCTTGAATTTTCCCTCTCCTCCTCATATGACAGAACAATTTTCATATAGACAGATGAAGCTTTCTTTGATAAATGACAGCTAATTAAATGAAATCTTCTACCCCTACCCCTTCTTATCCCAGACAGAAGAGTCGGTACATACTGTGTTGAAATAAGCAGCTATGTTTTTTGCTTTCTACCACCTATGCTAACAGTGTCACACAGTGGCAAGTGTCCCAGTAGCTGTGACAAATCACTTCTTTAGCACAATACTGTGGTTGTATTAATTATACTACTGGCAGTCTGAAGCAAGAGACTGGAAAAAAATCTCTAGTAGCAGCATACCCGTAGCATTGTACTCGTAGCTACAGTGCTTAAGTACAGCGTTAAGTGTAAGGTTGACAGTTAAGGCATCTAGTATTTGTGGTGGTGGACTTACTACAGGGTTTTGTTAAATTATACCCTTTAACTTTTCTCAGCAGCAAAAAGCAGGATGCTACTTTGTACATTTCTTTCACCAAAACTTAGGTACTGTTAAATGAATGTATAAATTTAGTATTTCAAAGTTGTCTGATTCAAAGTCCATCAAAATGAGAGAAAAAAATCCTAATTCACTTCAATGGACTGTGAGTCAGCTCCTTTTAGTTTAAAAATTGCTAATGTGGAAACTGTTACATCCTTATTAAAATATTTTGTGAAAAGCTTTAACAATTGTACAGTTTCTTTTCTTTTACTTCCTGGTGGATATGATTTAAAGAAAACTTGCAAATATTAAATTTTGTAATATTTTACATGTACAAACAGAACTCTTTATAAGTTTATTTAATTTTTCAGGGAAATCAAACATCTGTCAAAACAGTAAAATGCCCCATGATACCCATGATGCTATTTCCAAGGCTTCACTTGAATTCTCACTCACAGTATCTTCAAAATGGCATAAATCTCATAATCTTATGTGGTCTTTTTCACCCAGGCATATCCTTACGTATGGTCAGATTAAACATAGAGTCAGTCTACTTTCTACCATTGAATTTGTTTAACATCAGACATGATGAAGCAAAACTGAAAAACCATGAAGATTCATACTGCATTCTCAGCTTTGATGAAAAGTTGAACTGGGTTTTGTCCTTAATTTTTTTTTCCTCTTTGCCTCGTAAAGGTTGTGATAGAAGCCTGCACAGCTACCAGCATATGCACTATAGTTTCAGTTCTCCCAGGCGCATCGCAGAGGTTGGGTTGGTGCCTCAGTAGATGGCAGGCTTGCCTTCAGATGGATGGACTGATTCACTCCCAGCCAGCACTGCCCCTGTGATTACTCCGTGTGGTTTCAGCTGGAAACAAAATCTGTTTATCCCAAACTAACAGTTCTTCCTGCTGTTTTTCACCCTGGGAGAGGTGATCAACAGGAATAAATCATTCAATTGAGCTAGAAAGAAAGTCAGTTCATTCTGTGTTATTATTCTAAATAGTAGAACATAACTACCAGGAAGAGAAAAAGCTGTCCTCATGAAATAATGTGTACCAGAAAACAAACAGAACTCTTTTTAGTGCTTTCCAAATGCCAAATAAGAGTGTTTAGATTTCATATGGAAATTATTTTAACTAATGCATAATTCACTGCAAAAAATAGTACAGTGATATATTTCTTGGTGACATTTTGACTCTTTACAGAGCTGCAATGGGTAAATTGTATTTTGTAGGCAGTAGTATTTTTTTTTGCCTTTTTTCCCATGAGTTTTGTTTTATATTTTAAAAATACTGCATTTGCTTTGTCATGGAAATTGGCCTTGTGGTCACTGAAACCCAGGCAACTTTTGCTCATTGTTCAGCCTGAGACCTATACCCAGCAGAGGGATAGTGCCAAGCAGCATCCACGCAATGGATGGACTATTCCCTGTGGCTGTGTGCCAGGGAAAGGTCTTTACATGAGACACACATCAGGTGTGCAGCACACATCAGCTGCAGCATTTTCCCACTCAAAGAAGGGTGCACAGGAAATCACTTTCCTTTCTCACCAGGCTTCCCAGTGCAGTAGCAAAGACAAAGCATCCCGTAATCCCAATGCTGACTGCCACCTGCAGTTAGTGAGCCTGAACAAGACTGGTCACAGAGGCACTTTATATCTGGGCTGTGGATGAAAAAGGGGATGGCCACATACAGATATTCTGCCTCTTCAGATGGTCCCTACAGCACACAACATTACACTGTGTATGGTTTCTTTGCATTTGACACTTAAAGAACCCATTTGATTTCTTCCCAGAGAATAAGAATCAGGTTTCTGAACGTGATGTAAGAATTTCTGAAATGCCAGGTTTCCAGTGAATCAGAATTTTTTAAAAAGGCTTTCTGGTTGTTTCTGGAAATCTAAAAACCTGCATTTCTGATGTATGTGGCATGTTCTATTAACACTGTGACTATTTGCTGTATTTTAACCTGTTTCCAAAATTAGCACCCTAATTCTAAATATTAAACTAATTCTTACTGAAATAAGCTAGTGATGTCATATATTCATGTTATATAAGATTTGACTTTACTCTGCCATATTTCTAGAACTGTGACAATTTAATGTCTTATAATCCTGTTTAAAAAAAAAAGATTAAAGAAAAATAATTTCAAAAAATCAGAAGAAATTAGCCGAGAAAGAAACATCAGTCCAATGTTCTAGACTCTGTGATTTCAGTCGCTAGGAACCGTACTTGACACCAGGGCTCTACAGACAAGAATGTGAATTATGAATCTCAAGAGGAGAATAAAGTATTTCTACTGAATTGTGTATTCAGCACTTCCATCTTCTTCAACATAGCCTTATTTTGCTGATAACTTCAGGCTAAGCCACAGGAAGAAAAGAGGGTTTACTAATTAGATTTCTCTTTAACAATAATGCTTTTAGATATTACATTCTGTGGAGAGAAATGGCCAAGACAAATAGGTGAACCAGAGAATATTTCAAAGTATATCATTAGATGACTACAAACTAGGCACAATTTTGACAAGAAAGATGTTTTTCAATAAAAGCTAACTATACCCACTCCCTTCCAACTTTATTTCTCCAAAAGCCTAAAATCTGGGTTTGGCAGAGCAGTGAGCAGCTACGAAGCAGAGATAGCAAGGTGCTGTATCCCCTCTGAGATATAAAGGTTTTTGTGCCCTGTCTGGATGGAACACACTTGTCATTATACGATTATTATGTATATGATGTGTAGAAAACAATACAAATATACAGGAAATTCCCTCTACTATCCTTTCCCCCCCAAAAAAATCTTCTCTATATGGGTTCTTACACAGTGGAATATGCCTAAGGGTTGCTCAGTGGGTCAACTGGAAGTGGTCCAAAACATGCCAAATCTGGATACTTGGGGAGAACGGATATGAAAGAAGGCAAAACTGGTGGACATTTGATACTGAGCAGCCTGAGACAGAAGGAATCTGAAATGGAGAAAAATCAAGTATGTGATGGCCGGGAGAGGCCATTTTGTTAAGAACAGAGGAATAGTAGAGTCCAGTACAGGCATTGTAAAGCAGGACTTGGCTTTCACATAATTAACTCTCATTGTTTAGGGTACAGCCAATACATAAACTTCCAACTCAGCAAAAAATATGAAGTTCTGCTTTCTATGTCAGCTGCTGTTTTCAAAGCTGGCTGTTATTTTTGAAGGTTGGAAAGTATCTAGGAATTTTTTCTAAGAACCAAATGATAATTTAAGTACTTTATGGAATTACTAGAAACTCAGGAAAACAAGGCAGAAACAGATAGATAATATATTTTTTCTGAATGTCAATTTATTTTTGATTTTTCAGATGCTTTGAGTTTCACAGATTTTTTTCCTTTTATCATTAAAATAGAGAAAAAGACCTATCAAATTTTTGCTCAACACAAACCAAGAACTCCATATTGACAAGGCAGAAATGGAATACAGATGAATTTTCACTGCTCTTTCACTGTCATAAAGTGAAATTTACAGAATTTCTTACTTTAAAAAAATCTTCAGTACAATGACTGGGAAAACTTTCCATAAGAGAAAGATATACTCTTAAGAATGAAAAGTAATGTTCACGCATTCCTCTCCACAGACATTACAGACTTGGATTACTTAAAATCTCACTCAAACTATCTGTACTTATGCTCTTATATTATGTTCCAGGGAACAGTGTAAACCATTCTTATCAGTCCAAAACACAAGGCCTTCTGGTTACATTGCAAAAACAAAACCATGCTTTTCTGACAGGTTATAGCCCGTGTGCTGTTCCTGCCTTAATGACTGAAAATGTTTACTTGCTTGCAAACCACCACATTTTGAGTAGCACCTGAAAAAACATGCAGCAAGATGGTTAGGACAGATAAATCCTGGGAAAGATGGATGCTTGCCTGTCTTTCTCATCTCTCCCTCCTCAGTTCATCCTCTCCCTGGACCTGCAGCCTTCTTTCTTTTATATTACCCATAAAATACATAATATTAGTTGTTCTCTCAATTTTTGACTCACAATGCAAAAGGACTGGCAAGTGGAAGGAGAAAGAGGATGCAAAAAATGTAGGACTACCACCAAATCTCTGCCTTCCCCAGTCCCACTGCTGCTTCCACCCCACCTGGAGTACTGTGCTCTGCTCTGGGGCTCCCAACACAAGAAGAATGTGGACAGGCTGGAGGCCAGAGGAGGCCATCAAGATGATCAGAGGGTTAGAGCACCTCGCCTACGAAGACAGGCTGGGAGTTGTTCAGCCTGGAAAATAGAAGGGTTTCAGTACCTACAAAGAGCCTTCCAGTACCTACGAGAAAGTTGGAGAGGAACATTTTCCTAGGGCATGTAGTGACAGGCCAAAGGGGAATGGCTTCAGACAAAGAGGGTAGGTGTGGATTAGGTATGAGGAAGAAATTCTTTGCTGTGAGACGCTGGACCAGTTTGCCCAGCGAAGTTGTGAATGCCCCATCCCTTGAAGTGCTCAAGGCCAGGCTGGATGGCGCTTGGAGCAACCTGGTCTGGTAGAAGGTGTCCCTGCACACAGCAGGGAAGTTGGAGCTAGGTGATCTTTAAGGTCCCTCCCATCCCAAACCATTCTATGATTCTAGTCAGCAATACAGAAAAGGGAAAAGACTTGCTTGTCAATAGTGATCCCCTTTACACATCCACTTTCAAGATTTCCAGTCCCAGACTACAAGTCCAGAAGAGAAAAGCAAGGCTGCATATTGGGGCAAGAAGAAAAGACATTTCGTTTAACCTGTTTTGAAGCCCTGGGAATGTGGTTACTGCTGCCACTGCCCTGCTGTGTTTGCTTTTGAGCCAGTTATATATCTTTAGTGAAATATATGAATTGCCACACTACAGCCTTGGTAAATGTCCACATACTGAAAAAATATTTTTTCTAATATCATTTCTAGGAGGAACTACATTGCATCAACCAGTGATTGACCTCCAGGTAATAAATGAGGATAGATAACTGGGATTCAAAACATGAAAAATATTAAGTGATAGAAAATTTCTAGAGGAAGCACAGAATCCATTACATTTTTCAATATTCTTTAAGCTATATAATACACTTAAACAAGGAGAAATGTTGTCAGAAGAACTCCAATTTTTCCCATGTCCACTTACAGATTTCACTTCAACACCATAGCACACTTAATTAAGCCCTCAGCAGCATAAACCATTATTAAAAAATTGTGGGAATTAAAATTTTGTTTCTGATTATTTGATGAAACAAACCATTAAAAATTCATCACTTGTTCATAAATAAAACGTGCAGCTGACAAATGATATGCGTACCAGTCCAACTGTCTTTGTAGGAATTAAGGAAATCTAAAATTGGCAACATGGGACACTTTTTGGATTACTGTGACAGGCGAGATCTGGGCATTCCTATTTGCAGGAATCACCATTTTCAAATGTAGATGCACAGATTCTCACTATCACCATTTAATTACAAATGTAACCACAGTAAAACTCACAGAGTTTATATGTGATTTATATAGCTTTAATATGGGATGAAATAATATTTTTTCCTGTGCTGGAAAAGGATTCGGAATATATTATGCTTACATAATGTTTAGTCAGAGGACATGTATGCAACATGAAAGAAATGTTAAGATTTGTCTCCATCTTTGCTATATTTTGGAAAAATACTTGAATTTGAATGTGTTTTATTTGTGGTGTTACATAATATTTTTTTAAAAATTGCCTTCACTTTCATAACCAGACATTTTTATTATCTCAGTACTTGTTATGATTATCTGTACTCACTATGATTTTACTTATTCTCCTACTATGGATGTAAACCCTGCTCTGAATCTGCCTTGTGCACCAGTGAATCATGGTTATGATATGAGCCAATGGTTGCATAACAGTTATGTGTTGGTTTCTTATTCACTAAGGACCCAACTTAATCAAGAGTGGAAAGCAAAAATGATCTATCCTTTCTCCCAAACCATCTTCTTTTTGGTCTGAACCATCAGAGAAAGAGAAATTCATTCATTTCAAACCTGCTCAGGTTCCAAACAAATCCAAATGCTATTTGTTTGGTATCCTACTGACTGAAAAGATAAGGTAAAGAACCCCATATATACCAAACAAGAATCTCTAACATGTAAAAGCAATAAAAGCTATCATAAAATTATGACCATTTAGCTATGTCTTGAAGAGACAGAAGGCACCATGAGCTTGCTCTTAGAAAAGTGACTTGCACAGCTGGAGACATTAAGTGAGCTGATCCTTCTGATTTAATTTTCAATGTGTATTTTATAGGCATTTAAATATGAGTAGCCTCCATATGCCTTCTTTACTGTCAGTGTAGAGAAATGGCACTTCCAGGATGTAACTTACTGGTTCTGTTTTCAACATCTAGTCTAGAATGAGATTAATTGCAACAATATATTTTTCACTCTATAGGCAGTAAGGGAGCCTAGGTGAGTAAAAAAGTCTAAATGAACTGTTAGAGATGTCTACACCTGGTGAGATGGATCCCATCCTTAGATTCAAAATAGTCTGGTTTCAGATGAGCCAAATTATAAACCAGGGGGAACATAGGAGAACCCTTGTGTAGTCATTTAGAGAAATGTCTAACGCTCAATCCTGAATTGTGTGAGAAAAAGAACTCTCAAATCAAAACGTGATTTCACACGAAGAGTGAAATGGGAATAATAAGACAGGTGAATGGCTTGCAAGGGCATGGACCTGTATACTTTAACTGAATAGTCTGAGTCACACACTGAGAGATGCCAAAATAAGTAGTCAGTAGCTTAACTCAGCACTTAACTGTGTGCTTGGTAAGATCCCCGAACAGAATGAGAGAGCTTCTAGGGCTCAGAAAAACACACCTGGACAGTCCCATTTAAGCGTTCAGCTATCTGATATGTGGGAAAGACTAAAATATTAAAAAAAAAACATTTAGGGAGGCTCTCATTCATCTCAGTTGCTATTTGCTTATACAGCCCTTGATAGAAGAAGAGAGCTCCACATACACCACCCCGTAAAAGAAATTACAGTGACAGCAACAGGAGTGTTATTAAGAAATAAGGCATTAATGGTAAAGTCATTTTACAAATCTGTGCACATCTGAATGTAGGATCAAGCTTCTTGCCCAAGATCAAAAATGTCTGCCTTCCGAAATACAAATGTCAGATAAACAGATTAGAAAAGTATGCAGATTATGAGTCACCTTGTAATGAGTAGCATTCTCACCTAGCTGTCTTTAGACTAAAATATTATACAATGGAATTTATGGCTATAGACTGTGTGATGGTTCACAAACACCACTGGCCTCTTTACCAAAAGCAAAATACTGTTTCCCAGACAGCAGCTGCCTATCACCATAAAAGGGAGAGATAGGGAAAAAGAAAAAACCCATACTATGTAATTCTTTATCCTTAGCAGATGTTTACACCATATTTATCATCAAGTCTTTCCTTGCAATAAAAATAGGTAATAATAACACACATGATTTTTTGAAACAGAGTTCTTCAAACTCAACAGGAAAGTGTCAAAATTAAAGCAGTAGTCAGAATGTCAGCTCTCAAGAGAGGAAAACAAACAAACAAAAAACCAAGTATATTTAAAGAGACATTTCAGAGCTTAAAATTCTCTCAAGGGATGAAAATATTTCCCTACTCTCCCTACATCCCAAAAGGTTTGGATGAGACCAGTTAGTTGTGTATAACTGCACTCAGAAAACCTTGAATCAATATTTAATATTACAAGTTTAATTGAAAACCAACACCATAATAATAATAAGTGAGCATCAGCACTCCAAACTGCACAGAAAGCAAGTTCTGCAGCCAGGATGAAAGCTCCTCTACAGAAATTCCCAAGGGAAATCAGAGGAAGTGTTTACCTCATTTAGAAATGGGCACAAACGGTGAATCTTTCTTTCCTTACTCTCAAGGGACCCCATGGAAAACAATATATCTAACTAAAGAGAATGAGATTTGCATGATGTATTTGGACTCATGTTAGCTCCTCTCACAGTGTGGTGTGTCAGCACCTTGTCTGATTGTAAGGGAGCCACATATTGTATATAGAAAGCAAGTTTTGTACCAACACACCTTAGAAGAAAAACTGTAACTGAAAAATTTGTTCTCCACTACAATATAAATGAATATTTGATGAAGTAACAAACAGGGCAGCGATTTACATCATCCTTTATTCTTTTCAGCAGCTGAAGTATAAAACCGGCTCGCCATTAACCTCTCACTCCCTCAGCAGTTTAATGACTTTCTAAGTATAGAAATGTTCTTTCATTTTTTAAGAATGTCAGTATGAAAGCATATGGGTCGCAGTTTCGTCCAAAATTATGGCAGTTCACCTCTCCGAAAGTCCCAGCAATCAGATTGAAAACGAGAGCCTCCAAGTACCACTCAGGCACGGAGTGACTTGTAAATTACAAGATGCAAGTGCTCTAAGTGGTCCACTTAATGCTTGCTCCAAGTAAGGCACCCGACGAACAGTTTCTGAGAGGATAAAAACGCACAATTGTTGCAGCTGCAATCGCTCTCTCGGCCAGGCTGATCTATTTATATTTTACTGAAGTCAGCACCTAAATAACTCTTTTCCAGACCGACAAAACTCATGACTGTCCAAAGACTTCTATCCCCTCAAAGGAACGTCGCTACTCGCTCCCGCGGCGGAAAATGGGCAAGCCCTGCCGAGCCGAATCCCGCAGCGCCTGTCCCTCGGCTCCCCGCGGCAGCAGGGCTGGGCCACGAGGGACGTGGGGAGCCGAGCGCGGGCGCCGGGCGGGAGCTGCCGCTGGGGCAGCCCCGAGGGACGCGGCCTCGGCCGTGCGGGGCTAATCACCGCCCGCTGCTCCGCTGCGCTCCGCGGAGCCTGCCTCCGCCTTGCTGCGGGCCTCCGGCGGCTCCTTGATCCCGCGGCGCTCGGATTTCTTGGTGAAGCAGATTTTGAACACCCCCAGGACGGTCATGACCAGGATGACCAGCACCACCACCGCGACCGTCACCAGGATGAAAACGTAGTTGGAAGACGAGGAGAAGGAGGAGGTGGAGGGCGACGGAGCAGCCGGCTTGTCACCGCCGGCGGCGGCCGTGGCGGCGGCGGGCGGCTCTGCGGAACCGCCGGGGGTCGGGATAGAGCGACCCTGCCCCTCCGCCCTGGCAGCCGATGGCTCCGTGGGGCCGCCTGCAGCGGTGGAGGCCGGCCCCGTGCCCGGGCAGGGAGTCCCGTCCGGGCCGCCCGGGGTGCAGGCGCAGGCGAAGCCGCCGGCGGCATCGCGGCATGCGGCGGCCTCGACGCACCCGTGTCCGTCGGGGCTCCTGCTGCCGAAGCGGCAGGGGGCGGGGGGCTTCTCT
>VZRL01004596.1:124948-362999 GCA_013397895.1 Origma solitaria | reverse complement strand
GCGCGGGCTGCCCCGACGGCTGTGGTGGCGTTCGGCCCCGGTTCGGGCTGGCCTCTGCCACCCGCGCCGTCCCCTCCAGCGCCGGCCCCGCTGCCATGGCCCTGCCCCCGGACCTGCCGGAGGAAATGTGTCGGGAGCCGGGGCTGACCTCGGCATCCTCCGTTTGTTGGAGGGCCCGGGACAAGCAGATCCCGGCGCCGCCAGGAAGCGCTCGCCCAGCCCGGCGGGCGGGTGTCCAGCCGCGGGCAGGACGGTGCCTGCTCCGCTGTCGCAGGGGCCGGAGGATGGCGAAGCGCAGAGCCGCAGCTGTCGGAGCGGGGTCACGGGCCCCGTGTCCCCGAGATGCCCGGGCCCGCCTTGCTAGCGTGTTGCACAGCGCGGTGCGGAGAAAAGCGGTCCAGCTTCAGTTATCTCTTCCTTGAAGGATGGGGGTTTCTGGGTTAGGTGAGGCTGTGCGATCAACGCCCTAGCTCCCGCTACAGTAGGCGATTTAAAACTCACAAAAACTGATTCAGCTCACGGTTTTCCAGCAGGCTGGCCTAAATGCATCGTACATCAAGAGCCTGTGTTGACTTCAGTAGTTGTTCTTGAATGAGTTTAACTGATCCACTGGAACTGAATGCAATGCCCATGTTGCTTCATTTTCATAATCCTGTTATTTCTGTGTGCTGTTACCTGACATGTACATTCAGATACAGCACCTATCTGAGTCTCTTCCCAGGTATTTTATGTGGCATGAAACTGCAGGCATATGTGTGTGTTTTGTTTTCCAGGTTTTACTTTGGAAAAGAACCCTGTCAGTTATTTTGGTTTTGTGAATAAAATACAATACAGATTTCTAGTATTTTAATACCATGGGGTGTGGGAGGAAGGAGAAAAACCCAGAAAATAAATAATCGATCTGGGTTTTTTAAAACATAAGGTTTCTCAGTAATTGCAGTCTTTGGAGGCGTGAGATCTACAGGCTTGGGTAGAGGCTTCAGGTGGGCTCAGTCTTGCACAAAGTCCCCCCACTGCTCCAGTTTGCTAATAGGCTCTGCATCTGTTCAGCCCTTTCTTAAGAATTTCATTTCTCTTTAGAGGGAATAAGTGTGGATGACAAGTCCTATTCAGCTGTCTTGCGACCAACCTGCACAGATTCCAGGCTCTAGATCTACATGAAGATATATCACATGTTCTCTAGACACCTGAAAGAATTAGAAAGATGGGTGTATAGGCACACTGTGACAAAGCTCAGAAGCAATAGAAGAAATAACTTTTTTACACTAAGAACAATAATTGACTGGAACAGCCTCCCTAGGAGCGTGATGGAGAGACCATCACTGCAGGGTTTCAAGATGCAATAGGACAGTGTGCCAGAAAATCTCGTCTAGGCTCCGTTACCCACAAAAGGTTGGACCAGATGATATTTCAGGACCCCTTCTACCTTGAACTATTGTATGTTTCTGTGATAAGTACAATGATTTAAATACTAATTTCAAATTTATATAAAAATAAAAATCAAACATGATCCTTTCCATAAAATATGTATGTCTTAGTTAGTTTGTTTTTGCTTTGGGAAACATCTTGCTAAATGCCTCTATGTTCCCACTGGATATCACATATAGAGAAACACTGTTCATTGCAAGAATTGTAAGGGTTAAGAAAGCAACATGAACATTTTGAACTACATGAAATAGAACGTGTTGATTAAGGGCAAACTGAATTCACACATTCAAAACTCTTTAGGCAGATCTTCACATTCAGTTTGTAATTTTTTTCTCCTGATATTCAGCAAGAATGAAACTACATCAAGTATTGCCTATATTTTTAAGATTTTTATATTTCGAGTGCTATTAAAGTGCTTTGGTAAAAATAATTATGTTAAATTTGCTACATGCAGCTGGGAATGCAGTACGAATTTGGGTGCCAGTAGACTTGGTTTTATTGAAAAAAGGTTTTCATAACAACAAGAACTTGTTGGTTTAATTCTAGGTGAAGTCAGATTTTTGGTTAATTAAGGTGTCAAGATGCTAACAGCCACCGAAGTCAAAGTCTACGGCATTGTAGCAGCTGTGTATTCAGGGCTCTGCTGCCTGCTGGAATTGTCACTCCTGCATTCATTCTTCTCCATGGTGCATCAGAGCAAAGGCATCGAGCCATCTGCCTCTGTAGGTCAGCACATGGGGAGTCTCACTGCCTACCTGCATTCTAAGCCGGAAAGATGCAATTCCTTTTGCATCAGGAAGCTTTATCACCTGCTATTCACATCCCTAGTTCTTCACTGGATCTAGCTTTAAATGTACCCGTACTAAATGAATTGTTCCTTTAGCCCCCCGTTTTTCTTGAGGATGTACAAAAGCTGTGCTTCTGCGCATGCCTGTCATGATAGTATCTTGAGCCATTTTCCCCAAATCTGATTGATAGGTTTGAGAGAGAAGAGAGGTTGCTGCAGCTTTACTATTGCCATTTTACTGGGGAATGCTTACAAGGCTTTGCCTAATATTCCACTGCAATCTTACAGCTTCACTTTGTTTTCTCTTTCAAAATCGAGTTCATTCATTACAGCTGAATAGAAGCTAAACTTTATAAATAGAAGGGATAATCTAGGAACCCCAAAATTTTCATGTTATTCTTCAAACCTAAGACTGTCCCTGAGGAGGAGAATACAGCTCAGTCCACAAAAACATTTACTACCCTGCTTCTCAGCTGTCAGCCAAGGGCATGATTTGGGCCATCTGGGATGGCCTCTCTACCAGGTAATTGATGGCTATTACCAGCTCATTTCACACAGGCCATGACTTTAATTTCCTAGGCTGTATTTGAACCAGCAAACTGGCAAACCAGTTTAGAAACAACAGGTTAGCCACCAGTGCCCTGGGCAGTGCAATCTCATCAGAGGAACTCGTGCTGCACAGAAAGATGAAAACACTGTATGCCAAAGCTGAAGACTTTTACCAGCTGAAAATTGAGGCAGTTGCTATATGTCTACTCGACCTAACTGTACACCTGCTCTTCTCTCCTACTGCTGCCCCGAGAGTCCTGCAAAATATTTAAGAAATAACAGGTCTGCTGGATCTCCAGAAAACAGCTCTTCCTCTGTTTTTTTATTGTTCTTTCTAGTTCTTATGTTTAGGTAAATAAGAAATCACTCTCACTAAGTGCCTTTGTGGGACTTTTCCTGAAGAAGTCCTGTTTTGAAACAGAAGATTAGCTGCTCCCACACAAATGCTGGTACCAGTGCACATGTGAGGCAACTAAACTTCTACATATAAAGAAGTCTTTATTGCACAAATGTGAATGTTACAATTGATGGATGTATAATCTGTATTGTAGCTGTTGCTTTCAGTAGTAAAAGCCTCATTCAGGTGTAGTCGTTCCTTAGTGTTTTTCCTGTAAGATCTTAGCACTTGAAAAAACAGTTGCTTGCTTTAATTGTATTTTTATTAAGAGCCATTGGGCTTTTTAAATTTCATTATATAGCTGTATCTATCTTATAATAATATATACATTTTTACTAAGGAGTAGTGAGAGAAATGCTGAATTAATAAAACGACTTTTCTCTTTTAGGGTGGATTCCTTTTGTATTTTTATGAGGTAAATTGCAGCTATTCTTTTTGCAACTAGCCAGGAAATACGTCATCTGTATATCAGCACATACTTTGCTATTGCTAGGGCCTAAGGGGGTGTATTTTCATTAGAAGTAGTCTTGTTGAGGGATACAGTATCCTCATCTTGCTAAGAGCCATATTTTACTTCTCAGAGGTAGATGGATGGCACAGTAAAGGATATCTGCCCTGCTTCGAAGGGGACGAGTAAAATGATCATGTCACACTAAAATGTGTAGAGCATAAGGACAGTAAATTTCTCATCCCCATAGGGGACAGAGGAAAATGTCTGGAAATAGATCTGTCTATCCTTTATGCCACAAAACCTGGAGACAGTGTCTAACATCAGAAGCAGCTATCTTTTCTGCTAGTGTAAAGGAGGGCTGCTGATGTGCACCTCCATTTATCACCTGGTTTGTACAGGTAAAAAAACCTATTGCAGTCTGTTGCATGATACAGATTTGTTTGGGGTTGGAAACTATGGAGAGGGAGCAAGGAAGGAAGATCAGTATTCTGTCAGCACTGCCTGTTTGCACAGCTCCAGCCTTTTAGTTCACTGCAGCCTCACAGAGGCTACATCAGTTGGCCATGGACAGGCTGTGCAGTCCCTACGAGCTCTCTCCTTCCCTCTGGTCCCAGCTAGTATCTCTACTGGATACAGACAACCTTCTGCTGAATTTGTTGTGGGTAAAGTCAAAACTTACTTCCCATCTTTCCATGTTCTGCTAAAATACAGGTAATAATTTAAATAACACAATGTAAACAGGTATTTTAAACAACTGATAATTGCTGACAATTGGCAGTGTGCCTCAAAAATTATGAGTTAAATCCTCCTTTTATCACTAAATGCTTCATGAAACAATATCTATCTATCTAAACAATATCTATGATATAAAATATATGTATGGTATGTTATGGTATACATACCATACAACATTGTATGACCATATATGGTTTATCAAATAAGGCAGCCCTACATTTCATATGTAACTTGTGTTTAGACAAAGTACTTTCTCACTAAACAGTTGTATTATTCTTTAAGAAAATACCTAAGTTTTAAGAATAAGACCCTTTTGAAGTCAGTGAGAACTGTCTTATTTCAACAGTGTGACAAGATTTCTCATTCATTTCTCTGCATTCAGTCAAACAACTTGCAACAGGGAGTAAAAATGCCAGGTGGAATCCAGCATGCTTTTGTTACTATTCCAGGGAATGGGATAGGAAATGAAAATAAGAATTTCTGCCCTATTGTAACAACTTGCACGATTGTAAGAATTTAATTATTCATCTCTCAAAAGTACTCTGTAGATTTCAAGGTTCACTTACAGAGTTTGGAAAAGACAACCCAGCAGGGGTCATACAAGTCCCTGTCTACTGTAATAATAATAATTTCCAATGACATTATCATGTAGCTATGGGACTTCTTTAATAATAAGGAATGATATTTAACTGCTGGTAAGAACAGATACACAGTGGTGTATCTGTTACATTTACAACATGGACATAAAATATAACTAATTCTGACCTGCTAAGGAGACATTTAGTAGATGAATTGTATTGATGTGTCTGTAGCATTACCCCCTATGCATATGTTCCCCTTAAAGCCTGATCAGTTTATATGTTCATGTTTCCATTGCTAAGTATGCAAGAAAATAATGTATTTTGTTAACACTTCCATTCATCTTTAATGAGTTATTAAGGAAGATTCCAATTCTGTAATTAGCTAGGGGAAATGAACTCCAGAACTCTCAAATTAAACACACTGAGTCTTTTCCAAAAATACTGTTGAGTATAAATATTTTTTATTCTCACTCTAGCTCACTCCCGTCCTTTTGTTGACTGGATAATTCATACTTGTTCCATCCCACCCTCCCAATTCTTCACATCTCCTGCATTATGTAGTGCTGGTTGCCCCATACGCGCTTCGTGTTGAGTCTACATTAGCGTGAGGGGGTCCACCAGGACTGGAGGTGGGTATGGCCATATGCTTTATTTTGCAATAAACAATGTCAAAAGTAGCAAAAGCACTGAAATGCATCATGGTATGATCAAGCTTCCCTGCATCATCTTCTCTTTTCTCCATACACTGAATAAGAGACACCCGGCAGTGGTCAGTTTTGATGGGTTTGGCATATGCTACAGGTCTGTGTGAAGTGTCTGCATGCTGCACAATCTGAGCTTTCAGTTGTGTTTTTGTGTGTGCCTGTATTTCAATGTTTCATTTTATATGAATGTGAAGAGGGGAGGAGAGGACAGGACAGGACAACCACAGCCACAGCCACAGCCAAAGAGGCAGCTACCACATAAACACAACATGTTGGTCTTCAAGCGTATGCTTTTACGCAGCTGCAGGAGACCCACTGTGTCCTGAGGGATGTTCACAGCCTTGAAGCTACTTTGTGGCTCAAAGGCCATTATTCAAAAGCATTATTGTCATATTAAGTTCAACACCTCCTTTAAGCCGTTTACTTCCCTGTCCATAGGGGTGCTATTGGTAGACAATGTAAACCATAGGTTTTGGAGGCCTGGAAAAATGTTGAGTTCTGATGTCTCTTCATCCTAGGAAAATAACCAAGCAAAAAATAATGACAGGCAAATTTAGATTTACCCCAATCCTATTACAGGTTTCTAGTATTTTATCAGATTTTGATCTAAGTAAAAGCATTTTTGGAAATCAGTGAATTTCCATTTGAAGTGAGAAACACCCACATTTTTTGTAACTTCCCATAGTATTGTAGTTCTACAACAAACTGCTAGGACTGCCAGGCTTTTCGGGATGAGGCAAAATTTCCTAGGGAAATATAGTAAAATAGAAGGAAATCTATTGGTGAAGAGTTGATTTCACTTCCTGGCCTTATGCCCAGACTGACCATTTCAGAGAGTCTTGTAGGATTTGCTTAAAAATGGGTAAGGGATACAGACTAGTAAAAATAAAAGCAAGAAGGAGCAGCTGTGAGATGGAGAGGCAGCAGATGCTTGTCTACACAAGGAGCTAATTCAAAATGAAAAAAATGAAAGGAAGGAAGAATATTCTGAGCCTAGTGAAATAATTGTTGTCATGGAGATTATGGGAGGTAAACATACCTTTTATGGAAATATTTATTGCCATTCTTTTCGTGAGACTAGACAGACTAAAAAGGCTTTAGTTCACTTTACTGATGCATTTCCCTCCTTTCCCTTTTTAAATAATGGCAATTCTTAAAGCATTTCCTTCTCAAGAAAGTCTGTTTTAAATGTTCCTCATTGTTTGCTTGCAAGACATAGAAGCAGAATATCTGTATACTATTGAAGGGGGAGAAGAGGATCTTGTATGGCACATGGCTTTTTTCTTTTCCTGTTTATCATGGTGAAAATGCCAACAGTGCTTTTTTTACATTTGTGTGTTAAGTGTGTGTTCATCAGTACTTACTCTTGCTATCCTTAATGGCTCTGTACTCATCAGATGGTACCTAGGAGCCTGAAATTTTACAGGAAATAAAGACATGGGAGTTCTCTATATGCTCTGAAGAAATCCTTTTTGAATGCAGATAGGCTCAAAAAAAAAAAAGGTAGGGTCTGGCTTTGGACTTCCCACACACCAGGGTGTGGAATATTCAGGACTGGGGTGTTACTCTGTGTCTAATTAAAATGGGAAAATTAAATTCATATCTTAACTTTATTTTCCAGAAACGATTCATGGTCTAAGTGTCTTACCTGCATTTCTTTAATGTGAAGGTTAAAATCCTAGCAGCTCTGACAGCTTTTCCCAATTTAAATGAAACAAATCTCTCTGTTATAACATATGACAATGTTGTTTTTCAAAGACTGAGGTTTATCAACAGTAAAGGCATCAAAGAAAACTCATTTCAGAACACAGTCACATATTCCATACATTAGCAATTACATATTCACAAGGTAGACTTGATCTATGTTTTCATCCACAAACAGGTCCTGTTATTTTGATATAGTCTTAAATTTTTTGTATTATGGTTGTGTGCCAGGCCCTGGTTTGATTGACTTCTTCTTTCCATTAGATTATATCATACAGTAGGAGCAAAGATCTAGTCCTTGTACTGCTGATGTAAATATCTCAGGGCTGCAGAAAACATGTGAACATCCTGTGTGTCCTGTAGATCTGTGCAGACTGAGTCCCACCAGAGCCTGTCATTACTCTGTTCTGTGGTGGGTGTGGTATGTGAAAGGCAAAGTGCACATCTGCAAACTGCACCCAGTGGGGATGTGTATGCCCATTCTGCCCAGATCTGGACACTTGTGGTTATTCTTTCCCTAATATTCTGGGAGCACTTTAGAAAGATATCCATCTATTCACACGATGAAATAAAGCCATAGCTACTGTTTAGCTGAAGACAAAAAACACTCCTAGTATCCATATAATCATATTTAAAACAAGCCATGAATAATAGGATGTGAAGACAAAAAGTGGCTCATTTCCTGGCGTCATTTAGAGTGATGCCAGTCAGAGGCTGCCCTTGAAGATCACCAGGGTTCAGGGATTGTTCATGAAGGGAGGGACTGCCATCACTGCTCTGCTGGTTTCAGAATACAGCTGTCATCCACTTTGTCTACTTTTATGTGGTATGCAAACACAGTGACAGTAATTTGTGCTTGATGCTCATCGGACACACCATAACGTGGGGGGAGAGGTCTGCAGGAATCTAATTTAGGAGCCTATGAGCTCTACAAACAAGGTGCCAAGTTGCTTGGGAGGTTGGTTCCCATTCAGCAGCGTTTTCCCAGGTAAGGCACAGACGAGCAGCGCATGTTGCATGTTGCTGCTTTAGCTGCCCATTACTCAGGACAATAGATAGCCTGCAATCCAGCTGCACCCCTTGGCTCTTGGGTTCAAAGGGCCTTGGTTTTATATTAGTTGAATAGAAAAGTTCAATAAGAGGTGAGAGACAATTCAATGTGGATAAATAATACAGGAATGAGAGCTGCAAGTGTTTGACTCATCTCTGCTGATGTGATATTGACCTGAACTAGAAATGTCAAACCCTTCTCCGCCCAGCGGTTTAGAAATGCTTCTGATGTGTGTCAGTAAGAGATAAGAATCAGACCAAGAATATATTAGCAGATGCCACAGGGAATAAAGCATAAACAGTGCAAGAACAATAGTTGCTGTGTGTCAGCTACAAATAAGATGTTCTTATTTGGCAGAGCACATTCTGCTTATGCCTGATCCTTCAGGGCAGTCTGGGCATGCCAAAGACACTTCTCCTGGGAGGAGAGGTCAGGTACAAGGAGACTGCATAAGGGTGAGGTGGCAGATTCATGGGACTGCACCTGTGCCCTTGCATGGATGGGTGGGGGAAAGGATTGAAGTCAATGGATTTGCTCTACACTGAATTTTCACCCCACGTATTTTCTGACTGGCCTTCATATTTTACCCTGATAGCACCCAATTGAGAGCACCCAACTGGATTAATAAAGGATTTTAGGCATCATGCTGCAACTTCCAATTAAAGAATGGATCTTCAAAAACTCTGCTATGCCATGGCGTAACCCTCTAGAGGCACCTCCCCTACACACTAAATTTCCTTCCTGTAAATTACTTTACATTTCTCCCGTTAGACACATGTGTGCAGCTTGACTTCACACTTGACAAGAATTGTCCCTTCTGTATTATGCTTATTCTTTGATCTCAGATGAATAAAATCAGCTTAATTCTCCTAATGCATCAAGCCTTGCACAAAATACAGTCAGATTGCAAAAGGACAGAGAAAGGAAATCCTGTAGCCTGAAGGTTAAGGAATTTTTCATGACAAAGCAGAGTTACTTCTGCTGCAGTGATTATTTCTGTATTTTATATCCACTGAAAAAAAAAATTGTCAGGAGAGACAGATGCAGAAACCCAACTAAGATTGACTGATCTCCTCAAGCACAGGGTTTTGCTTCACGTCCCTGCTCCACAGTCTGCCAGAAGAAGGATTTGAACATACATCTCTCATCTCTGACATTCAAGTAAGCATATTAATCACTGAGCTGTGTTACTTTTTTCCCTTTTCTTATTTAGAGAGACTGACTACATATCAGTTTTCTGATGTATTGGAAAGCAACCAATGGGGATTTGGACTAAACAAACCTCTTTTCCTTCCTTCTTCCCTGACAGGAAGGGCGTCAGTATGTCTCCATCTTCAAACAAGCAAGGAACATGGTACATTTGACAGAGATTGTTCCTTTGAAGTCAATACTAAATTGAGGCCTGTCTACAATATTTGATTTGTATTCTAAAGGAAAGAGCTCCTACAGAAATATCTAGAGAAACAGTGCTTTTGCTGAAATGCTCTATATTAGTCTCTGGCTATGTCAGGACCAAGATGGCAAAGTTTGCTGCTATAAAACCAGTGAGAATCATCCACTTTTAAATGCAATGGTTTTAGTCTTACCCATGCCTTGCACCAGAGTACAAAAAAAAAGGATTTTTACTCTTCAGCATTTAAATTAAAACAACAACAACAACAACAACAACAACAACAAAAGTGAAAAAATTACGTCAGTAATTCCCAAAGAGTTTCCATGTCAGTGTCAGAAAACTTAGGGGAAAGAATGTACTTTATCTTAGCTAAAATCTCACACTAAGTTTTAATAAAGATTCCCAAATAATTGTGACTTCAAGTCACTACTCACAATGGATAACATTTCCAGGGAAACAGGAATTGGGCTTGGTTGGTGTTTATGATTTAGCCAGACTCCTAAGAGACAAGCAAGGGAGAGAGAAGATGAGTTAAACCTTCAGACCCTGAATCCTCTTGCCAGACTGGTCATATTAATCACTACAGAGAAAATTCATCCTATCCTTCTGACATTGTAAAGTTTAGCTTACTGGTTTAATTACAATTGGTCATGCAATATACACAGGGTTTTTTCTCTTTGTTTTTTTCTCTTTTTGTTTTTAATGTGAAGGGACTATGCCATAAGCACAAGAAAAGTCTGTAACAACCACTAGATTTTCAGTTTCTCTCAGGAAAATAAGCTAAACAGGATTAAGGCATCTTAAAATAATTTAAATTGCTCCTTTCTAGGTCGAGCAAATGTTACATGAAACGCCCTTCCTTGAAAAGTAGGTTTTATATAGACCTTTAGACTTTAAATTTGGACTTGTATAGTCACACATATTAATTACATGAATGTATGCAATGACAGTTCAGAGGTGTGCTTGAACACATTCATTGTTGATATGCTGGATTTATGGCAGCTGGACCAGAGGTCTGTGAAACTTTGCTCTTCTCATTCCTACAGGATTGAAATGCTTCTGCTGTTCAGTAGCCTTGTGTGCTTGTCACCATTAATGTTCCCTCTAACTTATTTCTCTGTGTGTGACAAATGACCTCCTGAATACCAATGTGAAACATGTAGCCCTAATTCACACAATGCTGAAAACGGGACAGCAAAATAAATGAATGTGCGATCCTCTCTCTTTTGATATTGTGGGGCTCACTTAGTTCATGGTGAAAGTTTCTACAGATTTATGGCTTCTTCATCAAGTTAGGAAGTAAAAATAAGCTATTTTGCAGTGCAATGTGTGCAGACACCCATATTACACAGTGTCCAGGGAAACACACCTGCATCACTGATGGCCACCCCTTTTGCAAAAACCTCGAGCAGACTGAAAATGAACCCTCCCGGGCAAGTAACCATGTTGAGTTCTGTCATTCCAGTAATAGGCAAAGAGAGAGAGAAAAAGAGAGAGAGAGGCATTCAGTGTATTCAGAATCATCCTTTATGTGGCTGGAACCAGTAGTGCACTGCCTGCTTGGGAGGAAAATCCCCAAGAGAAGCAGTTTGCCAGTCTGCATCTACCTCTGTGCTCCAGTTCTGGGCAAAAGCCATGAAGGAGGCTGATGAAAGTGGGTTGCAGGGCTGTGAGAGCACCGGAGCATCTGGAAGATGTGTGGTACATCTCAGCATAGCCTGTCCTGGTCCTTATGTTTGGAAGTTAAGGTGTTTGCAGATGGACTTACAGGAATCCCGAACTTGTGTTGACCTGAGACATAACCACCCTCCATGCACATCCTCGCTTTTGCCCATTGTTCAGGGGCAATAACCTCGGGGTCTGTGACAAATCCAGCGGGGCTAGTCATGGCCCTGTCACACCCAGATTTCCTGGCCATAGCAGTGGTCACTAGTAAAGCTCTTTGTGGCTACAGCTGTGCCTGGCACGGACTGCTCACTTCCATGGCTCCTCTATTAGGCACAGCTGCCTGCTCAGGGGGTGGAAACCCATGGCTGTGTCAAGTGGCTACATGCAGTGTGTAATACATCTCAAATTGCCAGGCACACAAGCACAAAATTAATCTTTCCAGGAGTAAAACCTTCTTGCTCCAGTGATGACAGTAAGTGAATTCAAAGAGTGATCAGGCTTGGGTGGAATGGCTTCATTCTGAAGCCTGAATGGATGATAACAAATATTCCAGAGTCATTTACCATTCTTCCGCTATAGTTCCATGTTTTCTAAGGTGAGTTAACCCCAGCTTGTACTTCAGGGTGTGATTTTTAATGTATTGTGATGATCCACCCCTAAGGGGAAGGAACTTCTCTGGGTCTCTACAGTTACCCTTAGTGTGTATAAGTAATAGACCCTCCGAATTTGCAGGGTCTTCCTGCTTGTGGATTGTGTCACTTGAAACAACAACCCTCTGTGTCTGAAAAGCACGGTTAGGGGTTGAGTGAGCAGGAATTGTGGAAAAACAATATTTGAACACTGAACTAAAGTGGTCTATCCAAGTGTGTGGCCTTAAGAACACCTGTGTAAATATGCATACATGGAAAAGAAAATCCTTACTCCCATTAAAAGCAGTGGGAATTTTACCACTAGATTCAGAAAGGCTCAAAGGCCATCTAGGGCATATTGGAAAGTATAAATTAATGGTTTCTGGAAAAGGCATTGAAATGGAAATGTCAAAATCTCCTTCAAAAAGAAAAAGCAGCATTTTTATTTTAGAAGAATGCATTTGGAAAAAAAATCTCTTCAACTGACATTTTCTTGTTACTACCCATATGAGAAATGAAAAGTGGCTATTATCCAGTGACAGAAGTAGTTACTGAAATTACTGGGGCTTTAGTGTTCCAGCTTGCCCATCACTAAGCGTGATGTCTCTTCTTTAGATAAAAGGATTTGATATGGCTGTGTAGAGAAACGGGCAGCCTTCTTATTATCTTCAGATTATGAGCATGCGCAGATTATAAATATTAAAAAAACCCAAACTACACAGTCTGGAGAGGGACTGCTACGCAGTATTGATGATAGCCTAAGCCCCCTCTGCTTAACTGCTCTAATGTCATAATTCTTAAATTGGATAGTCTCAGGATGTCCCGCCTACGTCTAGGCAGGAAATTGAGCTTAATTCTCATTCCTGTAGTCATTTGCCTAATAATGGCTGGATGAGCATGGATCACCATGCACTGCAGTTACCTGTGATGTAGAAGTTCTGCTGAAAAACGCACGCAGTTATTTTTCCAGTGTTATCTGCTTGACACATACCTTCAAAAAGAAACTATAAAGAGAGGAGACAGACAAGAGTTGCATTTATTGTCTTGATTTTAAGTGTATCAGCCCTTGGCAGGACTAAATGATGGTGAAATCAACAGTCATAAACAGAGTAAGAACAAAGGTTCATGGGATAAGCTGTTTCTTTTGTTCTTTGTTTGCAATTCTCATGAATACAAAATTAAAACACTAAGCAGCTGTTATCTCCTGTTTGTGGCTTAGAGCAAAAGCCCAGCAAACCCCACAATTTTGCATAGTTCCACATCAAAATTATGATTCGAGACTGTTCTGATCCAAACAAAACTCACTCTATCCACAAAATACTGATACAAATGGGGCCAATTTTACTTCTAGGTTTTCTGTTGACTTTATAGGTTGGGTGTACCAATAACACCATGAATATTTTTGGTTATCTCCTCTTTCCCTAGCACAGTCTGAAGCCCTTAGCAGAATCCTCATGGGCAAATATTAGTACTCCCCTTGAGGAATGAATTCTATTGCAACCATGTTCTCCGTTTGTTATTCTATTTGTCTTTTAAGTTGAAACACCAGAATTGCTGTCTACCTTTCCTCATAGTCTTGAAAAGGACTCTGAATAATTCACAAACCTGTTGAGACCTAAGGCAGGTGTACTGGTGGTGTGTGAGGGGTCAGGGAGAAAGCCATACCTTGCTTTCTATGCTTAGAAAGCAAACCAAAGTGAAGGAAAATACGGCTTTTTAATGTTAAAATTCAAAAGGCAACAGCAAAGAGAGAGGAGACAGAGACTACTATGTTGCCATAGTAGAGATGCATTGTTATAGAACAGAATACTTAATGCCAAGTTTAAGTGTCTCAAATACCAATATCTACAGATTTCTGCAGAGATCATAGGCAGATATATTAGCTAAAAGCCTAAAGCACTGTTTCTGCAAGATGCTGAATTTTCCACAACTCCCTTTGAACTCAGTGGGAAACATAAGGGTGTTTAGGGCAGGAGAAATTATGAAGGTATTGGATAATGACGTTCATCATCTTGCTTCCTAAAATGCCCTTTGGGTTTCTTTTTGTCTCTCATCACTTCTAGATTAAAGCTCAGGGAGAGGGTAGAATATTAAAATATAATCCAATTTATAATTGCTTACTAAAGTCAATTCACAGATGACCTTGAAAAAGAATTAGTCCAGCAAGCTTCTAAAAGAGGATGACCCAGTCATTCTGATTAACATCAGAGCACATTATGGAACAGCGATGTGGTGGGAGTGAAAGATGATAGAGAAGATTAAAGCACCCAATATATGGAAGAATTTCTTTAGGAATTTCCTCTTCCCTTGCATCCTGACAAAAATCCACAGATTCAAGTTGACAGTATAAATATATTATAAATTCCATATCTGGTCAACAGCTCTTGCTACATGTAAAGCAGGCAATTTAAAATTCTGTCAAAGTATTATGCACTCAGATTTTTCCATATTAGAAGGAGACTCTTTCTATAAAAATGTAAACCAAATTCATAAACGTTCAGGAATCTAGAATTTATTTCCAGGTTTATTTATTTTCCTGTCTTTTAAAGCAAACTTTTATTGTCACTTCACCTTGAGCAAAGACCGTAGAGGAATAACAGACAGGCGGTGGATGGTGAGAGAAAGGGGCTTCCTCAACATTGTTAAAAGCGGGATACACCTGCATGGCCTTAAATGATTAATACTATTTTAAAAATATGGAACTTTGGGGTTTTTCTTCAAATCAGACAGTTATGCATCTTCAAATGTTTCTTTGCTGCGTATCTGTAAGGGATTGACTAATATTCATGGGTTTGTATGGTCTAGAAGTTTAGACACTTAAATGGATGGAGAGAAGAGAGAAAAATCTGAAACCAGCTTTATATGCCAAAATGGAGTCTTGAGGGAACTGAGGACTGAGAGGAGCTGGGGTGGCCAGCTCTTACACAATAGCTGCAGTACAGATGCCCCAGCAATCTTAGTCAGACACTTTTAAACTTTCTTATGCTGAGCGACTCCCTGAGAAAACTTTTCAAGTAAGCAAAGAAAACTTCAGCTGGCACGAAATGACTGTGCTCTGATTTTGTGTATTTTCTAGGTGACTGCAGGTGGGAAGCACTTCCAATTCTGAGTCCTACAGCTCCTTATTAGTGGTTCCCGAGGGCGAGAAGGCAACTGTGTTCAAATCCTTAGAAGCTATGCACTGAGATTTACCTTCAGGGTAAAACCTTGAAAGTTTAGTGCTGACTTCCCTAACCTTCATGTCAGATGTAAAAATGCAGTGCTGTATAACAATAAAATCAAAGCACACGAGGAGTAGGCCCACATCTTTTTAAAATGAACAAAACACTACATCAAACATACAGTTTCTTCCTCAAGGTATGACGAGTGACAAATGATTGTCGTGTTTCTTAGTGTACTCCTGGAGGCTTTCCCATTAAAAATGTAAAATCCAAACAGAAGTGACAATAGTCTTGCAGAAGTGAAAACTTTGTTTTAAATCAGAAACCATATACCTCCTCCAGTGAATTTTAACCAAGTGTTAATCCTCCATGTTCAGACACAATCTCTGTATAGATATTAGAAAGGGAGAGGCACAGAGAGTTACACCTGTGGCTGAAACACCAGAGGAGAAAAAAATCTGTAGAGGATGGTGTGTCCAACACTCAAGGCAAAGTTTTTGTCAGACAGAGCTGCGAATGCATAAATATGGGTGACTGAGGAATAGGTTTTAGTCCTGAAATACTGCCTCTTTCACTTAAAATTCTTATGTCAATATTGTCCCTAATTAACTGGAATCATCATAAAAACAAAAGCAACAGAGCCAAATATCAGACTGTTGTTAATTCTGACTTTTTCAACTGTTAGTTATTAATGTTTATTTAATTACAGCAGGACATACAGTTGTTATTAAGCTTAACTTGGTTTGCTCTTTACAGGTGCAGCATTCCTTCTCACATTAATAGACTGAAAATGAAAACACAATGTTTAATATTAGATTTGCTGTTGTTTTGGGTTTTTTGTTGTTGACGACCAAAAGGAGTTATGCCTTTGGGTTTTGCAGAAATCGTTTGTTACTCCATATTTTTAGCTAACATAATAATTAAGTTTATTATTTGACAGTGATCCATTTTATTTTGCTATGTGTCAGTTTAATGATGTGGTTTAATGCTGTGGTTTTAATTTTAGAAAAGATAAGCAATTGGACAATCTTGTCAAACTTATTGCTTAAGCAGGCAGATAGTGAAAATTAACTTTATGGTTAGTAACTTGTTACTGTTCTCATGTTCTTCAAAATCAAATCACTTGGAAGTGTTTACTTTCATTGGATACAATAATTGCATTTATCTACACATTCAGAAGAGCCCAAGCAATTTTTTGTATGTTACTTTAATTATAGGGTACACAGTAAAAGTCATTTATTACTGGGATAGGTACATCACCCTTATTTGAATACAAGTCACACACACTCCCTTAAACTCTTTCTTTTTCTGCTTTCAAAAAAGGGTGCACAGGAACATGTATTACCTTGTTCAATATCCTATTTCCAACAGCAGCCAAATGCTTCCAAGGGGCAAAAATGACCCTTCAATGAAACACTGGTGAATCTACTGCAGAGATTTCTGCAAAGCCTACCTTGTTGGGCTAGATGATGTGAGGTTCAACTCGATTATCTTTCAGAAGGTGCCTTCCAGTCCAAACCTTTCTATGATTCTATGAATAGAAGGAAAGTTAGTATCTTCAGACACTATTCCCTTCAAATCTGGAGTGCTTACTTCTTCTTAAACCTTTGGACTGTTCCAGAACAATCCAATAAATAATATTTTACATTTATTCATACCTCACTAAGGCTCTATCCACTGGGGATTTGGGATATCATAGTAGTTACAGCTCTTTCTAAGTTGTGTACTTTTACAATACAAAGGAAAAGGGAAAGCAAAACTAAGATTTAATTGTGCCATTCCTGAGGCATTGAGGAATTTTGTTAAGCACCAATTCATCATGTTCTAGTGGTGCAGCTGGGGGATAAGGCTCTTCACGCCGGTGATAAGTCTGTCTTTCTTCTCATGCTTGACAAGCTTAGAAACAAGTACTAATGCAAAATTTCAGAAGTGTCATTTCAGTTGCTTTGAGGTAACAAATGTGAGAAGTACAGTTTGAGAAGCTTAAAGAAAGGTCAGCTACTCTGAAGAGAGCTTAAACACAGAAAGGTTTGCGATGGTCTGGTCAGATGAGGGAAACACAGCAGCTTCTCTTGAGTGTTGTATTATTTTGTATAAGAAATTGTCAATTTAAATGTCTAACCCACAGTAGTCACCCTATGTCTGTACTTTCAGCTTCTAGTCGCAGGAAAACTGTTACAATTCACATTTACATACATTTTTATTCTGGGTCGCTGATATTCCCTCTACGCAGCAGGGGTGCTTAGGAGCAGATATGCATGCAGTGCTTTAGGAAGTATATGTTGTTGAGATTCAATTATGATGCTACCACAGGTGCATTATCAAAATTGCTTTATAACAGTCCAAACACATTAGAACAAGAGCTGCTCTGGAGGTTGGGTGGTGGGGGCAGGTAGGCAACAGGATCTGCTCCCTGGCACAGCTTTCCCCCCAGCGGGCTGTGCCACCTGTGCTTGGCTTCCCAGGCAGCTTTGCCTTCCTCCCACACCTCCCACTGCCCCGGCACAGACTGCCCAAGTAGGTTGCTATGAGTCCATTGGACATCTTTAGCTATCTCCCTTTGGAATCCTGAGTGAGCAGGCCAAGGGAAGGGGACCTGCTCGACCTCACAGCCTGTAATTTTATTGCTGCTTTTGTTATTGCTTTTCCTTTCCTAATGCCATGTGATAAGATTGAGACACCAGAGGGAAAGACACATTGTAGGCTTCATTAATCTTTTCCCTTTAGAAAGCTGGATATTAACTGTTGCTTACATTTCAGGCTCCGTTTCCCTCCAGGTACAGCAGGATCCCAATGAGTTTAGGCAGAAGTGAACATTTTCAGCAGTTTCTACATCCCAATCTCAGACTATTGCAATGTTGCTCCCTTTTATCGGAGCACAAACATCTTGTCTTTGCTTCTGAAATATGGCTGGGCTCTGTTACAAGCTCAGTGTGCTGCTTAGAGATGCCTTGCCAAGGTTTACACACAGGTCTTCTGTTGTTTCTGGTGCTGCTGAGTAAAATCCCTGTTTCTCTCATTTCTTAACTATGGATGAGCTTCTTGGTAAAGAAGAAAATGTGTTGTTGTCTAAAGCCCTGATTGTTACAGGTGAGAAATGCCCTCAATTCTTAATAAATCATGACTCCAACAAATGCTGAGATTGCCTATACACCACAGGACCAGAGACTGGCACAAAGCTTCACATTACTCACCAGGCAGTGTTGGACATGCTGCTGTTCTAAATCCAAATGCTTTCTGGAGCTGCATCAGCAGCTTCCATAGCCCTGGCAGGAGCCTTTCATTTCCCTGGTGGAGGTCACTGCCCTTAACCTTATCCTGAAATCAGGCTCCCAGGAAAGAGGTCATTACTTTTCCAGTACTTGTCTAAAATGAATATTTCAGTATTTTACCAAATGGCTGTTTAATGTGAAACTCAAACACATTTAGAAATAAGTTGCCAATGCTATTCCTTCTCTAATAAACATCTGAACTTTCAGCATGGTGGCTTGTGTTCAGCTCTTGAATGTTGTCTTCCTCTTTAGTTCTTTGAGTTCTGCGGAGAGTGTGTATCAGCTTCAACTGAAAGCAGCAAAAGCACTTTTGTGTGTTTTCGTAATTGGAAGCCAGATGGTAGTGAATTCTCTGCCGGGAGAGACACAGTAATGAATGCCCTCCTGAGAGGGAACTGAGCTGATTCCTTTTCCCTGCATGACACAGTGAGCTGGTCGCACAGGGCCTCCTGTGGCACCATTTGTGGCGAGCAGAATCAGCACATGGTTTTGAATCTTGTCTCCAGATTGAATACTTAAGTGATAGGCTCTATGATACTTTAACACACTGCAATAAATCTCTTTACGACCATAATTTTTATTGAAAATTGAGCAAAATCTGAACTGGACATGTAATTTTTCAAGTCTGTATCTTCAAATAGTATTGAAATGCTCCATGTAGATTATCTGATCTCAAATCTGTTTGTTGTGATTAATGAAACATGAGCACAGGAATGAACTGTTTTCAAACTGCTGTTTACAGTTGTTTCTTTGACAGATTTTCTGAGCAAAAGGGTATGAGAACACTGCCACTTGTTTGTGCTAAAAAATGTCAAAGTTTACATTTTGTTAAACACTCATGTTACAGCACAAACAATTTATAACATCATGCCCTTTTTACTCAGTAAATGCAATCTACTAATATTGTTTTGCAGTATTTCAAATTCCTTTGCTGTACTAATAACTGCAGGAATATTTAGAAAAGCAATCATCATTATTACACATCTAATTTAAGGAGAACTAAATGTTTTTAACAGCTACTCTTTTACTCTGTGATTAGACTACATATAAATCTTAGGTAAAATTAATAAGGAAGAATAGCTATGTTCAGAACTTGACACCATGCAAGGCTCAGCACATCCTCTTCTCTGCTGGTTTTAAGGAAAACCAGCCATGCTGAAAAAAAATGAGGGATGAAGTCATCCTCCTTTTTTCCTCCTTCTCAAGAGACATTTCTGTACTTTTCGGCAGACCACCCAGATCCCAGCCCAGAGATGTGCAAAACAGTTTTGGGGTGTGGTGTTACATAAAGAGTACTTTTGTGGGATTAAGAACTGAAAACAGGTTTCTGAATTGTCCTGTGTTGGTTAGCAGCTGATGAAAATCCTCTTTGCACAGGACTGGCAGGATGACAATTCCAGCTCAGAGAGTCCTGGAGCCAGTGTCTAACCTTTCAGTAAACTCTTTTCCTCTGAAGTGTCTGGAATCACATTTGCAAGGAGAAGAGGGGGAAGGCAAAGAAGAAAATAGTAAAGTCTTCAAACATACCTGATTTAAAACCCAGAAGTGCATTTGCCTACAAATAACAATAATAACAACAATGACAATGGGACTTGAACACAACAGCCAGGATTGTATAGAGATGAACAATATGGCTGTGGTATCAAGGGTACCAGCTAGCAATAACACTCATCACTTCCGTGCTCTGAATACAAATGGGTATTTCCTGTACTGTTGTCATTACAAATCTCTTTTTTGTTTCAGGTATTACTTTCCCAAGTTCAGATATATTCTTCATTAAAATCAGGTACAGAAAGCTCCAAGGGCAACCTATAACAAAGACCCAGAACAAATAATAAAGGCTTCAATAAGTGTAGCACTGAAGATTTTTTCCAGTAGGTTTAGTTCAAGGGCCTAATCAGCTGTTAAAGACAGAAGACTGTAGCTTAAGTCTTTTAGTCTCATAAACTGAATATCTTCAGAGCTTTACCATGGAATTAATTTGGCTTTACTGGTCCTGCTTCAGCCAAATTACCAGTGAAATTAACCACCCTTATAGATGAGTCATAATGAGAAAATTAGAATTTTGCCAGATGTCTGTCAGCTACAACACAGTGCAGCTCAATAAATACTCAGTGTTAACGACATAACTTCTAGCTGGCTTTATCACTTTAATCTGTCAGACCAATCCTCACTGCATCACTTGGTGAAAAGTCAACTGAGGAGTCTTTCACTTATATTTGTTTTTAGAGCTTGACCCTACAGAATGCCAAATACCATCAGCTCCCAGGGAAGTCCTGGTGAATTGAGTCACTTTGTGCCCTTCAAGACTAGCTCCTAAATTGAGTTATTAGCTGTGTAGTCATGGGATACCTTACTTTGCTACCTGAAACAGTCTGCAAGGACAAGTTATTTGGCTTGAATCAGTATTTCAGCCCAGGAACCTTTAAGAAACCATCAGTCAGGTGACAAACTCTTAGGGCACTGTGCCCTCCTGCTGCTGCTGACCTGGCTGGCTCTTAGAGCTGCTCAGCCCTTCACTCTCTGGCTCAGCACTAACGGGATTTAGCCTTCGAGGGTTAGCAGCTGTCATTCCTTCAATGTTAACAGCCTTAAATTGCTGCTGAAACGTAAAAAGGCTGTCAGCCTTTGTCTCCCCATGCACTTGTAACGCAGCAGTTCTTGCTATAGAAGTCATGAGTAGATCAGTCATGATTTTTCTCAACATTGTCTTCAAATGCCCTTGAAAACTTGCCAGTAAAGAGAAGGAAGGAGGGTGGGGGTTGAAACTTGGCAAGAATTCAGCAAAAAACAGGAGAAAAATATGGGAATGGTGTTTATTTATGGTTAAGGGAAAAGTAAGTGATGATAATTTTGCTAAATTGATGAACAATTATGAAATTAATTCAGTCATAATATCCTGGTGGATGGGAAGCCTCTGACACTGAGTTGAAAGCTTAACAGTAAAAACATGTGAGTCATAATGAAACATATAATATAATGTAAATTTTTTCTTGATGGATTCCCCTTTCAAATTCAGAGGTGAATTATGAATGGCTTAGACCTTAATCACATAGAAATGAGGGAGTGAGCCTCCTCCCAAGAGTCTTACTTGCTTGGGCTGTGTGGGGTTTACTGCTGTTGCCTAAATGTAAGTGCCATTTGAGACATCCCAGGGGTATCTGAGACATCCACCTGCAGATATTACAGAGGAGCTAGGAAATATTTGAAGAGGCAATTTACTGCCAGACATCTGGCTGAAATGTTTACATTTCACTGTAAGACTGCAGCCAGAAAGCAATGGGCTGTGGTGGAGCTGGCCTCAGCCAAAAGCACAGTCTTTGGGATAAAAAAAATGACACAGATATGCAGCAACTGTCAGCTCCTAGACCTTCCTATTTCTTCCAGTATTTATTCCCAAATGTTACTTTTATTGCTCCAAGAAACTTAAATATGTGTATGAGAGAAGATATAACCAATGGCAAGGGAAGACTAAACCCACCTTTCCCCACCTCCCCTTTTTCTCAGGCTCTACTCCTTTGTTTGAGACTCTTCTTCCTTCTCCCCCCTCCTGCCAGTGGAACAACTTTTGAGGAATGCGGGCTGCAGACAACTTATAGCACTTTGTCTCTGCTGTCCTTTCTCTTCTTAATTTTACCCATCTCTGGCATGGGGAATGCAGTCCTTCATAAACTGCTCCAATGTGGAAGCAGGAATAACCTTTGTGCCTAGAAGGTTGCTTCTCTCACATTTTTATCATTCTGTTCTCACACCTGCTGTGAAGAGGTTTTTACCCTTTTAAAAATGTTTTCACAGACGTTCCACCAGCCTGACTGAGCTGTGTGGAGCTAAGGGTCAGTTTTGAAGTCACCTGGCACCGGCTGTGTCTGCGATGGGGCAGCCCCTGGTCCATTCTCACAGAGGCCACGCCTGCAGTCCCTCTTACCCACCCCCCAATATATCCTTGCCATGGAACCCACTTCATCAGCATCCCCATTAGGGAGTCCCAGTTTTGAGTGTAAAATTCAGAGACAAGGTTATGGTTGAGTCCAGGTAGGCAGGATTATTGTGACTATCTGCTTTTCTTGAAGTTCCGGTGAAAAACCCAAATGCACTAGAACAACCCAACAAACAACACAGAAAGACCATGATTCATTTCAGGTCCCTGAATAACTTAATTCCTTTCCAAACTTTCAGATCACTCTGGAAAGAACATTTTCAGAAATATCTGTTACACTGAAAACACTTGCCTTAAGTGATAATAATTGGGTTGGAACTTTGTGTAATGAAAACTTGAACAAGTATTCAATTAATGAAAGCATTTGTTACTCTATTAATCTTCCCTTTTACCTCTAAAATATTATGCAACAGCTTATACATTTTCTCAATTACATATCCACCTGTATCTCCTCATGGTCCACCTTCACTATAACTTGTGAAGGTGTCAAAAGAAAAGTGTTGTCCAAAAGAAACTGGTGAAATAATTCAAAGTTATTTTATAGTGTTCGTCACATATTTAGATCTTCACTAAGCTGTCAATAGAGGCTTCATCTGAATAATTGGGGTCTAGATGACAATTTTTGCCTGGCTGAAGGAGTGACTTTACAATTAAACTCACAGCTGGTTGCTCCAGTAGAACTTGCAATCTTCTGGCTGTCCACTGGCTCCTCTCCCACGTCCTGTCTCTGTGATGCAGAAGGCTGCTGAGTGCTGCAGAGGGGAGACAATGTTCCCTTCCTCGTTTCCTTGTGCTGAGCTTTAATGGAAGGACAAAACCTAAAAAAACTTGTCTCTGCCAGTCGGAACACGTTGAAGGCGTCTCAAGGTGTAAAACCAGGTTTGAACTTTTCCTTCATTCAGAGCAATTACAAGTATCTCTCATCATTAGCATAATGATAATAGGAGCTTAATTATCTCAACACTGCTGCCAAATGTGAGGGGAATTAGGTGGTGGGTTCAGAAGTTGCTGGCAGATTTGTTAACTTAGGCTCCTAATGGGACTGCATGGAAAATGGCACTCTTGGTGATTTCAATTACATTGCTAAGTATGACTTTTATACAAAATAATTTGCTATAAGTTTATCAGGTTATCAGGTTATTGTTTAATCCCTACAAGGCAGGGTTTTAGACTGGGCTTAGAAGTGGAGTCTGATTCCAGTTCTGTTGCAGATCTGCGTAATGACTACAGCAAAAATTTTTGCTCTCTCAGTTTCTGCATCTGTTAAACAACTTTAGAGAAGATCGCTTTAAAGTAGTATTTTGAAATCTGATTTCAAATGTGTATTGCTACTGAGGACCTTAGACTTATTATTATTGGGAGGATAGCAGGCAAACCAATCTGTTTGCTTCTGAGTTTGACAAGAACTGAGTTACAGCAGGCCTCATTTATAATGTATCATAGGCTGGTCACTAAAACAGGACTAGAACATTTTTACTAAAGTCAGCCTAAGATGAAGGCATTTTCTACACTGTTGCCACAAGTGCTGCATTACTGCAGAAATATGTAGAACTTATTTCATAGCCATGGCATTGTTCTTCTGAAGTATGATTTTTGTAGCCCAAATCAATGGTATTGTAATTTAAATAAGAAATAATAAGATTTGTCTAACCCTGAGGTTTTACTTTCTGTAAAAAAAATTAAATTAAAATGTAGGAAAAAGCTACACATGTAAAACACTTTATTGTTTCAAAGTCTTAACAGCTTATCAGACTTGTTTTCCTTTCAGGTTTTCCCTATTTCTATTAAATTATTTAATGCTATTTGCTTAATGCCTTCAATACAGTACTGAAAACAACCCTGCACTGTCAAAATGGCAGATGGCCAGAAACCAGACAGCTTTCCATGAATACCTGTAATTCTGGGCCATACGCACTCTTGATAAACATGGTAAGTTTTTTCATATGAGTGCTGAAAAATAAAACATATATACTGATGTCTAAACTGCCCTAAGGACAGGAATAAAACTTGTATCGTGTTGTTTTTTAGGCTAAGTTCCTACGGGAAGGTTTTTTAAAGCCATTTGTTTAAACCTGTATTTTTGAAGATCATTGTCTTGGGGAATGTCTGACTTTTTCACACTGAGAACCCTGACCTCTTATCACATCGTGCCTAGCTGTTGACAATTTCTGAAGAGGACTGTCTTGTGATATTAAAAATAAATGCCCAGATAGATCCACCTGGGTTCCAGCACATAAACAAAATGAAACAAAACCTCAGAAGACAAAGTCCATGTTTCAATCTCCTGATGCCATGGCTATTAGCCTACATTACTGCTACATAAAAGCATCTTACTGGGCATGAAATGTAATATTTTCCAAGGACTTTTGTCTGCTCTGTGGAGAACAAGATGGCTCCCAAACATTCCCACATTCGTGAATTCTCTTCCCATTAGCAAGAGAGGGATATTTTCCTGATTTCTCTTATTTGTTAGTGACTGTCCAGGTTAGGTGAAACAAAATTTTTAGTGGTCACAAGGATGTGCTTTAGCAGCATTTAGTCTTAAAACTGAATTTGTGTTGGTGACACAAGCTTTTCTATTACAAAAATTCTTCAAATTGACTTGATCACGGAAAAATCTTGCCGAGTCTGTCATTTCTAACCATGCAGAGATATTTTAAACTTAGATATATAGAGACACATTAATATATGGATAAATTGCCTGGTTCATATACACCTGTGGTTTTGGTCACTTTTTTTTGGGAGACAGAGTCCAGTAGCTTGAGAGGAACAGAGCTGCAGCAGCTCCTTGATGGAGCCAGTAGCATGTATTCCTTGGGGGCACATGTGTACACACCTGATACACACACACAGGCATGGATAGCCACACAAATTAACACAGCCAGGGGCACTCATGCAAACACAGACTGCCTGATCAAAGGTGCTCTGTACAGCAAGACATAAACAGCATTCTAGGTGCTCAAGACAACAAAGAGTTCACTATACTTTTAAAATGAACCAAAGTGTTTTGTAGTAATTGAGATGTGAATTTTAGAAAATAATTTAGTATTATCCACTTTTACAAGGTCAATTTTTTTATAGCCTCTTGATCACACAGGTATCTAATCAACACCCAGACTTAGCTTTTGAAAGCATTTATTTGCCCTCTGATTTCCTTCAATGTTATTACAATGTGCAGTTTAAATCTTCTTTAATCTACTTCAATTCTGGCAGAGTGATTAATAAACATCAATTATAAAGGTGCTGAGTAGGCATTATGAAAGAAGAGGATGAAGAGGAGGTAATGGCTGGGGAAGGGAGGATAAAGCGTAATGATCCTTCTAGTCTGATGTGTCACTATATGCCACTATATGTATGTCTTTATGTTCCCTGTTATACCAAGTCTAGCAATCCCACATCACTAACCCTGACTTCTGCTGCCACACAGCTGGAGCTTCCTCTCATGCATTTGCATCCCTGTGTCAGTCTCTGCTCTCCCCTGCGAGGGAATGTTACAGACCTTGTCCATCACGGGGTTGCCATCTGGCCGTATCTTGCTCCCAGCAATGCCCTGCTCATGAGCACATGCCCCTGGCTGCCCCCCTGAGCTTGGATTTTTCTCATGGCCTGGTACCCTCCTGCATCCTTGAGCTCACAAGCAGCACAGCACTGCTTCCTGCATCTGAGATGACGTGACCCGAGCAGCCTTTGTGCCAGACCCTGGCAGTGAGAGTGGGCCTTGGTGGGAACAAACTGCTCTATCCATTTTTGTTTTCTTCTCTGTGAGTTTTTTGACTCTTGGTTGAATAAAGTTAAAAACAAGAAAGTCTGCTTAACTAAACATAAAACCACACCATCAGTCTGTGCCCCTGAGAGCTCAAGGGATAATGTCAGTAGTGGAGGGTGATGAGGTAGAGCAGGATCTGCTGTTATGGCAGGAAAAGCCAAGGAGAGTCACGAAATTTATGGAAGAGGAGAAACTTCTTTTCCAAGACAGAAAAGTGAAATAAGGATAATGTACTCTGGGAATAGAAGTAGAGAATAAAATTCCTGCTAATAGATCATATTCATTCAGGAAGATATATTTAGATCAGCTGAAAAGTGGTAACAAATATTTATGGGTACAAATTGTGATTAGAAAAAGCATGTCCCTAATTTCTCTTACTTGGTAAATTGAACTAACAACACAGCATACTATTTTCATACTTATTCATTGACAATAAGATTTTGTGGATGAGCTGGTGGATTAACTTACTTATTGGTTGATCTGATAAACCCATTAAAATGGGGTAGTGTGAGTGATTAATAACTTCAGCTTTGAAAGCAAAATCCTTTGCTTTCTGTTTCTACTATGATGACTGCCAGCTGTTTTCCATGTCCTTTCTATGGTCACTGTTCCTTTATTACACCAAAGAAACCCTCCTCTTAGCTAGGTGAAGCCATTGAGTTGTTTTTTCAAAGTCTCACTGAGCAGAGTGGTACCAGTCACTGAGGAAGGTAGATCTTTCACCAGGCACTATTTTTACAATAAAGACCTAAAATCCTGCAAATGGTTACAGAGTCATCCCTTGGCCCTGATACTGGAGCAGGCTTAGGAAATCCAGATTCTTCTCTTGCTCCTGTCAGAGGTTTTTTTCTGTTTTCTTGGGCAAGTGGCTAAGAGTTAAAAATATGGCTTCCATTTATATGTCTTAACTTGAAAAATTTTAAACTGTTAATACAAGAAAAGGAGCTCAGGATATGCATGAGGCATTTTTTAAATGCTACATTTTCCTTCCCATGCCTCCTTTTTTTTAAAATTTCAATGCCGTGGTTATTAGCGTTTATAATTAATGGAGTAGCTACAAGAGCTGAGAATTCAAAGTTAAAAAACAAATCTCTTTCAGAAAGCCCTGATTTAAACCCTTAAGCTTGGTATTCTCAGTGTTCATTAGTCACCTTTGGACCTCTTAGTATTCATCTCACTAGATCTCAGCAGAACAGGCATAGCACAAAAAATTTGCATCTGACAGAGGCGTGCTATAGAAAGACTTGGAATGAAACAGACCCCTGAACTTCAGAGATGACTAAGTGGCAAAAGTTTCTGTCATCTTTGTGTGAAGATGCAGGGTCATTATCTTTCCCTTTTATATTATGTGCCCTACACATTTTAGAAACTGTCTTCACTGTATCTTAATGTCTTCAAGTTTGTTTATTTTGTTATAAAGGGCATAAATTTAGATAGCTGCAATGACTGATTGCTTTTTCTGTGTTATTACACCATAGTGTTTTACTTTTGTGTTTTCAATTTCATGGTGGATTAGAATATATTTCTGGTTCACTAGCAGAAATAGGCATCTGTTCAATAAACTCTCCCAGAGATATATTCCTTCTTATGGAGGTAATGTTCTAATGATTCCTTCCATTTTCAAAGTTGTTTTGAGGCATTCAAAGTCAACTTTATTAAGCTGATCGATCAAGACTGGGAATGTCGGCACAGAAAAGCTCAGCACTGCTGAACCTAGCATATGTGTCTAGCCGGCACAGTGTCATTTACACTGCTGAATTATGTGTCTAGGTATAGTATTTCATAGGGATCTTAGCTCCTCCTGGCTTCAACCCAAACACCAGAACGTTTGGACGACAGTTTTTGTTCTCCCTAGACCCCATTCTATTGTACTCATGGGTACAGCTCTGTGAAAAAGCTTCTAGTCTTCATGAAATATTACTTTCACATCCTGGCTAAATCTAGATTAATCCAAGAGGCACTGTCAGGAATTCACTCCTATACTTTACCTGACAGAAAGTGACTAATGATTATTTGGCAGTTATGGCATTTAAATATTGGTGGTCTTCCTTAAAATCTATTTTCAGTATTTGATATTTGATTGTTCTTACTTTGTATAAATATGCAAGCAATTTGTACCTACTTATGCACTTGTCACTTAACTCCCACTTACAGTTTTCCACACTGCTCTTCTGGATAAGCATGAATTAAAATTATTTAGCTGTGTCAGATCAACTGTTTTTGCTTGAAAATTCTTCATATACAGAAACATTGATATAATAATGATAATGATGATGATGGTAATAATAACAATAACAATGACAACAAAACAGCAACAATAATAATTTAAAACAAAATAATAATAATATTAATAATAATAATAAGTAATAGTAGTAGTAGTAGTAGTAGTAGTAGTAGTCATGTTCTAACTAAATAAGAGTCAATTAATAATGCAAACTACTGATGAAAGGCAGCAGCATCTATTCCAGCTATTACATCCACATATTCATTGTTTTGGAAGGAAGCTGTGATGGCAGGGTTTCATATGAGGCTCTAAAATACGGGCACTGAAAGTGGAAATGAAAGAATTATCACTGGCTAGACCTTTGAAAGTTGGAAAAGGATTAGCAAAATGCAGGAGTTGTGAGAAAGTACAAAAAAGCTTTTGAATTAGGAAGCATGATAATAGCATGATAATTACTCCATACTAATTCTGGTACACCAAATTTTAATAATACCAATGTATTTTTGTAAGGAGTAGGCAAGAATAGTAACAACATCCTCAGCACAGGAAAGACATTGACCTGTGAATTAAGTCCAGAGAAGGCCACCAAGATGGTTAGAGGAATGAAGCAACTCTCCTATGAGGAAAGGCTGAGAGAATTAGGATTGTTCAGCCTGGAGAACAGAAGGCTTCAGGGTGACCATGCTGCAGCCTTTCAGGACCTAAAGGAGGACTGCAAGAAATCTGGAGAGGAACTGTTTACAAAAGCCTGTGAAGATACAACATGAGGTAATGTCTTCAAAGTGAGACCAGGTCCAGATTAGCTATTGGGAAGAAATTCTTTCCTGCGAGGGTGGCAGGGCACTGGAACAGGTTGCCCAGAGAAGTTGTGGCTCTCCATTCCCTCGAAGTGTTCCAGGCCAGGCTGGATGGGGCTCTGAGCAACCTGGTCAAGCAGAAGGTGTCCCTGTCCACAGCAGGGGGGTTGGAACTACTTGATCTTTAAGGTCCCTTCCAACCAAAACCATTCTATGAGTCTATGATAATAGAGGATGCAATCACAATTGACCTGAAAAGCATGTAAAACTGAGAGATTGTGTCTGAATTTGTTCTTTAATGAGTTTTCATTGCATATGAATATATGTGAAGACACAAATGGTACTCAGAGTCGCATGGAATGCCTCAAAAGACACGGCAGTAAAGTATGAATAGCTAACACATGTAATATTAAGAAATAATAAAGCCAAAGATGATTTAACTTGTGATCCAAAAGGCGTGTGCTCTTTAAGAAGAAAGAATTGCAGCACTCAAGGGACTGTGAATTAGCTGAGACTTGCTAGAGCACAGAAATATTCCTGCTGCTGCCTAACCCTGCTCCCTGTACATCAGCGGGAGAGCCGACACGCCAGCCAACTTGCTGAGCAGTTGAAGGTGAACTCCCTGGAGGGCAAAGGGAATCGCCTGAAATATGAATGATATTTAATATACTCTATCTGTGAAGAAACCATATATCCATTAATAACTCAAAACTGCTTACATGTCTTTCAATATTTATTTTGGGAACTTTCACTAGGATTACTGCACTTGTAACTTCTTGGGTAGCTGTATTTATTGCAAGTTTGTGAGTGGTCTGAGACTTCTGTATGTCAGAACCATGGGAAACCATGCGGTTTTGCACAGTATGGGAGTTACTGCTTCCCTCCCGTTTTGTATTTCTCAACACCAGAATAAGTCCCATCGTACCCCAGTACTTTATTTAGACTGCATTTCCCACAAAAGCAACAACCAGCAGTTTGTACAGAAGTCCTTGCAGTTTACTAGATAATTAGTAATGTGGATGGCTCTTTTGGCCTTTCAGCCTTTTTAGGGCAAAGATGTAGAAGCACTCTTGAAAATATTTTCATGAGCCTAACCTTTGTTTCAGAATTTGGACTGCAAAGAGCAGAGCAACAGCTACTCCCATGGTATTTCCTAATTTCTGTTCTCGGTTGACATTGGTAAGTTCAGAAATATAAATAGTGCACTTTTGCTTGTTCTTCATGATGAGACATGATGTAGCACCTCGGAAGAGGTGGCTCCCCGTGTGCTGAGGTCAGTAGCTGTTGAATCGCTCTGCAGCTTTCATCTCAGCTGGGCACCTGCACTTTCCTCCTAGGGAAAGCAGGGTAGGTGTGTGTAGCTGTGCCTTGTCCTCAGGTGGGCGTGGGAGGCTGACCTGACCCACAAGCAAACCCACTCAGAAACTGTCCAGGTTCCATGGGCTGCTGTTGCTCCTGTGAACTGAAGTGTGTTGGAGCAAAGAGATGAAAATAAAATCATGTAAACACAGGAATCATAAAGCACTGAGGGGTAAAGAAGAAATAAAACAAACTCAGAGGGATCTAGCAGAAAGAACTATCAAAATGCAAAATGAGCTTCATTTGGTATGTAAATCAATCTAAATCTGCATTTGGTGCCTGTCTTACAGCACTCTGTAATTAGAACTGTGCTGACTACTGTTTGCTGCTGATACAGGAGCCAAGAGAAAATCTAGTTAATTGCCTAACATTTCAAAAGCCTCACGGCTGAGAGTTTCATTTAATGAATCAACTTCTGAACTTGGCCCACTGCTGTTCCAGGAGCTTTTATAAAGTCTATTTTTTATGCAAGAACATTTCTGACTATCCCAAAATCCAGCTGAAGGTTTGAGGAGGGATATTATTAAGTTAAAATTTTGACCCTGTCTGTCTCAAATTAAAGAAAAAGGTACTTACTAATGTAGTGAATGTATTTTGTATATATCAGTTCAGTTGCTTATAAATCTCCATAATGGCATCATAGTATATTTTTTGGGCCATGGATGCCATTACTGGTTAACATTTAAAAGCACTTTCGAAAATAGAAGTTACAAGATATGTGGCCTTTAAAGACATTTTCAGCTGAAGGTCTTCTCTGTTAGCTCCTAGTCACTTGTGTATCCTTGGCTTAGAATATTCTGGCAGGTTACAATGGAATAGCTTATGATAACTCAGCCCATCACATTAAAGAAGCTACTTAGATTTGCTTTTTCTTTTAAATTAACCCAGTCTAACAGGGACTCTTACCTTTAGGGACAGAAGAGGTCTGAATTACCTAAAAAAATGAAAATATTCAGATCACACTGAGGAACAGAAAGGAAGTGTAAACGACATGAAAAGTGATCATGTCACACAGCTGGACTGTCACATAAGTAGATTTAGGAAGAGATCTTGAGTCTTCAGTAAGATGTACAATATTTATAACAAAGAAGACTGTCATGAAGATATCATGTAGCCCAGATTTTATCAGAATATGAGTTAAATATTGAGGAACCAGATTGTAACCATTTTTTAACACTCAAAACCGTGTAATGGCCAGTGCACAAACATGTTGCCCAGTTCAGTTAATTAGTTAATGAATTAAATCAGTTCATGTACTACATAGTTTGCTGGATGTATTTTATTTACTTGTTATGCTCACAGTAATTTCCTGATTCTATTCTCTTCAATATTTCTTAGTCAGGAAATTCAGACTAAGAGCAAATTATTGTGGCAAGGCTGTTATCCAAGTTGCAAAAAAACTTACCACAGAATTTCTTACCTGCTGACACAGGTTGGAGACCCGGATTTATATCCTGGATTTTGAAATAAAAATAAACAAATTTTAAAAAATTAAAAAATAAAAATACAATCATAAAAATTTACACCAAAACAAAATCTGATATGACATGAAAAAAAATTAAACATTCCAATCTAACATGCAGTCTCTTACAGACAAATTCATGTGACCTAAATTCTACCAAAACCCATCTAACGTGGCATCTGATTTAGATTGGCTCTTCTTCTAAGAACCCTAACCATTAAAATTTGTGGCTAATCTCAACAAATCTTCTTAGAAAAACAAATCAAAGTAAGTCAGTGTTTTGGCAAGTGATTTTTGGTCTTCTTTTTTTTTTTTTAAATAAGAATTTCCATTCCTCTTAATCAATAAGATTTTTTGACTTCTCTGTTTGGCAAGTTTTTCACCCAGAACTGCCAGAAGTGCAGAGTTCTGTGAGGTGATGCTGTAGGTGACAAAATCCAGGAAAAATTTCCCCTCTCTTGCTAGTGCTTTTCCTGTGGGAACCAGGTGGCACTGGGCGGTCCTTGAAGCCTCATTCTGCTATAATAACATTTAGAAAAGCGACATATAACCTGATGTGATTGTGTGCCAGTAATGATTCATTTTTTCTCTTAGGATAATAAAACATTTTAATTATCATATATTATCCCCCCAGGTTATAACAGAGTTGCAATGTTCACTGCACAATTGTCTATAGATTTCTTCCACAAACATTTACAATAGTGAAGGTGAATGCCACAGTGCTTAACAGCACCTTTTTCAGATACAAATCAATTCTGTGAGAAGCAAAATTCACATCTTCATTGATTTCAATGTGAATTAGATATTATTTTTTTCATAGAATTACACGTAATATGTGGGTATGTGACATCTCACAGATGCTGTGTTATTAGTCTATGAATAGCTTCAGTTGAAAGACTGATCTTTACTAGCACTGAACTGCTCTAAAATACATTTTAAGCATTGACAGGATGAATTGAGTTTTCTGTGCAAAAATCAAATGCCTTCAAACTTCCCCTTACTCTGCAATCCCAGCAGCTCATAGTGTAATTACATTCAGACTTATTGATGCACCTCTAATCATAAAGATTTTCCTCAGTTTTACTGACCACAGTGGTATGATGTCCATTGGGCACAGCTCTCTATCTTTTGAAAATTTTCTTCATTTTCTCTTAAATATACTATTGTTATCATCATTTTGCTTGCCCTTTCCCATTTGCCCATAAAGTGAGTCACACTTACAGAGGATGTTTCCAGCATTCCTCTAGATGCTTATGCCAAGTTTGCAAGTATAGAGGATTCATAAAGTAATTTTACTTTCTTCCCTTGAGACCAGATGCATGAGACACTCTAATCTTCACTTCTTCTGCAGTAATATATAACTTATGGCTATATTATTACATGCACTTTTCCCACTATCCAGTGACATGAATAATTCGTAGCACAATCAGAATGCCATGGCACAAACCTTGCAGAGAGCCCATGATGCTTGCCATGACTGTCTAATTAATCTTGGACATCCTCCTATGACTGTAGTATGAATTGCTCAGCTAAATAAGATACCAGTAACTCTTATGGGCAAACCTTTATTGTCATTTGCAAAGAACTCTCTATATTTTTTTTTTTTAAACAAATGAAAACTCCACCCACCTTCATTTCATTTTGTACAATGTGGAAAGCCATAATGGTCCTGGACTCACATTGTCTTAACACTCCAGCTACTGATCCTGAAAATGAGCCATTAACATAACAAGTCTGAAAACATCCGCAATTTTCATAGTTTGGCACAGTTGCCAAAGAAGCTAACCAAAAAAAAAAAAGTATTTGAATTCCAGTCTGCCAGAATGCGAATGGCAATTACTGTATCTCTCTATTAAGAGTTAGTTTTGTTTTCATGCATGGAGTCCTCCTTGTGTACACAAATATGGATAGATGAGCTAACTGGCACAGATGCTTTGAAAAAACCAAAGCAGGTTTTTTTAGATCACCTCAGATAAACGTGTTCAGACAAAACAATGCTTCGAAATATATTTGGAAGGAGTTGGACATTACTTATTCATATCCAGGGAGTTCAAGGGTAAGTCTGTTCTTCTATTGAAGCAAAATTTTCCTCTATATTTACCTAAGCAGTGAAAGCCTCACTTCCTGTTACCATGCCAGGAAGGAGAACAAAACTGTCCTACTGCGTGTCAATGTTGAGGACTCTGTCCCACCGCTGTGCCAGAGGCCTGTGTCATGTTAAACAATCACCTGCACTCTGCCTGCGTGTTACTGGTTTTTGGGAGCCTTTTGGGAGCAGATGAAATGTTTACCTGTTTCAGAATATGGTTCTAAGGTACTAGGAAGATTTGAGGTAAATACCAGTTTTACACATACCCCTGAGACTTCTAGACATACCTCTGAGCAAGGTTTGGCATTTAAATTGGACAACCTTGGGATTTGAGTGGAGGACTGCTATAACCCAAGCACACCTCTGAAGCATAAAATCTTCCTTCTGATAGTACCAATTCTCTGTCAACCAACTTTGATGGAATTTCATCAGCACTGTTTTTTTCTAGATTAGCTACTGATGGAGAAAGGTAACAAGAACTCTATTTCTCATCCATTTCTTTCCCCTATAGTGCTACTTTCACTCAGACAGTATAGGTATAGGTAGATGTCCATACCATCTAAGTAAATTAGTTTATATTTTGTACAAAGAATACACTCACATTTACACAACAACAGTGTAGGCTATGAAAGCTTTTGTATGCCAGTTGTTAAAGCTGTCTGCACACCTCAGATGGGAAGCAAGCAAGTCTTGTTCCTGTGTTTCTAGAGTCTAGCCCCAGTTTGTTTATAACCCTGCCAGAGTCATGCCAGCAGCTAAGGTAACTGTCCACACCCCATATGTTGTCACAGTTTCTGATGCTGAAGAGCCTGCTTCATTTTTTTTGAAAATGAGCTTCGTTGACTTTCTAATCTGTGTAGACAAGAGAAAAAAAGGAGCTGAAGAAAAATTCTATCCCTTGTTCCATTTGCAGATGTATAAATCAAGTCACAAATAGCTAATATAATTCTTACGACGTTCTGCATCAGAACCTTCTTACATAAAAAAGCACAAAGCTCTTGCATCAATTAAAAAAAAATAAAAGCTAGTAATTCTAAGCTGAAAGTAATTTGACAACCCATTGAGAAGTATATTGGACTAAAGAGTAAAAACAAGCTCTCAATAGCAGATCAACCTTCATGACACTGCATTTTATTCAAAGTTTTTTTTGCATTACTTATTCTGCTTCATTTTAAAAAGGAGATGATTGCTATAGAGGAGACATGCAAGCTTAGAAACACTAATGATTCATGCAACATCAGTAGCTCTCTTGGTCTCAAATGGGCCTTTAAAAACCACTTCTTTTATTTCATTTCATATAGAAATGGTGAATACCCTCCTGAAGAGCACATACTGACAAAAAAGGGAATGCAATGTACCAGACTGGCAAAATAATTTGAGTCTTCTTGACCTCTGAACTAGTATGTCCTGTGTGGCATTCTGCAGAATGGTAGGAAAGAAATCACTCATTCTGATAATTGTCAAACACAGACTCATAGAACAATGGAATCATAGAATGGTTTTGGTTGGAAGGGACCTTAAAGATCATGTAATTCCAACCCCCCTGCTATGGACAGGTACACCTTCTGCTTGACCAGGTTGCTCAGAGCCCCATCCAGCCTGGCCTGGAACACTTCGAGGGAATGGAGAGCCACAACTTCTCTGGGCAACCTGTTCCAGTGCCCTGCCACCCTCGCAGGAAAGAATTTCTTCCCAATAGCTAATCTGGACCTGGTCTCACTTTGAAGACATTACCTCATGTTGTATCTTCACAGGCTTTTGTAAACAGTTCCTCTCCAGATTTCTTGCAGTCCTCCTTTAGGTCCTGAAAGGCTGCAGCATGGTCACCCTGAAGCCTTCTGTTCTCCAGGCTGAACAATTCCAATTCTCTCAGCTTTTCCTCATAGGAGAGGTCCTCCATCTCTGTGGTAATCTTGGTGTCCCTCCTTTGGACCTCCTCCAAGAGGTCCATATCCATGTCCTTCTTGTGCTGGGCATCCCAGAGCTGTACACAGTATTCCAGCTGGGGTCTCACCAGGGCAGAGGGGCAAAATCCTCTCCATGGCCCTGCTGCCTGCTCTGCTTTGGATGCAGCCCAGGATAAGTTTTGCTTTTTGGGCTGTGAATGCACATGGCTGGCTCCTGTCCAGCCTCGCATCCACCAGCACCCCCAAATCCTCCTGGGCAGGGCTGCTCTCCTTCTGTTCATTCCCAGCCTGTGTTGATACTGGGGATTTGCCCCAACCCAGGTGCAGCACCTCTCACTTGGCCTTGCTAAACCTCCTGAGGTGTCCATGTGTTCACTTCTCGAGATCCCTCTGGATCCCTAAAATCTGACAAAGTTATAGTGAGTCTTACACAGAGTTGTGTAGTACCTGCTTGTGTGCCTGAGCACTCAGTCATACAAATAGCACTGCTGGAGCAAAGAAATCTCCTCCCAGGAATCAGCCTTCACACAGTTGAATGAAGACTCTTTATCTGGCTCAGAGGAATTAGAATTTTTTTCTATTTGCTCTTTTGTTTGAGATTGAAAGAAGCTGTCTCTTGTTTATTCTGAATCTGTTCCCTGTCTGAGAAATATCCTTCCAAGAAGATGGTGTCATAGGTGCGTTTATTATATGTATGTGGTTTATTGCGTTTATTTCAGGTTATTGCATGATTATCTTGGGAACACTGCAAGATTTTCACACACAATTACATTTCAGTACTGTACTGTATCAAGAATTAATTAGTTAAACAGAACAAGATGTATATATTTTCCCTCAAAAATATGTACTCTGTTGCACCAGCTGTAAGCCCCTCCATTTTCTTTCAGAAAAAGCAGACAGGCTGGGAGGAGGATGGGAAAGCACTGCATTCAATGACTGATCCTAGAGCAGACTTGTAATCCTGCTTCCTTTCCTGCCTCAAGTCTACTAGTTTGGAAGCCCTTGGGAGCTATCACTATTTTTCTACAACAATTGTTTATTGGTGAAAAAGCAGAGCTGGAATCTGAGTCAGAGACTCTAGAAGCCCTTTTTTCCTCTAGTAAGAAAGGCTGCAGTGGGAAAGTTCAGATTCTCTAAACTGAAGTCAGACAGGTTCATCACTCACTTGTGGAATAACTTTTATGCTCAAGAGGAAACATAAAAAGAATACATACAGTAATACTTCTTAAACTAGTCCTTTAAACTTTGAAAGCATACCATAAAAGAAAGATAACACTGTGACTTCTGTGTAACATTAGCTATTTTATTCTTCTTCAAATTCAGATAAGGCTACGGGAAAATAATAAAGTTAAATAAGGATTGCCCTTGTTTTATTGTTTATTGCCAGGGAAGAGCAAATTCCAAGCAAAATTTAAATGCTGTTTTCACCACATGGCGTCCAAATATATTCAAGTATTAAAGATGATTAATAACAATGCAAATGAAAATCAGGGTAAATTAAACAGTAAATCATAAAATACTAGTGAAAAACAGTAATGAAATAAAATCAAGCCTATTTGCTTAAGTCAGTGCTAGCTAAAAACATACCTGAGTGTGCTCTGCCAAATACTAAATAAATCAAATCAAGTGTGCACTACTCTCTACATTTGTCTTCTGTATTTACAATGTATCAAGCTATATGGTTAAAAAGGAAAAAAAAAAAAAAGCTTGAACTAATAATTTATTAGTCTTCAGTTAACATTGGAAATGCAAGGGGGGCACTCTGAATGTTCAGTTAATGCTGCAAGGGGATTAACAGCAATGAGGATTGATGATGTTGACAATGCGATTGTACAAAGAACAAAAATGCCAGCATTTCATAAACTCAGCAGTTCCGGTGTACAACAACTAGAAAAGTTTAACAGGAGTGTTTTCTTGCATAGTAATTTATTTACTTTACATACATAAAGCATTATAATTTTACAAGGTTCTCCATGTAAAGTTCTCTCTTTGAACTTCCGTGAGCACTTGGCATGAACAGGATGAACATTTTTTTGTAAGTTACAGTATGGTAAAAGGGGTGTCTTCCATTCTTTAAATGTTTTCTTTCTGGCAGTGTCAGACACACACACAATACTATTATCCCTCTCTTTGGCAAAATTCCTGGGTCCATTCTGTTTACAAGTGTCATTCCTGTTTTACTGAAACTAATTTGTGCTAGGGTTGGCTTTAACAACATAAAATCCTGAAAATTATTTCAGTCACCCTTTTCCTAATTCCCCCCTCCCCATGTATTCAGTATATTAGAATAGCTTTTACTATTAAACACTTGATTTTGTATCAAAACTCTGTTAGCAAGTTTATGTCCATTCTGCCTTCACCATTGTCCTGTCAAAGACTTTTTAACCAATATCCTCTGATATGTGTTTCTAGATATATACGACCTTAGAAGCTGAAAATTGAGTCAATATTATGCTAATTTAAAGTTTCTTGTAGTGTGTCCTCAGCAGAGTTGTCAATTGGCACCTCAGAGTAATATGACCAAACTCACCTCCTCTCACATAATTTAGATTCTGATACCCAAATATAGGACAATGTTATTTTACTATTTGCCAATAATGAATTAACACCTGGACATTGGGTATGGCTCCTTCCCTGTCCTCTGTGCTCCCCTGACTCCTTGGAGTTGTTCCACTTTGTACAGATTCTGGATAGGTCATGGAGGCAAGCCTCCCAAGATGCATTTGACAGTCGAAGATCACCTGTGCAGTATGGGATGGCAGATTATAGGTAGAGCTGCAAATTCATCTCACAAAGTCTTTCAGAGCCTCGGAGTCTTACTACAAGCCCATTGGCAACTCAGTAGTCATTGCTCTTCCCATTGCTGTCAAAAAAGTTGTGGGATTGTTGTCATTTATATTTTTGTTTGGGGTTTTTTTTCTTCTTTCAAGGCTGATATATTTCCAGATAAAGTTTCTGTTTTTATGAAACATCTCTTCAAGGAAAGAAAGAAAGAAAAAAACATTCTGGATCATCTCTCATTAACATCTTCCTAAAACCCCATTCCTTTTGCAACAGTTCGATCTTTGTTATCTTCTTGTACCTGCTCCATGCTGAAGCTGCCTATCTCTAAGTGGCTCTGCGGAACACAAGTGCCTCATCTCAGATTGCTGTAACAATGTCTCCTTTCTCTCAAGCTGGCTTTGGGCCAGCCTGGCTTCTCAGTTCAGCAGCTCCTGTTCCAGTACAATAGGTAAGATAAGCCACTATCAGTCTCTTACAGCAAAGTCTTCACAAATTCCCTTACTTTGGAAGGACTCCATCTCCTTGCTGTCTCACATAAAGTTATGGAGACTAGTTTGGCTAAAAAATATTCCCCAAACACACATTGCATGGCACATTACACAAAACCACTGCCTGTTCACAAACATTTTAATTAGACATAATGACAAAAAAAGCCGTGTTCCAGAAATGCGCATCTGCAAATGCACATTTAACACAGTTCATCCAATATGAATTCATTCTTTCTAAGTTTAGTACAAGGGATCTTAAATTCGCTTACTTCATATAGACATAAAAATATTGCAGCTCTTTCCTGTATAAAGGAGGTAATTCAGATCTGCTGTTACCTTCACCATGCAGCAATAGGTCCTTCTGTATCAAAGCCTCAGATAAGCTGAGCAAAATCTACCAGGACAAAGCAATGGGACGATGTCTTATGCAAGTTCCAACACAATCTCATTTTTCCTTGAATATAAAGTGGTTGGCTCACTGTCTGTCATGAAACACTAGCTGATGATGGCTTAAGGATGTATGTTCAGGGAAACATATTAACTCTTACTGAACTGATACACAGCCAAGTGAAAAAGTTGGTTTTGGCATAGGGGCCATTGTTATGGTCTGAAACAGAAGAAGCACACTCTACAAGATAGAAAAAGATGTTTGGTGGCTGTGAAGCAGAAGGGGACATTTGCAAGAGGTGAGAAGGTAGCTAAACCCTGCGTTTAGAAGAAATACAAACAGATATTTATCACCTCTAGCTCACTGAAAAACTGATTATGGGGAAATTACAGTAGGAGGTAAAATCAGTATCTTGATGGATTCCTTGATTTTAATATCTCCTAGACACATATTTTAAAAGTAAGCCTGGATTGCAACAAGACTTCCTCCAGTTGAAACTGATTTGTTATGATGACAATTGTTTGCTTTGGTGAGTGTACCAGGATGCATATCCAAAAAAGCTTTGCCTCCACATGTTCCATGAAGGTATATGATGTACTGAATAAGGAGTAGATATGTTCAGTGACATGGGAAATGGATTATGTGAGGAAAAAACATGCAAAGGAGCCTGGGAACACCATAGATTTCCCACAGCCACCTTCTGGTTAACTCCACAGAAGGTGGTGCTAGTGGGGAAATTGCGTTCCGCCTGTTTTTATATATTTCTTTACTTAGTATTCTGTTGTTTCAGTTTAAAGCTGTTTAGAGCTCCTACTGCTTGTAGAAACAGCTCTCATTTTGTTAAATTTTTTTAAAATGAGAATTCTTATTTTCAATAGAACTTTTTTTCCAAAGTAAAAAAATTCTTCTTAAATACAGGCAGATTAAATCCAGAGTGAATGCCTTAAAAACACAATGTCTCGCAATCTGTAAGCTCCACTGGAACGATTATTCCAAAGTCCTTGGGTTTAGAACTAAACATAAAATAAAGCTTCTAATGGAAAAGCAGCATGTATTATGATTTGTTGTTTTCCAGCTACTCTAGTGGCAATTCTTCAGTCATTTGAAACAATTTTCTCCAGCAGGATTCTCATTTTTGCAATTCTAGGGTGTGTTTGGATGAACACCGCAGGTCTTGTGCTTCTCTCTGCTGAACAGAGCAGGAGGATCAGTGCAGCATGATTTTCTTCTTTCTGCAGGTCCACCTTGATGGTCTAGTTTGTCACAGTCAAAGTCTTGAAGAAAAATTTAGTGGGGATTAAAATGAGTGGAGTGGGACAAGAGAAGAGTAGCTATACAAGACTGTGTGCTATCCTTTATAGACTGTGGAGCGTAAAAAACGTGAAAAGACAAGACATAACTGTTGCATAAGCCAATATCCAAAATTACATTGAGCAAAGAGAAAAAACTGGACAGATGTGTAAGAGAGTAATGCTGGTGTTCTTCCATAAATCCTTATAATCTTGCATTAGATTTTTTAAATTTATCTTTCCTCACATGTTTTTAGCTCTGCCAAATGCATTCTTTGGTTGGACATTTTCATTATAAATGTTCCATGGTAAAAGTCAGATACTTTCTATTTTCACAGCTGAGCTTTACCCTGTGATCTAGAAAATGGCTAGTTATTTTTGGAACAGACCTGGCTGCTACTGCAAGGGGGAACAGATTAACTTTTGTGATTTTATCCAGTGGAAATCTTTCCACAGGCATGGCTCCAACTAAAGCAAAGGTGTGTCAGTCACTGGCTGTTTCCAGTCCTAATCCAAAGCTGAGAGGCTAGTTCTGGTAGTGGTTCACTGATTTACGTTATCCAAACCAATAGAACTGCAGGAAAAATTCTGCAACTACGCTATACATAATATCTGTAAGAAATAAACATAATTTACTATTTAAAGCATGTTCAAACCTTTTCGACAAAATACCGTTTTACCAAGAAGCTCCATGGTAGATTAACTAATGCTGCAGTGCAATAAATAACACATTTTGTTCTACATGCATCATAAATGTGGTATAAAACCTCTTCAAACCTCTTTTTACAAGGGCTCACTGATATAAGCGGCTAGGATGACTGATATGACAGTGCAAATATGCACAGTTAAGGTGTGTGAAGCCATGGCCTCAGTATCCAGTGCTTGTCTGGTGTTAGCAATAATCATGAAACCTTAATGAAAGTTATAAGGGCACTTTTAAAACCCATTATTTTAGAAGAAACGTTCGTAAGGCATAAAGAGTAACACAAGTTATTTAGTTGCCTATCAGACTGTGGAATGATTGATTTTCTTTGTACACTTGAAAATCTCTTGTCAGTGTGAACAAGGGTTCCCCATGAGGATCATGGTTATCAAATGCTCTTTTCCACTGTCTTGAATTGCAAGTTTGCATTTCAAATTCAAATTTAAAAATGCCGTGAATCTATGTGCTTATAGCTATATACATTACGGGGCAAAAAAATGCTTGCCACAGATGTATGTTTGATGTTAATTTTGTTTGCTAGATCCTCAGGGAAGGCTATCTCAAAACAGTGCAGTTTTCAATAAAACATCAAAGCCTTTTCCTTCCTTCAAAATAACTCTTTTATTGAAAAGCTGTAATAGCTTGGTTAAAGTGCATGTGAATGTGTGTGTCTACCTTGCAGCACACAAATAACAGACAAGGATCGGCTTGTAGTCCCAGATGTTATATGCTACGTTACCAATCCCAGTTGGAATCACCTGATTTATTCTGTTATCTTATTCTTCATTTTATGTCGCAAATGTTGCAAACTATGCAAGTTTTCCCATTTTTAGGAATCTAATCAGGTCTAATTATTTGACTGGGGGTTTTTCTTCAGTTTTGTGATCTAATATAGAGCATTGTCTGCTAGGACAAATAATTTTTCAATGTTAAAAAACAAAATAGTGCAATATTTATTTCCTAAGATTATAAGAGATCTGCCAAATAAATGCCAAGGATATATAGTAAAATAGGAACAGTTTTGGGGGATGGGAGGATGTGTTGGGGGTGGAGGGTGGTGTTGTGTTTCCGTAGGACAGTTCTCTAAATATATAACCTACAAAACATAGACACCAGAAAACTCCACTAATTCAGATACTCCTTTGCCAGGATGAGAAGTCATGCTGAGTTGAGGTGAACATCTATACCTGATCTAAGTGTTACTTTTATAGATGTTCAACTGAGGAATGAAATATGATTGTCATATTCCCATAGCTACACATGAATAATAGATAAACACTATACTAATATGTTTTATCTTATTTCTCAAATTAACATATTACTCAGAAGATTTCTCTTTCAGCAGAAAGTTCATCCACAGCCCATAAGGAGACTCCAGTTGGGCCTCAACTCAGTGGGATGAACCAATGACCATTTTGTTTGGCTTAAAGGTGAAGTTAAGCTGCTTTATTTCTCATGTGGAGGGGAATGTGTTATAATCTTGCTAACATTGTATCAGTGACCATGCATTTAAAAGGTCAGTTTCTAGGATTCCTTTTCAAAACGTTTTCATGAGAGGATTTGATGTAGTCTTGTAAACCAATCCTGAATTCAAGGGAGGATATTATCCAGGTTGTAAATTAATTAATTTATTTATTTATTTATTTATCTGGACAATTTTATCCTAATAAGCAGCTGCTTATGCTAGAAATGTCATCTATGGCTTTCTTTCTTCCATCCTGATAGGAAGGCACTAAAGGCAAGGCAAGGCACTAAACATTTCTGGTTGCAGCAGAATGAAGTTGTGGCAGTACATGTGCCTGTAATGCATGTGTGTATAAATGTAAGGATACAAACTGTTGGTTTTCTCCTACCCCCAGCCGTCCAATCCAAATCATTGCATAATTGTGTCTGATAACACACTGCCAGTTCTGTCTACATAGAGCCATCAGAGGACATTAGGAACTCTGATATTTTACATAAGCATTTCCCAAGCTATTTTTATCTCATTTACTGCCATCTCAGAGAAATTCAGCTGTTCACATCTCCTGCTTATTAGCTTCAACGCAGAGCTGCACTGACACAAATATATGGGTAGTGATCCTAAAAAAAGGTAGCTCAAAGTATTACCTCTTCCAATTCTCATCTCTTCCATGCGGCTCAAGGGAAACACTTGGAAACACTGGTATCTCAAGTTTTGAAAAGATTGCTTGAATAAAGTCGGTGCCATGCACCCCCTGACACAGACTGAAAAGCAGATTATCTCTCCAAACAGCTACCTGCTATTTATTTTTAGTCAGTAGCAAATATGGTTCCAAAGAAAGCTCCTCAGTAGGCATGAACTAGTTATCGACGTTTTTCTTCTTGTTCTTACAGGAGTAGGTGATTATCATCCAGATTTCCTTAGAAATAAAAATAGAAAAAAAATAAAGATTTTTTTAAAAAGTAGAACCCCAGATCTCAGAATCTGAATAAGTATATTTAGTCAACCTTTCTATTGGACCAGATCCAATAATTTATAAGTCTTTTTTGAAATCAGTAAATTGATTTAAAAACCAACTACTATTCTGGAGTGATTGCAAATCAATCTTTTAAGAATAGACTTTTATTGCTTTCGAACCAGATCAAGATAAAAATAGAGAGAGTAGTTATAATGAGAGGTCCAGTACTTTCTGAATTGACTAATCTGAGTGACTTGCTAATAAAAAAATGGTAAATAGTGATGCCAGTTTGCAGTATATTCCATACGTAAATTTTTGTCTTACATAACATGCTCAAACTAAGGAGAAAAAGATCACAGTTTAAAAAAATCTCAGGACTACTTGTGTGGTTTCTATTTATGTGAGGGAACATTTTTCCTTCATTTCTTTACAAGGCTATGCAAACCTATCTACAAACTGATATGATTTCACAGGGATCTAAAATAGATAATCTTTTTCTGGTGGCTAAAATTCATGTGGAATTTAAAGAACTCCTCAGTCATATATGATCTCTTCAGGAACTAAGATGTATTTAAATAGCTGTGCTTTGTAAAATGCCATGTACTATGTATGTAATATATAATCACCATATTTTTATCTTCACATATATATAAAATAGCAACATCCTTTGTTCATTTGATGAGATTATTTAATATTGAGAATAAAATGTCATCAACTATGACACAGTTCTTAGTTTTTTGAAATAGACTTGACTAAACTTTCAGGTAAATTTGTTTAGTAAAGTAGATTTGGGAATATAAAATCTTCATGAAGCTCAGAAGGCATCCAAAAGTCCTTATAAAATCATTTTTACTGGAGAAGTTATTTAGAACGCTCAGAATGCTCAGCTGTGAGGCTGGTTCTGTTATCTGACAAGTTACTTTTCCTTCTGATAGCATTAATAGATTGAGGGCTGTGATAGATAGGGAAAAGTCTGATTGTTAAAATTTAACTGCAAGAGAACGGGAGCATTACATCTGCCAAGGAGCTAATGAGTAGCTGAATGATCAGAAAAGGCAGCATTGACATCCATGCAATAAAACCAGAAGAGATGAAGTCAAATTATGAATCATTCAGAGTAAATATCTTATTTTCCCCAGTGTATTAGAGCTAGCAATTAAACAACTGGTATTTCCAATATTAGATTTTATCTTTGACCATATGGTACAGCTTACAGAAGTAATTTTGGCAGAACCTGATGTGGGGTTTTTATGTGCTTGCTAAGTTTTTTCTTGGTACAAGCAGATGCCAACATTAAAAACATATCACTGGGTACTATTAGAGTAGGTACATTAGCTAGACATTAAAAAAATGAGCTAGTCTATATTTTCCTCAATGAATAAATATGCAATTCCAACTGCTTGAAATTCATAGGTCTAAGCCACTGGCCTTTGTATATGATAGTGATAAAGGACATATATCTGAGCCTGTACTTTTATCCAAAAGCTTCTCATACGATCTGAACAGCAGAAACCTGCTGATTTTGTGATTTGTGGATGGATGAACGACGGCTCAGGTGGAAAAGCAAGCGGCTGCTTTCAGAGAGAAGGGCATTTCAGCACTGCCTGAGGCACACTGCTGCGTAATGCTGGCAGAAATATGAATGAGTCGTTGCACAGGGTGATGCCAAAAGAGAATCAATAGTTGGATCAGAAAAAATTTTTATTGAAATTTGTTTCAAGATAACATGATTTTCACTACCTCAAAACTAGCAATTACCAGTTTCTCTTAAAAAGCAAAGCAAAACAGACCTTGGATTTTGTAGGTCGGAAGTGTTTGCAGCACTTTTTGATGCTGCTGTATGCAGTAGTGCTCGCTCCTGATTACAGGTAGAATGACTTGGAATAACTGATGCGGCCACTGCCCCTTCTGCTTCCCCCAGAGCCCTGCCATCCCTCCAGCAGATACTAAATACAGCACTGTGAATTAGAGTCTGGATCCAGAGCCACTAAATTCCACAGCAGTAATTTCTTTCTCCCCAGAGAAACTGAACTAGTGCTTTGGGTTTCTGTGCTAATCCCCTAGGAAGGACACAGGAAGATGCCTTCCTACGTCCCTGGCTCATGTTGCTTACCAACACAGTCCATCAAACCTCGGCACCGGCAGCTACAGAAACCAGCAGGTCAGGCAATGACTGTGGGGAAGCAGATTGCTAGGGACAGCCTCACTTAGAGCATTCCAAACCTTAATGTCACCAGGCTTTCCTCTGTGCCCAGCTCCATGCTGGCTGCACATCCACCTGCGCACTGCTGGGAGCAGCATGAGGGAGCAGCCGGCAAGCAGGCAGGTTCCTGCAGAGCTGGAGAGCAGCAGGAGGGGCTGGCTGCTGATTCCTTGCTGCTGGACCAGTGACGAGTGCTGGTTTGCCCCAACAGTTAAGGTGCCAGCTAAGCATGGATAAGTGCAGCAGTAACGATTAGCTTTGCAGTAGCATCCAGCGTTCAGCTGATATTGTTCTAATGTGACAGGAAATATATAAACACCTGGGAGGCAAAGACCTTCATTGCATTAACTGGCTGCCATTTTGCAATACCTTGTTATGACAGCTAGCAAAACAGCCCTTTCTTTGGTACGTGGTATTAGAGGGTTACATACTAAATTCAGTGTCATTTTGTAATGGCACTTCTTGTAGGTAGATTTAGGATATAAAGGGATAATTGTCAGAGAGAGTTTTAATGTACACTGCTCATTTAAAATCTAAATGAAAGATACAATTTTCCATCAAACAGAAAACATCAACCATAATGTAGAAAATATTTCCCTTTTATTACAAGCTAAATGATCTAATCTGTGTGTAAGCCAAGAAATTTTATGGCTGTTTCTCTTCATGCAGGCCATAAATGTCCTGTTTATATAAGCAGATTATGGAGGTATTTATGTAAAAATGGCATCAAAAGCTTTTAAAAAAGATACTGAAAATCTGAAATGTTGTATTGCAAATCTGTCTTGATTCCCGTTAAAAATAAAGAAGTTATATTGGGAAAACCAGAGAAAACTAGTAAATTCTGACTCAAAAGTACTAGCACATAAACTAATACAAAGTAGAGTTGCCCTGTATCAGCTAATGTGTAAAGACTATTCATCTGCATGCCCTTAGCAAATTCAAAGTAATTTAAATTGGTCAGGTTCTTTGTAACTGAAAGCCAAGGTACCTGAAATTACCTGACATTTTCTGGAGGCTAAATAAGGTATTCCTGCTGATTCTGTGTTAAGAGCAATGGTTCCTTAGAAGAGTCAGGTAATTCTACAACCTAATTTCTATTTCTAAAATTAGATTCCCTGAATAGTCCTTTCTGGAGTGCACAGATGACCATGTGTATGGATTTGCAGGTGGATTTTTTATCACCTTCTTTGCTTCTGATCTTTAAGTCTGTAATCTTTACCAAGAATACTCAGCCCTAAGAGCTGTAAGAATTTTATTTTTCCAGTTTGCTTTCTCTTTACGGCTGCCATTCATTGCTACCTCCTATGCCAAAAATGTTGCTCCATTGCATCCTCAAACAAAGGTCTTAAGACCTTTTCAGCTTCTTGTATGGTTGGCTTGCTTCTCAAGAGAACTAGGATATACGTACAAGTTACCAATGACAGGAGCTCTGTGAAACCGCACAGAATTTACTGGGATAATTAGGTCATAGGAGCCCTTTTCACAAATGAGAGCTAGAATTTGCTACATTCAGCCTAGCAACACAGAAATGATGATTCAGACATCCTAGGTTCTTTGTTAATTTCCATGACGGCAACATTTTCCAAACAACTTATTTTGTACCAACTATTGTAAAAAGAGGATAAACATCACACATGCATATTAATTGAAAAACATGTCTAGCCCTCAGTTCACAAATTTGCATTAGAATAATTAGTTTCAAGTTAATTGAAATGAAAAGTCCAATTGGCTCTAGTTGGCCCTAGACTGAGCAATGGGGATAATCCAGGCCATCTCCAGAGGTCCCTTCCAACATCTGCCATTTTGTAACTCTCTTAATCTGATAGTGAAATACCTGCCTTGCTATTTAAGTTCTGAAATGCTTCTGGAAGGTGCAGCTGAAAGCAGTTCTTAAGCAGAGCCCTACAGTTAGACTTATTAGCACTTAACGTTTTCTTGTAGCCATGGTTATCCTAACTAATCAAGCAGCCTGGGCTCTCCTGAACAGCACAGCACTTTTCAGCAGTGATAGTGAACAAATCCTAGAAAAAATTGCATTGCAGAAAACATTTATGCTGCCACTGGGGACAAGCTAGCAAAAGAAATACAGTGGTTTGACCCTGCCTGGACTCCACGTGCTCTCCAAAGCTGCTCCTTCTCTCCATTCCTCAGGTGGGCAGGGGAGAGGAAATATAATGAAAGGTTCATAGGCTCTCTGCCTCGTAAGAGTAGGGAGAGATCACTCACCAGTTGCTTTCAGAGGTAGAAAAGAGTCAATTTGGGGAAATTAGTTTAATTTATTGCCAATAAAATCAGAGTAGGATAATGAGAAATAAACCAAGTCTTAAAAACACTTTCCTCCCACCCCTCCCTTCTTCCCAGGCTTAACTCTACCTCCTCCCCACCCAGACCAACAGGAGGATGAGAATGGGGTTTATGGTCAGTTCACACGCTGTCTCTGCCACTGCTTTCTCATCAGGGGAAGGGCTCTCCATGCCCTTCTTCTTCTCCGGCATGGGGTCCTTTACACAGGAGACAGGCCTCCATGAACATATCCAGTGTGAGTGCTTCCCACAGACTACAGTTCTTCACAAACTGCCCCAGGATGGGAACCTTCAAAGTAGTTCAGTCCTGCAGGAACAAACTGTTCCAGCATGGGTCCCCCACAGAGTCACAAGTCCTGCCAGCAAACCTGCTCCAGTGTGGGCTCCACTGCATGGGACCATAGGACCTACCAGGAGCCTGGTACAGCACAAGGGTCACAGCCTCCTTTGGGCATCCACCTGCTCCAGTGGGGTCCTCTGTGGATATCTGTTCCACTATGTATATCCGTGGGCTGCAGGGCACAACCTGTCTCACCATGGTCTGTGCCACAGGCTGCAGGGGAATCTCTGCTCCAAGGGCTGCAGCACCTCCTTCCACTCCTTCTTCACTGACCGTGGTGCCTGCAGAGCTGCTCCTCTCACTCCTCTCTTCTCTTACCACAATTGCTCCTGCACATTACTTTTTTCCCCTTCTAAAATACATTATCCCAGAGGTGCTACCTCTGTTGCTAATGAGCTTGGCCTTGGCCAGCAGTGTCTTGAAGATAGCTGGCACTGGACCTGTCAGACACCGGACAAACTTCTAGCAACTGCTCACAGTAGCTACCCTGTAGTCACCCCTTACCAAAACCCAATGAAAGGAAGAGCAATGCTAGTAGAAAGGGGTGATGGATCAATGCTTCAAATCCACAGCATAATGAGTCCCTCCTGTGTATGACACAGGAGGAACGGAGTGTAATGTTGAAAGAGGTGCAGGAGAGAGAAATCTCCTCCAGATGGAAGCTGCATTATTTCTTTGGAAATAAGAAGGGAAGATGCAATAAAGTTAGGGTAATATCAGGTAGAAACAATAGTGCAAGCAGAAAAGCAGTCTCAGCAGCACTGTGATTTAAAGACTTCAGAGTGCTAATTTCCAGAAATGTACACTGTGAATTACTTGTATAAAAAGACAGTCTTAGGAGATTTGCTAGTGGCTGAGAAAGAAGTGTCTGTCCAGTTTCTTTGCTTTCTGCCATCAGTCCCCATTTTAATGTAGCTGGATGAGTGAGGCATGTTGCAGGCTGACTTTATTCATGTTTGTCAAGGCTCCAAGTTTGCCAATACCATGAACACCAAAATAGGAGATTTGTGTTCCACAGAGCTTCATGATGTTGGTTTTCAACCAACCCAGAAAGCAAGTAACAACTGCAAAACTGCACTGATGTGTTCACCTATCCAAGGCATGTTTTCAGGCTTTTTGTCCAAAATTATGCAGATTAAAAGGGTTTTTAGAAAGGAGAATTTGATCTTTACACGTAGTAACTACTACAATGTAGCCTTTCCCTTGCTCCCAAAATATTTAAAGAATCATTCTTTTAAAAATATTGGTAACAGGAGAACTTTTGGTGGAAAAAGAAAAGTAACACTAGTTTTAGACACTGTCCTTATTGATCTCCTGCTTCTCTCATGGGACGGAAGGCCTTGTAGAACGTGACCCTGGATGATAGCTTAGGTTTACATGTGCTATTTGAGTAAGTAAGAGCAGTGATGTCTTTATTATAGGATGCATTTTTGTGTCACATTGTCAAGGTCATGTCTTCAGTAACATTTCTTCCCACTTTAGACCTAAGTAGCACTTGGCATGACAAATTTGTGCGCTTTTTGTCATCTAGAACCACTGGTTACAATAGTCCAGTGTTAAAATCATTTGTGCTGTTCAAGTTCAATATGATTCACAGATGAAAAGAGGACAGCTGACCCACCTTTATTTATTTGCAGTACCACAAAGCTTCTGTGAGTACACATTCTGTGAGAATGAAAAGGTGGCTTCTACCCCAAGAACCTTGAAGTCTGAAATGAAAGAAAGCAGTATTTAAGTGTGCCAAGGAAAGAATTATGTAGAACATAGACGGCTCACCAGCAGCTAATGCTGTAGCACCAGTGAAAACTTGTGAATGAAGACTGTAATAGAAAGTTTATGGATCAACTATTTGCCTTACAAGGATTCTACCAGTCAAGAGAGCAGCCTGGGAAACCACCATGTGAAAAGTTTAGAAAACAACCACCAAAAGAGAAATTATGGGTAAAGGTGGATAAAAACACTTGTCCTCCTTGGCTACTCAGTACCTGGTTCTCTGACCTCAGCTTTCTCAGCATATGCAGGCAATGTTGAAAACAGACCCAAACTGAAACAGAATTATAAAGTCATCATTTTCCTGATTCAGTTCATTCTACAGGGGTTATGAATTCTCCTCCCTTTTTGTTTTCCTGAATTCCTTTACAACCTTTACAAGTTTGGGCTGGAGGAAATAGGAGAAGAATGGTTTCTAGTGTTATTTCCTGGAGATAAAGTTCATATCTGAAATGTGAGACACATGAAAATGGTGAACTTTAACACATTGGCTGATGATCGTAAGCACAGAGCAGGTTAGGTTTTGGACTGGGCTACTGAGTTTCATACTAAATCATGTTTGAGGTATATTATTTAGTGCTGTATCAAAGCACAACACACTTATCTTCCTAAGCATGCCATTACTTGAGAGAAGACTGAGCTGAAAGTAAGCTTTTTAAAATGGTACAGCCGAGGCTGGATTCCACAATACAGCTCTGAGGAGTTTGCAAGTCAGGAGTCACACAAAAAACCTTCCTTGCTGAGTCCAACAGGACCTCACCCTGACCAGATGGAGATTCTCCCCAGCCATTCCCTCATCCTCTGCTCAAAGCTGGTTCCCATAAAAGCTTCACAGAATGGTTGGTACCTCATTTCCTTTAACAGAAGTCAGTAGAAGCTTCAAATTTGGGTTTTTGATAATGATCCCAAGGCACTCATATACAAACCCCAAACAAGAACCCGGATCTGAAGTGCAACTCCCTTCTGGCAGTAGATAACCCAAGATATTGTCATTTTGAGCAATGTATAAAATGAAATATGCTTTCCACTGAAAATAATTGAAATACTCAGTAATCCCTGCAACGTCTTTTCAAGCTTAATAAGCCTTCATTATGCACTTTCTTTTAACATTTCTTTCTCTTGAAGAACAAAGTTATAAGGTAATGGTTTAATGCACTTTACATATTCACGTGCAGTATCCCTCTAGTATTGTATTTGTAGATTTTCACCTTGCTCTGTTTCCTCTATATTTTTTCCACAACACAACAATATTCTGAGCCCCTATCTATGTATTTCCATCCGTCCATTGTTTGTAAAGTAAGTCACAAACATGTAGGGTTTTGATCAGTTTTCAAACAAAACTAGGGATATTTCTAGCTAATTTTCCCCCAAGATTGCCATAACTTGATTGACAAACCAACTGCCTGCACAAACAAGTGAGAAACTCACCTTTGCTTTAACAGTCAATGAAATCTGGCCCTGCTCCCATTTTTTATTAACTCAAAAGCTGGTAAAGATGTAGCATTACTGAAATAAAACACAGGTGGACAATTTAAACATGATTGTAAGTATATCTATACTGGAATAGATCTTATTTTGTGCACCTTAGGAAAAAAATCAAGCTGGTAATGTTTATTCCACATGCTTACTCCTAAGGGTTTAGGACAAAGGGATCACTGCAACATAGCAGACAAACCAGCCACGTTTAAAGTTGTTGTTCAGAGAATAGTAGTAACACAATGCAAACTAATCTGTCCTGTTTCTTCAACATATATTTCAGCTTATATTTGTCTATATTCTATCATTCCATATCCATAAAAATACTGGTGTTAAACAGTTCAAGCTTAGTGATAGCTACATGCTCAATTATTTGTTATAGAATAAAGAGTAGGGATAAGACTTTTCTAGTTTAAGTGTTTCAGGACTGACTGTAGTATAGATATAGAAACAGCGCTGCTGGACTCTTCATCTAGAACCACGCGGAATTGCTGGGGCAGAGGTTTTAACTTAAACAAAGAATGAAAGATTAATTGATGTGCTTTGCATTCAGGATAAATAAGTATTTAAACCCATGTTCTGAAATGATGTTATGCTTCATATTTCCAGAATGGAACAAAGGCCATACAAGTGAAATATATGCTAACTTGTAGCTAGGACAAAACATCTGTGGCAAAATGTGGAGCAAGGAAAATTAAACAAGTCCATTTGTATTACACCACAAGGAATAAACATTGACACAGGATTGCAGAAAGAGAAAAGGATGTTTGTAACAGTAAAATATAATCACTTCCCTAAGATGAAATTCTGCTTTTGTTTGCAAAAGTCAGGTGGGATTCTCTTTCATATAAATGAGAACAAATTATTTGATAATGAGCATTTTGTCTCCGTTCCTAATGCATCTCAGGTGTACCCTGCTCTTGCCAAGTATATAATTTGTTACCACAAATGTGTGGATATTCTGATTTCCTTGGGTGATGAGCAGCAGTCTGGATGAATGTATTCATATGAGTATGCTAGCGTCATACATCGTAAGAGTACCATTGGCACTGGTAAGATTTATTATTCAGAGAGCAGCACTGACCAGCAGATCAGTGGGGAACATTGTATATTTTATTTGTGTTAACTTTAAAACTTGACAAGGAAACAGAATATTTTTCATTCAGAAGGAAAATTAAAGGTGTGCGAAATGAGCTGCAAATTCTGCTAAGTTTTGTCAGCCTTTGGGAAAAGTTTTGCTTTATTTCTGACTGTTAGGAAAGTGTATGAAAAGAGGTAAACTAAAGTGTTGTTACAGTAGTCCAAACCTACACAAAGGTATATAAATTCATTCAGTATGATGACCATAGGAACCCATTTTATTTGCAGCAATGGTAGAGTGAGATAAATGTAAAAAATGAATAATACTATGATTTTAAAATAATAGAATCCTTTTGTGTTTTGGCAGATTGATTTAAATGTCTTATGCAGGGACTATATGTCGAATTTGATAGAATGGACATATTGCTATGAGCAAAGACCATCCACACACATGAGTTAAATTTCCTTCCATACAGATGGGCACAGATGTCCTATTATTGAAAGAAAATTTGCTGACCTCACTTTACACTTAATATGATATTCCAGATAAATTTGGGTAGGTGAAGCCTTCCTAGTTACAAAAGCTAATTTTAGACTGTGGACATTTGTAATAAGTAATTAAATAGTAATTAAAATAAAGCAGGGACAAAAATAAGGCAAATTATCTAAAAAGGGAGTGAAAATCTGGAAAAAAAATCACAAAATCACTTTCCTGGGTGCAGATGACTAAGTACATGCACCTTCATCACACAGTGCTATTCAGAAAGCAGGCGCCACACATAGCTGCCCTCTATCTCCCCACTCTGCTGACCCCTGCTACTTATTTGAGCTAAAGGTTCTTCTCTGTAACCAAATGAACAGTAAAGAAAAAGTGACAAGAAACACTGCTGGTTAACAGGTGTCATGAAATAAAAATGGAGGAAAACAAGCACAGGAACTGAAATACTGCTACAGTCTGAGCTGTTAGAAGCTGTGTTTCAACAGAGATACTATTTAAGTGTGTTTTGGCTTACAGCCAGAATACAAAACTTCTGAGTTTTCCCCAAATACTATATTGCAGTCACTGTTAGCTTTCACTTCTCAATTAGACACGAGGCAAATATGACTGATGAGGAAATTATCACCACCTGCAAAAAAACCCCAAACCTGTCTTCAGCTTTCAGAGATCTCTACTGCTAAATCCGTCAGGGGACCCTTTTGAAGACCTTTCCAGATTTCCACGTGCTGTCTTTCAAGTGACAGGCTTGTAAACCCCACAGCTCCTGGAAATGCAATGCCATGTTTCAGTCAATGTCTGTGCTGCACGAGGTAGCAAACAGCATTCATCAGTAAACACAATGTCTTGGGCCCTTGCTGCCAATTCCCTTTGGGAGCCTGAGCATATAGCACAGAAATCGACTTCAAAACAGAGCCGAGCTTTCGTGTCAAAGGCTATGCTATACTCACAGGAATGGATTCAAAACAAGACATATTCTACACGTTCAATGGGATGTACATTTGGCCTTTACGTCAGTAATGTGTGTTTAAAAATCTTCCTACAGGCATGGACAAAGATCTAGCAAACACAGTCAAGGGCAAAACGTAACACCTGAGCAAATTAATCAAAGGTTCATTAATTCTAAAAGCAAAACCAGAATTCCAAGAATGGAAAATATGAATCAAAGCATCCAGTTTTGTAGATCTTATTCCACTGCACAAATGTTTGCCTTTAGACTGGTGTCAGACATTTCACAGAGCTCTGCTTTCTACTGGGAGCATGTACATTGTGTGATTTCCTGGCCAACAGATAAGTTATCTTCTACTTGCTTCAGCAAAGTCATGATATGCATAGCATGTCAAAAGAACTGAGCAATACACAGGAGGACATGAAAGTATTTCTTTAACAGGTGAATATTTCTTTTGAGCTCTGAAAAGAATACAGGGAATTGAAATATTTTTATTTTGAAACTTAGAGAATTCATCTTTTAATACTCCATTAATGCTCTATTTGTTAACTATAAGCTAATAGAAGTGAAGGAAAAATCTCATTTATGGACAGCATAAAATAGGAAGATAAAAGCACAAGAACATTTAGTGATCTGTAATTGATGCCATATTAACTTTGTGGGAAGTAAATCCTCTGAATTCTAATAATCAAGAGTATCATATCTAAAATCTTAAAACATTAGCATATGATCTGGAGTCAAAAACTGATGTTTAAATAATTAAATAATACTTAATTTAAATAATTTAAAATATTTTCCCTTTTTTTAAGAGTTGTTGAGTGGTCTTTGGCCTACATGAATTCTTTCCTCCCTCCTCCTCCATGCATACAAATTAATTTCTTCCCTGCGGCTTCACACCTATTCTGGAGAAGTAAAGATTAATGTAACTGTCCACATTCATCATTTGGTCTGGCAGAATTCCAAATGGTGGATTTTGATTTCTAGAACCAAAGTAATTCAAGGTTGTTCAGATCCAAGGTTTTGAATCCATCTTTATTAGAAATGAGATTTAATAACAAGATAATTTTCTCCTTTGCCCAAGCTGTCTTCACAGTAGCTTTTCTCTGCTGAAATTCAGCATGAATTTGCTTTGGGTGTGCTTTGAAGCCTTCTTTCTCTGCAGCTGCATTGTTAGAGCCCTTTTATTATGTTGAAAGAAGAGTGTTTCCTGACTTTCCCTTGCCTGCTTGTGAGCTGTTGTTCTGATGCTCACAAAGTTCAATTTGACAATATTGAATGTCCTGGAGGATACACTGCATGAGGATCTAAGCATCACTTTTCTGCATTTCATGAAATAAGCAAGCCTTTTTTATTCAAATTATCAGCTAGTATATTCTTTGTTGATACACATTGATGCTATTATTGAACAAAACAACACTGAAATATTTTTTTAAAAAAATTAAAACTATTAAAACTGAATTAAACCAAAAGTCATGAGGACTGATGTCTAAGACTCGGTATATAAAAATGTTTGTGATTATGTTCTCTTACAGCTATTGCTTCTGTTTACTGCCTTTCAGCAATGCCCTTTCCAAGGGCTTTTCTGATCTAAGTTATAAGCTATTGCAGATACACTCTATTTGGGTAAAATATAGTAAATAGAATTGCATGATCTCATCTGTTTGCTTTGCAAATAATATGCAAACATATGTTTCATCTCGATTTGCTTAATTTTTTCCAGTTATAAGATTTCTGTTGCTGAGGAAGATACTTATTACATAGATTTTCATGACAGTGAAACAACATGAAAAAACAACAATTAATTTTTCCTTGATCCTGAAAAACTACTAGAGATTCCAAAGCCTCTTCGATCGGGTCTACAAAATGCCAAACTTTCATGAAGTTTCCCTACCTGTGACAATTATTAGGGTAAAAGACATTTTGACAGTATACTAAGAAGAGGATCCCAAACAGTAGAAATATCTCCTTTCAATGAAGTCTCATGTCTCCTCCGCCCTATATTTAATTTTACTTATTACCCTCATAAAGTCTTCTAGTTCTTGATTTTCCCCCCAACTATTTTTTTCCTTTTGGTCTTCCCATCATCCCTCCATTTACATCACTCTTTCCCCCCCCCCAAATCACCCACTAAACAGTAATGATCTTAAATGTTTCCGGATTCTTGTCCTTCTGAAACGTATTAGCTTGGCACACTTCACAAATTCTTCTGCAAGAAGAAAGGGCCCCCATGGACTAGTCTTTACCACTAGTGTTAAATAAGCAAAGAGGAATCTCTGCCTGGAATCAACCTCCTGGAAGTATTTCTCAGTTAGCAGCAGTGGATCATGGGTACTTGGCTTTTTACTCATTTCCCTCCGTCCCAGTTTTTTGAACGATCAGGCAAGATATAAAAGGCAACGAGGTTCTACAAACTCATCTGTATTGTCTGTATTTATTTACATCAAGGACAGATAGCATGATGCTGGAGACTTCTACTCCACAAACGTGCAGGAAGAGTGTGTTGATATGACTTTTGTAGAATTTCAGTCATGAGCAGGGGAAATTCTTCATGGCTTATCTTCTTGTTATTTATCAGTGCCTCCACTAACTCAACATAAAAGGCAGTAGGGAAGGAGCTGAAGATGGCAGCACTTGAGACAATTATGGCAAAGTTAGAAAATCAAGCTATTCAAGAGCAGCTTCAAGTATTACTAAAAAAAAAAAAAAAAGAAATCCTTCTAGCTTTCTGAATGTCCCACTTCTGTGTCAGTATCAAGCATATGATAAAAGTTATTTGTATACAGCTACAAAAAGATCACCCTATGAAACTCTTTCCTGCCGCTGAAGTTCTAAACTGAATAGTCTGTCTCTTGGGCTTTGCTTTTCACAGCTCTCTTTCTGGATCTAGTAAAAATGCCATTTATGATTAAACAGTACCTTCCTCTCTGCATTATTTCCTTGGCTTTTTGTCTCTTATTGCATGCAATCTGATTTTTTCTTATCTTTCTGTTCTCATCTCTTCTTTTTGTCCTTTTGTAGTGTCACACAAATGTAGCATCAATTTATACAGTAAGGGTTCATTACCAGTTTGACTGTTTCAATTTTATTTAAATTTAATTTTAAAACTAATTGACTTAGTGATGATTAGTAAACATATAGAAACACTGACAGAATCTATCAATCTAATGTCTTTGTTTGAAAGAAATCAGCAACAATAGTTACTATCAAACAGAAGAGCTGTAATGGTCTTGCAATGTTGCTTTTGCTAGTAGGGATTGAAATTAATGAATAAGGTACAAAATTATACTAATGTATCAAATGAAAACACACAGGGCAAGAAAGAAATCATGTGCATATAAATTGAAATCTCCTAAGATTTAGGAGAATTTAAGCTAGAGATGGAATCAGATCAAAACCCACAAAATTGTGAGAAAGCGAAAATCCAATAAGTGGAAAATCACTATTAACACTCAACGGATGTGATGTTGCCACCTGTAAAAATAAAATTTCCAACATACAGACTGCTTATCTCCAGCAACATCTGCAAATCACAGACACACATTGTGTGATTGCTGGACATGTGGCAAGCAGTAAGATTTAGACTCATTAAACAACTTCTTCAAAGCAGTTTGTTTCTGCTAAGAGTAAATTAGATGTAAAGGAACAAGATGACTTTATAACTGCCAAGAAAATCCAGAAAAGAGATTTAATTAAAAATGAGGAAAAGCATTAAAACAGGGACAAGAGTTCCTCAGGAAACACAGCCATGTGTTTTGCCACTTATCTACTCTACGTAAATAATTTAGCTCACAAACGAAATAATTATCCCATAATATGTTGTTGAAATGCCATCATTAACTAGAAAGTAGAAATATGCTGTGTTCTTCTAAAGGTAATGGGTAGCTGACATTTGCAGATAAAGAAAATCTATGTTTATCAGCTGAAAATGCCAAATTAAATTATGAAATTATTTCAGTCTACTCTAACCTCAGAGACAGAAATTTATCATCAGAACTCTTTGAATACAATGACTCTTCTGAACAGCAATACAGATGTTGACTTCCCATCCTCATCACAACTTCCAGTAATGCCCAGAAATCCTCCTTTTGAGACACAGGTTCCACAAAACTCTGTGCCAATGGGTAAGAGTAGATTTGGAGCAATAGCTAGATATCCCCGCTTCTCCCATGAACATATTGTAATTTCTACTGTGGGCTTTGGACCTGAGAAACATAGAGGAAAACATGTTTTGGAGGGGGAAAAGGTTGGCTTATGAGGCATGATTGAACATAGAAGAGGACTTGCTTGCAGGCATTTAGTATTTTTTATTGTCTGTCTGACCTGTCTGACTTTCTCACAGAACTTCCAATCTGTTCCAGGCCTCATCTACTCAATCTCAGCCCTCATTCCTCAGCCTCCCTCAGCTCTTACCCAGCTCATCCCTATCCCTGCTTTGGACTCCCTCCATCTTTTCACCTTGTTCTTAGTATGCTTACCTTCACTATCCAGACATCATTCACTACCAGACTCTTTAATCAAAGTCTTTATATGAGTATTATTGGTTTTTCCTTCATCATCCTTACCACTAACTTCTCAAACTTGTCCTCAGCAGCAGAGCTATGCTTACGATGCCTTGTGAGACAGTCTCCCCTGCCTCATCTGATTAACTATTCCTCTAGCTACCTGGCTCTAAACATGCCCTACTAGAGGAAAACAGAGCAAGTGTTTCCAGAAAGCTCAGGACGTTGTTGGCTGACTTCTAATATTTGAGGAAAGGAATTCTATTAGGATACAAAATTGCTGAGGCCTGGGCAGATCTTCCTCACCAAGCATGCCGTGGAGCAAGTGGTGATGTTTCATGGTACTGGCCATGTTATAGCTGAGGAAAGGGTGCACTTGCTCTGTATTTCCTTCTCAATTTTTGACATTTAAGAAGGATGAGAATAGGTTAGGTTTTAAAAAAACCTATCTGGCTAAGGCTGCTGAGGGAGAGAACATCTACCCTTCTGTGACCATGCTACTCTACCACAGCCACAGAAACAATAAATCCTCAGATATTAATCTGAAAGCTTGCTTTAGATTTAGCCATTTCATACACTGTTTCTTCACTATTGTCTTTCATGACACAAATCAAATCAAGGGTTAAAACATAATCAAGCTAGCTAGTCAACTTTCCACTTTCTTTTTTTAAGGGGAAACTCCTTTGAAACACAAGATTTTGTATCTCCTGAATGATCCTCAGATCTTTGCAGTCTTCAAAGCACTTCTCTGAGATACAGCATAATGCTACCAGCATAATAATCAGGCAAAAGCTTTGTAACACACAGATATGGCACCTGAGCGAAGTGCAACAAACAACCTTGTCAGTCAAAACTCACATTAAAATGGGAGCTCATGCCAGTTCTTCTTCCTGACAGCTGAATGCAGACAGAAATTTTACAAACCTTCAGCACATCTAAGAAATTAACTGCTCTGCTATCACTTCCAATTTTCTGCATCTGCTAAAACTATCCTAAGAGTTCCTGCTCCCCTTTAAAATCCAGCAGCCTAAAAGTCCCTCTGGCTTCTTTCTCCTCCTGTGAGCTAAAACTTTTCATGTCTGAAATACATCTATGCTCTAGTTCTTTCAGAGGATGCAGAGTTTGATTTAAGAATTAGTGCATTGAACTAAAAAAAAGAAAAATAGCAATGTCTTTTTTGGCCTTAAACACTGCAAAAATCTGCCTTCACTTAGTCATAAAAAGAGATTTCATTTCACGTGGGAGCTTTTCTACCACTGTGTAATAATAAACCATCACTCAAGAATCAGTTTGAGTTATGCATGTTCACATTAAATCCACACAAGTTAGTTTAGATGAAGTTAGAACAAAAAATAGTACTAAGATACCCACACCAGCAGTGGTGGGTGGGCAATTGTGTACAGGAAATTTCCACAGGCAGATCACTGTAAAGGCATTGCTAAACTTTAATTAGGCATTTTGGCTTGCAGGGAGGGCAGGATTTAGTTGCAACACATACATACCCACTAGACAATAAAGTAGAATTATTTCTTTAACCTCTGCAGTGCAGGCAAATCCTAAATATACCATAGCACCTACAGAGCTGCACCATGAAGAAATCTCTGCCAGTAAGGCAGAGAAATTGCCTTCAGCAGTAGAGAGAATTGCTGGAATGACTAACCCCCATCTTTTCCCTTGGTCCCAACAGAGAATATGCTGGCAAGTGAAGTTAGCAAGCAGACCTCTTCTTCCACTAGAAATGTATGGCTCTGTTGTTGTTGTTGCTTCTTTGACATCACCCAGACATCCATGCTGTCATTCAGCTGGCTCTGGCAAGATGTTTACTGGATGACCCACAAATAGACCCACAAGTCTCCTTGCTCAAAGCCTTTAAGTACAGCTGCAGCAGTCAGCGTGTCCTTTGAATAGATGTCACGTGAGCATGTGTTACTGAGGCTCCCTTCACCCCCTGTCCAGCAAGCAGAGGTGCAGGCATCCAGCTGAGCAGTGGGCACACATCTGGAAGAGGCCACACATCTGGAGGAGGCCACATGGATGGGCAAGCCCTGAAGGTCCTTACTGCCTAGTGTGGCTTTGTCTCCAGGTGACACTTTGGGGCAGCTGCTAGCAAAGGATGAATTTCATTAGGAAGAACCTCATGTCAAGGTAAACGCCATTTTACCAATAGACAAAATGAAACTTGTTGCACTCTCACACAGGAGCAGCAGACTAAAATGTGGGAGTCACTGTTTTCTGCTATAATGCCTTTATTTTTGGTCTGTTGCAAAGTGCCTGCACCTGTTTGCAAAGCCATTTGGCTATTCTGGACAGAGCTGATTCTCTCCAGAGCCTCGTCCTTCTCATTTGTGATCATGTCTCTAAGGGCTGTTTCTGCAACAAGAATTGATGTCCTGTAGCTCAGCATACCACATCCATAATTGCCAACAACAGAACTAAAAATTGCATTTACATCCAACGCATGCCTGGATCATTTTCTACACAAGAAATAATTAATTTTCCAGGGAGCTTTTCCATCAACTTAATGGTTGCTTTAAGAATTAAATTCCTCTTTCTTCTAGCAAATCATTAGAGATTAGAAAGATGACAGAATAAAGTGGACAAGAATTTTGCCTTTCACTTCAGCTAACCGTATGTTAGAGCCGTAGTTGATCATCAAAGCCCCCTAAAAGAACTTAGAGACAGAAAGTTTGTTTTCACATGAAATCTGAAGCTTTTGTAATTTGAAGAACTTGAGTGCTTTTTGATTGTGTTTTGAATCAACTTTTCTTGTATTAGTTCAAAAGTTATTGTTATGATTATCTGCAGAAAATAATGCTAAATTAATTCCATAAAATTTTATGGGTGAAATTATACAACATAATAATGAAATGCAAATATCCTTGTTCATTAGGCTCATCCATTTCAATTGTACCTGCAGTATATTTCTCAGCGGGAGCTGTTAATCATACACCAGCATGCAGAAAAGAATATATTATATTAATTAAATAGCCACATTATGCAGCTGTGTGCTGAATTATGCCCATGAAATTCAATGTAGCATACATTACTGTTTTTATTAGATCAACAGAATCTTCTGTTTATGGAATTTTGGAGGAACACAGCATCATTTTGGTGGGCCCTACAAGTAGCAAATGAAGAACAGTCCAGTATTTTAAATGATAACAGTATTCTCCAAAAGAAACCTCTGCATAAAATTCACAAAACCATGATACTTCAAAGAGCTATTCACAGGCACATGGAACAGTCCATGCAGATTGCACTGAAAGAACTGAAGCGTGTAGGAAGATTAGAGGGCTGGACAGAGAAAAAAGGATTGGCAGAACTGAGCCATCAAATTCAAATATTCAGCCAACCCCTACTCAAGTTGATCCAATCCTGAATCCAGTTTATTTGCAAAGGTCACTTGGCTAACTTACCCACTACCCAGAGCCTTCAAGGAGTGCTCTAAAGATTAAGCTACTAACACACACATCAAAAAAACTTGTCGTAAAGGCAGCCTGTGGGATGTTCACATTCAAAGAAAACAACACTGGTTATTGACATGTGTTTTTGAAATTTTCTTCTTCCATCATTACACTATGCATACCCTTAATGATGCCTCAAAGCTGGTTTCTTACTAGGATTTTGAACATTTAAGGTTAATGGAGGTTTACTTCTGGAATTAGAGGTAATGTGCCCAAGACCATGGTAAGAACACTGGAATCCATGGCACAAGTGAAGCAGAAAAAAGTCTACTTCAACAAACTTACTCAGTTTAAAATGTAAGTTTCTATTTACATATAAAAGTACTTCACACTGTAGATTATGCTACAAAGAGGAAGGACAGGGCAAATTTGTATCTTGCAACATGCTCTCAGATTACTTAAGTCCTTGGCTTCCCTCTGAAAAACCACAATATAAGGACTGTTAACCAACAATATTTGATGAAAAATCAGCATTTGCATTTACAAATGATCAAAGGTTTCAAATTCCTTACAGATTTGTGGCAGTGACATCACAATACCTAGAAAACAGGCATGTAGCCCTGACAGGTTTTAGGCTCTTTATCTGACCAATGGACAGAGACTCTTGTTTTTACATAGGTAAAAAGAAGGGAAGTGTAGTGTCACTGAGTCCAAGGGAGCTGCCTCTCTGCTATTAAGTTATCTGTGACTTTTAAAGACTCCCTGAGCAGGAATGGTATCAGATTGGGCATATTTTGTCCCATTTTAAAATAAATGACAAGACCACAATGGTGCCATGTACGATACAAGGCAAAACTTTTAAAATTATTTTGAAGCTGCATTTTTTTGTTGATTCCTTGTGTACCAAATTCACTCCTAATGTGGCCCTCGTTTTTCACTCTTAATAGGCATTTTGATATGCAGTGGTTGTAAAGCCTTTCATGCTGTAGTGGACTTGCAGCCATGATAGCCATGTCAAGTTTCTTTACCGATTTATAAGTGACTTGTAAAACTTTCTTCAAGTTTCAAAACAAATAGAACATTTATTGTTGAAAGCAACTGCTTAAAACACAACTTCACATATAAATATATCAAAACTACATTATGCCAGTTTGCTGAACTCCCTTTACAGAAAATACATGTTTTTAAAAGTCTTTTCTTTCTTGAACATTATGTCTAGATTGATAATCACCTAAATTAATCAAGAGCTACTCAGACTTGAAGTCTGGATTCACTTGAGTAAGATCATTGTGCTCAATAATGTTAACTGCTCAACAGTTAATAGGACAATTAATTCAATAACTCTTTGCATACTGGCTCAACACATTGGTCCTGACAATCTGTAATGAACTCGTGATGAATAGGATACCATTCCAGTCACCAGTGTGTGACCCATCTAGTCTGACACTTGAATTCAATTCTGATTTTTAAAAACAGATCCTCAAAATGAAAAGGAGAGATTTTGTTGCACACTAGTAAGTCAAAGTAATGTTCTCTTATTTTCCCTAGGTTTGTCTTAACATTTGTCTATAAAGAAGACAAGGTACAGCTAAGGATCATCCAATCACCCACTCTGAACTTCTACACAAAACAATCCATAGCATTTAGGGATGTTTCCACATGCGCATCTTACAGGACTTGGCACAGCTTTTTTCCCAGACATTGGAGGACAGCTGCTTATCTGCTGTGGCAGTCAATCCATTATGATTCCCTTATCATTTTACTACAGCACCAAGAGCAAATAGAGCAATCACAACAGTAGCAGGGATTGCTACAGGAGGATGAAATTAAACTGCAAAATTCAGATGGGAAGAGAGAAACACACAGCACTATTCCCAGGAGCAGCACCAATTTTCAAAGCACCCCAAAGGACAGAAAGGGTCTGCATCTTCAAGACACACTGGTTTCAGAGAACAGAAGCTAACTTTCTCACTTCTGAGAAAGGGGCATTTGTTAAACTTTCAGCTGCCTACATGAGATTAAAGCTGACCCTTTTGTTCCTACTTCCATAGTCCATAAATCAAACTTAGACAAGAAACTGATTGTCAACAATTGAAGCCCTCAATTGTAATAAATAACAGATAGTTAGATGATACATAAATAAATAAACACACACAACATAACTACATTTTGCTGCAATTTTATTAAAGCAATAAACTAAAACAACTGCCTATAATGTCAGGCACATTTATTTTGCACTCTGACATGGTCACCCCACATTGCTGTGGTCTACTGCAGGGAGGCATTCTCATAATGACAGAGTTGAAAGCAAAGCCATCGATCATGGTTCTCTTTCCCAGGCTCAATTAAGAAACCACCTTCTTTCTGTTCCTCTCCTTAGGGCTTTCTTCATGCTCTCCCTTCCACCAGTGGAAATTGAGTGCTAGTAAGTCAAACACTTGTCATTTAATTTCAGTCCAAATATTGCCTCTTCGCACAGGATTATATTTTGCTTTTTTTCTCATGACTGTGGCCTTTTGACAGCATGTGTGATATAGTATCATACTGTGATAGATTTGAATATACACTATAATAATTATGGTCTCTTTTGAGACCAGTACCTTGGAACAGGGTATTCAAATTAGAGCCACATGTAAGATTTTACTTGATTACTATCTCCAAGACGATAAAAGTATTGGAGCACAAGGCAAATCAACACAGTGAAAATAACACAGTAAAACATGCCATGTACCATCCTTATATATTGCTGAATTTTTTTACTTTGTATTTCTCCAGAGTGTGAAGATTTGAACTGCTCTAAATTTTGCTGTCATAGTTTTTCAGAAGACTGACCCAGTGGTGCTGTCCAGAAGGAATTGAAGGATATGTTTGGGTGACTTAAGAAATCAAACCAATTCACATTGCTAGACTGACAAAGGTTTTGTGAGAAGAAAGCCTGCTTTACAAACTCTTGGGGGATCTTTGAAGGCTTTGCTAAGGACTTTTATAAAAGAAATCTTGTTGACTTTGACAGAGTCCTCTGAAAAAGACAGCTGAAGAAGGTATACTGCCATAGAATAAAAGGAAAGGGGAAGGGGAAGGGGGCACAGATGTTTATTCCTCACAGTGGGAGGTCTTGAATGGAGTTCCAGGATATGTGCTGGCATCTGAGGTGTTCAACACACTATTAAGCACTCTCAGAAAGGAGCAGACAATGAAGAGACAGATTTTCTTTATCTACCCATCTCAAAAAGGTTATAGTAGAGCTGAAACAGTTTCAAAAGACCGTAAGGACAATCAAAGTCAAAGATCAGCTTCTGCATCAAAAATAACTAAGTAGAATAGAAGTCTTTGGAAGGTAAAGGACTGAAGGGAATAAGACAGAATTCTTTAAGATCAGAAGTGTCATAGAGAGTGTGTATAAGGATTGATTTGCCATTAGCTCTCCCAAGAAAAGAAATGGGAATGTGAAATTAAACTATGAAGAAAGCAGTCCGGAGCAAATAGAGTTGTTATTCATACAGCCACTGTAGCTACAGCACTGCTGGCCACAAGGTGCTGTGGAGTGTAAATGTTTACAGGACTTCCAGGAGAGATTAGCAAAGCTCCCAGAAGAGATGCTGGCTATGCTATAAAAAAATTAGAAACTGCAGCTGTCTCCACAAGCCTTTGAGCTGCAAATAACTGAATGCTAGAGGAATAATTTCAGGGACCATATTTACCTTGTTCTTACACCCTTCCCTAAGCATCTGCTTTTGGTCATTGTCAGAGACAGAATACTGCTCTATATGGATTGACCTCCAGGCTGAATCTTCATGGGTCCTCTGCCATTCTTGATTCAGATGGGGTTGATCTGGTATCAGCTCTCCACCTCTGTACAAGGTCCTTATGCCAGGTATCCTATCACATGTCCTTCTTTCTACTCTAAAATTATTTGTCAGACTGTAGCTGCTCTTTCAGCTGTTTGAGTGGTGGAATATACAGGTAACTCCAAAATGCAACACTACAAGAAGCCTGGCAAAAAAAAGAACCCTGATTTGCACTCAGAGTTATTTTCTTCTCTTCAGTGGTAAGAATGTATTGAAAAGCTACTGAATTGCAGCATGTATTAGGTGCTTTGTATCTCGTGTCTTTTTATATTCATACATAAAAAGGTTTACTTTAACCTTGAATGGTTGTTGATATGCCATGCATACAGCACATTGCAAAATACTGAACTCAGAGAAATGCATTTAATAAATAAACTCTAAGTCATAAATTTTGTTTTCATACAAGCTGCAAATTCATGACTCGATGGCATTGTGTACTCAAAGTAGGATTTTTCAGCATGTACCATTTTCTATGTATACTGTACAAAACTCTTTCCCTCCATGAAATTTTTCCAAAGGTCGCAGTCAGAGTCACCTGGTAGTCTAGATGTTAAGTACAGTACAATTACCACAGAAAACCTTTGAAAGTCGGGGAAAGTAGAATATATTACTTGGGATGTTAAATAATGAAGAAAAATAAAACATATGAAAGAATTCAAGGAAACAAATAATACTCGGTAGCCTTCACTTATACGAAGTACAATATTCAAATGTCTATTTATACTCCAGCAATTTACGTTTCAATATACTACTTTAATACTATTTTTAGTTGTCTTGTGATGGACAATGACCATTAAAATAGCAATTAAAAACTGAAGAATCAGATTCTATACCAATTTGCATTGCCAAACAAATCCTTGGAGGCTTCCCCACTTGAAAAGCCACTGCAGACAGGTAAATTGACAGTGAAATCCTGTAACAAACTTTAGGTCTGTATCTAATTTTCCCATGCCAGATTCAGTCCTGAATAGTGTAGCTAAGAACAATGTTTACTGTTAGAACCATACAAATGTGTAGCAGCTCTTGTTCACGTCAGGGCAATAGGATATTCTATTAAAAGTGCTGTACGGTTTTAATCAACATGCAGTGTGAGCTCACCTTGGAACCAGAAATCAAAACAAAAATAGAATAAATAGGCAGGTTTCCAACCAACCACACTAAGTTATGGAGTGATTTGTAAGTCATGTTTTTGAAACACAGTTCAGAATTAGTGCTAAGTAAATGCTGCATAATGCACACAGAACATTGGAGATTTTAAACTAGCTCATTCTGTGCTAGCTCCATACTGAACTGCTTTTTCATAAATATTCTAATGAGTGGTTCACTGTCGTGGGTTTGACCCTGGCTAAATGCCAGGTACCTACGACGTTTGCTTTCCATGCTCTCTCCTGCTGCAGCTATGCAGAGGAGAGGAAAAACTAACACAAAACACTGGACTTATGAGTTGAGATAAGATCACTGATAAGGGCCGCACGAGATTCAGGGCAAGAGCAGGCGGGAGACTTAAAGTTACAACGAAAAGTGATTTATTAATCTAACAGAGTCAGAGGATAAATTTGAGATAAAAATAAGCTCTTAAGACACCATTTCTTCACTCACCCCCCTTTCCCTCTTAAGGCACCACTTCTCAGCTCACCCCCTCCCTCCTTTCCAATTATCCAAACAACTCCCAGGCAGGGGCAGGGTGTGGGGTTTTTCTCTTAGGTCAGTCCATCGCAATTCTTCCACTGCAGACACTGTTTCTCTAGTTGCCCTCTCTCTCTATTCAACCAACAGATCTGGGCTAGGGCAAGGCATGTGGCTTTTCTTAATCAATCAATCCAAGGCCACAATTCTTCTGCTCCAAACACTGTTTCTCTACGCACCCCTCTCCCTATTAAGGCCATTTCTCAGCTCACCCCCTCCCTCCTTCCTTCTAACCAACAGCTCCGGGGTGGGGGCAGGGTGTGGGGGTTTCCTTTGGTCAGGGTCAGTCCATCAGGGGGAAGAATCCTCTACTTAGCCATGGGGGTCCCTCCCACGAGAGACAGTCCTGTGCGAACTTCTTTGGCGTGGGTCCAATCTCACGAGCAGCCCCGCCCGATTGCTGCTGTCCGAGATTCTCTCCAGGCTGCAGAATTCCAAGCCGAGGCCAGGCTGTTTCCATCCCGGGAGCAAGGCCTTTCTCTCTCTTGCAAGGCCTTTGCAACTCTCAGTCTCTGGGACTCCCACTGGATCACAGCTTCCTGCAGGCATCATCTGCTCCGCTGGTGTGGGCACCTCCCCACAGGCTCTGGGGGTTGCTCTGCATCCCCTGGACTCCATGGGCTGCAGGGGGACCACCTGCTCCCCCATGGTCTTCACCACAGCTGGCAGAGGGTTTTCAGCTCTGGCACCTAGAGCACCTCCTCCCCCGCCTTTCCACTGACCTTGGTGCCTCCATGTTGTTCTCCCACACATATTTTTACCTCCTCCTCCTCCTTCCCTGGCTAAAAAGAAGTGCGTGCTCACATTGTTTTGATTTCTTCTTAAATATGTTTTCACAGAGGCGTAACTAACATCTCTAATTGGCCCAGGTTTTACCAGCAGCATGTCCATCATTTTACAGCCGTCAGAGACTGGCTCTGCTGGACATGGTGGAAAATTTCCAGAATCTTTACTCAGGACATGCAGGAGCCATCTTTGTACCCCACCCTGTTCACTGGCAAAAACTGGGCCAGGCAAAACTACCACATTCACACAGATGAGCATTCAATTTTAGGATATTTTTGGAAAATTCACCCATTTTAAGACCTTGAACCAGAAAACAGGCAGGATCACAACCTAAACATATAAACATGAATGTTCCTCTCAGAATTCAAACATTGAGTATGCCTAAATATTTGCTGTGTAACTATTCATTTCTCATGGAAAATAGAAAGTTGCATTTTTATAAACAACAGTTCACAACTGCCATAAGAGTTTGCAATTCAAATATGTTAAATTGCTCATGTTTGGTGGTAATAAGCCTGACAGTAATGAGACTGCATTTGGAAGTGTCATCATGCCTGTTAAAGTCCAGAAGACACTAAAAGTGGTGCATTAATCTGCTACAACCTCTTAACTAATACAATAAAAATCAAAAGTTAGTGGCACTAATGGTAAAGGTCCAAAGTCATTACCAGTGACTCATTCATCCATCTGGCATCTGGCAAGACAACAAAAACATACAACAATTAAAACCTGGACCCACTGAAGCTAATAGTAGAGCTCTGGAGGGCTTTGCTGTTGGGATGGAAATCCCTTTTACATCCAAAAAGAGATATAAAACATCGGATTCCATTAAATTAGCTAGTTATGTGCCAAAAAGTAAATCTACAGAGAGTTTGGTGGTCCTTGCAGATCCAGCTTCCCAGACTGCCAAGGCTGGTTCACTCTGATTCTTTTTTGAGCGGCAAAGGTAATCCTTATTTGAAGACTCATAAATAAAGTCAAAGCATTTGGAAAGAAGAGAGGAAAAAAATGGAAGACTAACACCTAACAACTACATATATGTTTATAGTTTATGTCTTCAATTTTATGGTCAGTGCTTTTTAAAATACCTTTATGCAGTATTGCTTGCCATTTCTACAGACAAAATAATCCAAAATTTAAAAATGCAGTACCAGCTGTAGCTAAAGTTTTGTTAGATCCTTGATTTGAGCTCTATTCAAAAAGAATAGACTTGTTCACCTCAGCTGGTAAATTTGGTGTCTGGGGCAATTACCCAGAACCCAGGAGACCCAGACTCTCATCTGCTTTCTCATTAAAACATTTTGTCTCTGTGTGAGAAATAATGGTTAATTTGTACAAAGTGGACAACATTTGACTGCAATTAAGAGACACTTGCCACCATACTTCTCCATATAATAATTCTCTAGTATAAACTACAAACGAATTTTCACGCAGTCCCTCAGATATTTAGTGCTCACATTTTGAAGGTATCGTTTTCGTTTCAATGTACCAAAGAATTGTCAAAACTGCATTTTTTTTAGAAAACTGCTTTATTTTCTGAGCAATCCTACTCCAGAGTTGTCATCTGCTAGTTCTGTACCAATTGCCATGTCATACTTTTAGAGGAGGCAGCCACTAGAACAGAACAGAACCACACTTTATGAATAGAACCACAGTTTTCTGATCACTGGATCTGACTTTGCCTATTTGTAAACGTGTAGAAATCTTAATTTATTTTCCCTATCCTACACACTTAGGTTGTTTTGCCAGCATTACACAGAAAAAAATAATTAGCGAAAGGAAAAGAATTCTCAAAAAAAGTCTGACACTCTTCACAGAAATAAAAGCTCTGTGAGAGGTGGTAGTGTGTTGACTTCTGTGTAACCAGGCTTTTGTCCTCAGTTGTCAGAAGAGACAAGAAAAGCTTCTGTGCTAACACTTCAGATGGCAACAGACCTGCTCTAAAACATGTTGCTGATTCAATTCCTTTACTTTCACAATGTCTGTTGCAGTCAAAAAGAGAGTATTTTCAAGGGTTATGCACAGAGGATAAATGTAACTTGTCGAAGACGACAAACAGACCACAGGTGTTTTAACAACCTGTCAGTGTGGGCTGTGAAAATAAAATAGTTCTCCAGGAGAGGCATGTTCTGATTACGGTGCACTGAAAGAACCATTAGCCTTTTAATAAGGAATTGGTTTCTGTATCTTTCCTCTCCAATGCCATCTGAAACGTTAAGGTGTAGCTAATTAGGAGATTTATAATAGGAAGCACTCCATCCCCTTCAAGCAATAGGAAACTTCTGGACATATTAAAAAAGTAGGTAATGAAGTCACCAGGATCAAAACCATCCCAGAAACTCAACAAGATTCCTTGATCTACTGACAATGTCATCAGACTGTAACATGACCTGGGAGTGGTCAGGGAAAGAGAAATTTAATATTGCTGCTTCTTATTATTCAAAGTACTAAGATTGAGACATGTATCTTAAAGCTTTTATTCAATGAAGCATAGTAAAAAGGACCAGCAAGGATTTCTGCATATGTAAGTATGCATTCACGCAAATACTTGTCTGCACCTTCCCAAAAAGTTCATAAATCAAATATTTTTGCATTAAATCGCATGCCAGCATTCACAATGTTTCCATGTTCAGTGAAGGACACTCTGTACTTCAACCTTTAGAGTTACAAGCAGAGAAAAAAGTGGTTGTGCTCTTGGCATAAAAATACAGTTTGACAAGAAAGAAACAAGAACATTACCAAAAAATCCTCTCAATCAGCCTCAGGTCTCACTCCAGGGTCAAATGAACTTTTTCCAAGACCCAATTCCATGTTCTTTTTAATTTTTCCCAGGTCATTGCTCTTTATAGCCGAATTACATCTCTTGAGCAACATTTATTTCTTCCATAATTAGTTAAAAAGTTTTTGCTGCCCATTCCTGTGCAAACACAAATTTAACCAGCTTCTTTCTTTTGCTTCCTGTTTCTAATTAGCCAACGCAAATAATGCCTTCCCTTTTGAAAATGAGCATTGGACAATGTTTAGTGGAAAAAGTTGGTCCTCTTTCCTATTCCCAGTGTAGCTAATTAACCTCTTCTTGTCTTGGGCACGGGTAGAACATATCTCACACTCATATTGTGTTGTCCAAAATCCTGTTCGGTAAGTTTGCTTGATACTATAAAGTGTCAAGTATTTAGTGCATCAAGCCATTATGTAAAATGACCCTGAATGCCTTTCCATCTGTACTGATAATGAGGTCATTTGCATCTGAAGCAAACAGAAGCAGGATAGAGAATAGTGAAAATGATAGGGTTTCTTTTTGAAAAAAAATCATCCTGACAATGTCACGTGTCATTATTATACTTGTGTTATTCTCTTGATATAACATCTTTTTCATAACTGTTTAAAACCTTAAAGTATAATCTTTAAAGGACTGTGTAAGCATTCTCCATTTTCCATTCATATCAGCAACTACAACAGGCTATTTTGGCCACGATTTACCTGCACACTAAGCTTCACACACCTATATCCGAAAAGACAGTAGAACTGCTCCCAAAACCCAACTCAGTCTTCGTTGAAAACAATGAGCAAAGTCCTCCACCTCTATTGACATTGTGCTCCATATAAGAAAAGTAAACTTATGTTTAGGATTTCTGAAAACTTCAACAGACAAAAAAACCCCCTTAACCTAAATTAGTCATTGAAGAGTAGGACTATAAATATCCGGAATTCTTGTCAGCAGTGACAACACAGCTATCCAAGATTTTTCTTTTTACAGTGCTTTGGTTATTAATACTTAAGCATTATCTAAACATGGCAGAAGAGAACCTTTAATTCTAATATTAGGAACAGAAAGAATTTGTCGTTTAAGCATTTTTCTGAGACTTAGAACACCAGAATTCAGAGCTAAGCTCTGCTAATGGCTTTTCTTGTGAACCAGCTCTTCTGACTCCATTGAAACTATTTGTGTGTCTAAGCGGAGCTATCCTTATAGCTCAACCACCTGTTTTATGGCCATGCAGATACACTAGGCATCCACAGCTGCAACAACAATGGGCTTAAGTACCTAGAGGCATTATGAACCAGTTTCATCTTTCCCAATTTTTCATCTTTATATGAAGACATTTCAGAAATATGTGAAATATTAAATCCAAGTATTTTATCAGTTATCTTTGAATTCATGACAAAAATTTTGTTCCAGATATGTTGCCTTAATGCTGATATATAATCTCTCCTTTTTTCATTATATATAGTCCAGGAGAGCATACGTTTAACATATTAACAGCATTTTCAAAGAAATAGCACTTTGACTGAAAACCACCGCAAATATGAATCGTTAATGAGCATTTAAACTACTACTGTACTTTGTCACCATATACCAAAAAATCTACAGTGACAATCATCCTGTTTGGGGTCTTGACTACCTTTAGTGCTTCCAAATCCATTTTCTACAGTTTAGCAAGCACTTTCCCTAATTCAGTTTAAACATTTTCCCCTTTATCGCAAGGTAGGATACCAAGTCACTGTTGTCTCTTGCTTAGCTGTTGATCTTCTAAAAGCTGCAGATCCTCTTCAACTTTTCTAGCATTTCCTGTCTTGCATGCACATAGCTTATTATAGCCATATGTGGGAATTTTCCCCTTCTCTGCTTGATTTACATTGTGTCTGACTCATTCTATTGCTCCAATCAATCAACATTTCACATTCTAATCTTCCCAAGTGCTTGTAGCTTTCCTGCCCTTGCTTTTTTTTTTTTCTTTTATTTGTTTGAAAATTTAATAAGGGTATTCTTTATTCTGCTATCCAAACCCTTATTGAAAACAACAAATAATATTTAACTTGAGAAACTTTGTTTTGCTCCTCTTTCACTTCATGAACAGCAGCTGCTCTCAGTATGAATTTTCAGCCACGTGCTTTCACGTTCTATACCTAATCTTCCCCAATCTTTCTGTATCTCAGTTATGAAAATGCTGTGCAAGAAAATTGAATTCTGTTGAAAGTCAAGTTATGTGTGAAATTTTCTTCCTTCTCCACAAAGCATGTCCCTCATATTGTAAGAAGAATTTAGGCAGCTTGAAGTTCATTAATTCTAAACAGCAGAGATACTTTATAAAATGAAATTAAGTTTTCTAAGGCCATGGAAATGGCCACTCGTTATGACTGAGTGAAAACTGGTCTTGAAAATCCTACCAGATATGTAAACCAAAAGGATTATGAGTTTTCCTTACCTTATCTGATTTAGATAAAGCCATCTTATCTATGTACTTAAACAGAATTTAAGCATCTGGACAAACTTTGATGGCTAATCTCAGCAGTTGCCATGATTGCCCCATGGATTTGGAGTTACTGAGCAAAATCTCATCAACAGATAAATATTTAGGTGACTTTGTAATTTAAAAAGTACATGTACAGATAGTAACAATTCTACAGTCCTTTCATCACACATTTGATTGTGTCCCTTCCCTAAGAACCATTGAAATTTAGAATAGGGAAGCAAATTGATATATCTAGAGATATATTTTGCAGTAAACTATAAGAAGAAACAATGAAGTACAGTCACACACTTTAGGATTAACTATTGACAAAAATAATCCTGCCCATGGACATTTATTTTATTAGCAACAATACTTGGAACTGCTAAAGTTGGAGTTATCCTCTTTTGTCCAGTGCAATTTGAAATTTTTGACTGCTCCTTTCTCTGTCCACAATGTTTTCACAGTTTTTTCTGAAACAGTCATCACTCAAAGCCAGGGAGTCAGAGAGCTGGCTTCACTTTCTATCACTTAACTGCTCAGTTTTGTACATCACTCTAAATGAGTTCTGCCAGAGCTTCTTACACATCCATTTGTCCATGAGTGTGTGCAACTGCTCCCTCTTTGTGCATGATTCATGCAATCTCTGAGGCTGCTACAGTCCATTTTTCTTTATCCCAAATTGTGAAAACTCAAGTTTTATTTCTTTAGAGGTCATGGAACTGCTCTTCACCTGCATCAATCAGTATTATAGGCAGTGAAATAAACTCTGCATTGTACTGTGGTTACAATTTTTTGTCTTTACCTGTCCCTGCAAAGGACTGTATATGGAAAGATGAAAGTGGAGGTTCTGTGCAGAGTCAGAACATAGAAATATGGAAGAAGCTTTGAAAACTCTTGCTATTAACCTTGGATAAAAACAATGAAATATTAAAAAATATTTGATTTCTTTTTTCTAACAAACATAAGGTTAAAAAGATTCCCCCTGCCTCCCCAGTTTTGAAAGAGGAGCAAACATGAGAAAAGTTTTGCTATTGAAAGACCTCTCAAACGAGATTTCTGCCTAGGAACTGTTACAATGTTCACACACAGAGAGCACTTCATGTGCTCTATCATCTTCACTGTGAGGTGCAAACACTTTGTGACATACTGCATTTGGATGACCACTTTAATTACTCATTTTAATAACAGACTGTCCACTACAGTGAGTAATAATAAACACCTTCCCATCTGCTGGGTTTTTAAGACAAGAAGGCATTTTGTTCCTCACCCAATCTCAGCTCTACACTCCTGCTAATCTATCCATTTTTCTTCTTGTCTTCCACCAAGCTAGAGAACACAATAATTCTTGTCACTAAATAGGCAAGATAGGAGCAATAAGAACAGAACACTGCTGACAGTGGTGGTAAGAGAGAACCTATCAAACCATCAACAAGGGATGCAAGGTAAAACAAGGATCTGGAGACATGCATCTGGTTCAAAACCAACTTTTACATTTTGATTCTTTTTTCTTTCTGGTTTAATATTCGGTTGCACTTCAGTTGGATATGAGTAATAACCTGTGTTACACCAAACTTTCCAGGCAGATACGGCAAAATCACTTTTTCTCCAAAGGAGGTAGTTCCCTGCAGTTTCTGTCTATGTTTTTGGCAAGAATTCATTGACCTTGACTGTAACCACCTAGTAGCAAATTGATCACTGCCATAGAATTATTAATTTTTTTAAATTCATGTATTGTGGAATTCTTATGAACTGTCAGGAAAGAATCAAAGTAAATCCATCAAGTAAAATCAATGTTTACTTTGTCTCTACTACTATACTATAAAAATTAATAGGATTGCATATTTAAGAAAAATCATCTTGGAAGATCTGAAGTCCAATAATACATGCATTACTCAGACTAAGCAAAACAAAGCCCATTTCAACTTTAATGTATTAAAATAGGGTGCAAACTTACAATAAGAAAAGGCAATACTAATTGTGTCAGCCCTTAATCCAAATCCAATAGGACACACAAAAAAAAGGAAATTAAAAAATATTGACGATTCAGATTTAAGTACAGTTGTTAGTAATCCTGGAATTGTGGCTGTTATGAAATTATGGTCTAAAGTTAGATACATGTAGAAGGATGCTTTTCTCAAAAGATATGGGACTTAACATGATATTGATTTTTTTAGAAGTACAATCACTTTCTCTTCTCTTTCTGAGAAGATTTGTGAGTTCAATTCCAGCGTTGTGTAGCAAGAATTCTGTGTCTATTCAAGCTCTTAGCTAAAGAACTATTGAGCAATAAATCAGATGTCAATCCTGATGTACAATACTGATAATTTAGATCTTCCCGCCCCGAAATCCACGCAGGTTGTTTTTTGATAGGGCGTGGGTTTGGGGGTTTTTTGTTTTGTGGATTGTTGGTTTTTTTTATTATCCTCCCCCATCTCCTTGAATAAAGTAAATGACAAAAAGATTTCATACAAACCCTGCATCTTAAATATTCTGTCCATGGAGTGAAGAAAAAAAATCATGTGAGATGTTAACTCTCCTTGGCAAGTGCAGCTTTCGCCAGGTTTAACAGGATATTCTGACAATGAAGCTGTGGCAACACAAAACATCACAGTTTAAAATAATTAGATAATTTTCTATACTAAAGATAGGACATGGAATCTTCCACCTCAGGAAATGAGATTAAGATTTCATCCCAAAAAATCACAACTTAACAGAACATCATCTGAAAGTATTTTGACAGCATTTGGTGAAAAGTCTTGGTAATAGCATTGGAAATCACAGCCTCAAACTAGAGGAATTCAGGCACTGAAGGAAAATATATTCTGCTTGTTACTTTTTTCTTTCCTAAGGAAAAAAAAAATCTTAGTTTTTTCACAGGAAGATAGCTTTGGGGAGCTGGATCATCAAACAGTGCAGAACTAATGAGCAGAGCAAAAAGGAATCAGTGAGGACTGAAAATACCTGTCCATGGCAGAGAGATGGAGCAGGTTTCTGTGAGAAAGCAAGATAGAGATTAGATGAAACATTCTCTGCGGCTGTAACTTGCACAGCATGGGAGAGGCTGGATCATGAGAGGAAAAAAGAGCTTTCTGCTAGCCTTTGTGCAAAGTTCTGCTTGTGGCTAAATATGCTTCCCTCTCATCTTCCTTTGGCTCTTCCTGCATCTCCAACATGGAGTTAGTTCCCAGCCTAAATCACTGCTGTGGGCTGTGCCTTTTTTGATGCAATATAATCACATCTTTGCCAAGTCTCTATATAATAAAGACCAAAAAGCGAAGCTATATGAGAAGCAAAAAAGGAAGTAGTGAGAGGCTGATTTCTGAGCATCTGGTATTTTAAATAAGCTCCTGAGCAGCTTCATTTAACGTACTCCTCATGTTGGAAGTACCTACTTTCTTTTTCTCTGTGGTCAATGAGACAATTTAGTCTAATGCAGACAAGGTAGGTTAGATAGATACTCCTGATAGTCATGGTTTTAAGCCCAACGGGAGATTAATACCCCATAGCCACTCGCTCAACCCCCCTCTTCTTCTCCCACCCCAGCAGAATTGGGAAGAAAATAGAAGTAAAACTTGTATGTAGAGATAAGAGCAGCTTAATAATTGAAAACAAAGTAAAATAAAGTAATAAAGGTCAGGAATAATAATAATGATAATAAAAAAGAAAAAAAAGTGATGAACAATGCAATTGCTCACCACCTGCTGACTCATGCCAGACTTCCCTTCCCAAGCCCATACCAAGCCCCTGTTCAGGTGACTCCCCCCAGTTTCTATAATGGTCATGACGTTCTGTGGTCTGGAATATCCCCTTAGTTACTTCAGGGCACCCATCCCAGCTATGCTCCCTCACAGTTTCTTTTGCACATCTTCTCACTGGCACAGAATAAGACAAGGACAAGAAAAAAGTCCTTGACTTAGGATAAACACAGCTTAACAAAAACCAAAACATCAGTGTGTTATCAACACCATTCTCATTCTGAATCCAAAACACAGCACTAAAACAGCTGCTGAGAAGAGACTAACTCTACCCTAGCTGAAACCAGGACATATATGCAATAATATATTCAAATTGTGCTTATAATCTGCAAAACTGCTTGACAATATTTGCAGATTTTAAGGGGGGTGGATTTTATTAAATTTATTTTTGGTCCACTGGTTTACGCATTTTTAGGCAGTACATTGCAGTTCAAGGAAAAAATCCACATTTTTAAACTAATTTCCTTCAAGTCTGGTCCAATTCTTTTGCTTTGATCTCTTCTTTCTAAAATTTGCTGGCTGAAAGAGGATATAACTTAACACAAATTTAAAAAATAAAACTACACAACCACTTTTGATCTCTCTCATTTTTAATAACCTCTCTTGATGATACATGAACCATTTGCTTTTTATTTATAAGCACCAATAAATGGTGAATTTGACATTTACTTCAAGAGCTTCAGTGCAGTGCTTTGCCTTATTGATCAAAAGTGAGAAGTTTCAAATCAATACATGGAAGTGCAGGCTAATTTAATAGACCCTAACACATATTGTAGTCCAATATTTTATCAGAAATACCCTTAACATGATGTACAAAACAGTTTACATTTTTAGTCTTACTAGAAGAGAGATTGCATGAGTGAAGGACAAGTTGCACAATTATTTTGAAGACTTTCAGGTGCTTTTCAAGAATGGTTTTGGTATTTTGTCATTTGGTGCTCTAAGCTCACTTTATATCATGTTTTGAAGTAGTTTGGTCATAGCACAATACTTTCAGTTTCTACCAAAATTAACAAAAAATATCATTAAAGACAGAAAAACCAGAAGTTTGATGGCTTCTGGAACAAACTTCTTAGCAAGCACAAAAAGAGAGAAAGGAATTCTACTGTGGTTCTGAAAGACTGAACTTGAGAGTGTAAAGTATGTGTCAGATTCCTATTATAATTAATCCCTGACAGAATCCTAAATTGCAATGGGCAAAGCAGAAGCAAAATCTGCAATCCGTACTTCAGCTGATCATTGAGAAGGGGAGGAGAGAAGTGGCTGATGGCAGAAATATCCCATGTGAGGGCTGCCAGCTGAGGGTAAGGCACAGTCTAGTGATATTGCCACCAAGCTTTCTATTTCTCTGTACTGCTGGCTATCCTGTGTTGCAAATTGATCTATGAACTGTAGAAGAAACATTATTTTGTGTTTATTTTGGAACTGGATGCTGAGTGTAAAAATAAGGTACTTGGAAATCTGAGGCTGCAATAGCTGATCTGTGTGCTCGTACTCCCTCCCACCTCTCAAGCCCTCCAGTTGATTTAAATTCTGGCATACCAAGAAATCTAATTTGGTTCCTCTACAACAGAGGAGTCAGAAGGATATATCAGGGAAGGACACTGCAAGTCTAAAAATAGTGAACAGAACCAAAGGGGAAACAGGGAGGAGGGGAAGAATAATCACAATTCTATCTCAACTTTTCTCCATTTCTCCAAACAAAAACACTGACAGCCGCTTAAAATAAAATCACTACTGCCTGGCTGACAGCACATACTTGCAGATTCTGTTCTCTACTTCCTGTAGGGAGAAAAAACCCTGAAGGTTAAAATTGTCTCTCTTTGTGGTGTTTCTAACTGTTGATAAAATAAGCAAAATTTCTAGTATTTTTTAATACCAGCATACCAAAGATTTAGTATTAAGGGCTTTAAACAGACATGAAACTAAATACCTGAAACCTTATACAGAAGGAAGCCTGAATTAATTCAGGTTATCTATAAACACACAGTTTTGAGCAACTACATTCTGCAGGAGCTATGGAGAAAATTCCTTGATTCCTGCATAGCTATAGATTAAATATCTTACTATTCTTTCATTGTAACTAAGAAGTTTTGGTAATTCTCTCTCTTAGATGTAAACAATCTCTTAGCATGGAAACAAGGAAGACTGCTAACAATCCACCAATGAATTATTATTTCTTGAAATTTCTAAAAGAAACAACCACCAAACCCCTTTCAAGGAAATGGTCTCTATAGGAAGCAGCATTTTCCAATCCATGCTTATGAGAGTTTCACAAGGAAGACTGTTAAAAGGATTGTTGTGATGATAGAGGTAGCTGAAGATCCTGAGGAAAGAAAGAAATGAACAGATACCTACTTTCAGTTGATTCCAGGACATCAAATCTAGAATACAACCTCCCCAGTTTTAATCTTATTACTATTCAATAATCTTCTTCCAGTGTCCTGGACATCTCCACCTATCACAGAGACTAACGGTTGTGAGAGTGGACCAAGATTGATCTTGACCAAAAATTAGAAATGAGGCTATTCAAACTTCATCAGTACAGCCAGTTAGCTAACATACTAATACTATCTTTAACACTTTTCTAGACATGCACAAGAACCTCATTGTAAGTGTAGCTTTAAGATAGGAAATAACCAATAACCAAGATGACACAAGCATAAAATACATAAATATATAGGTGTTCCGCACATTGACAAATATACATGGCTGCTATGTTCTGTTACATACAAAATTAGTTCTGCTGGAAAATGGCCATCAGATGAAAACATTCTTTCTGGTTGAGAGTAAATGCAGCAGAGAACTGGAAACTGACTTTTTCTGGCCTCTAGATTTTCCTTTGGGGAATACAGTCTAAGGTACCATCAGGTTAGTCATACCAGGAAAACTTTCAGGGTACATTCCGAAAACAGGAACAAGATCAGTGAAGGATAACCATTTTAGTTCTCCATCATTCTCCTTTTTGTTTTAATGAGAACTGAATAATTTTTTTTTAACATAATTTTGCCCTTTTTTCTGCATTGTAAGATAGCACCAGCCAAATATATACATTTTTTCTATTCTGCTAAGTTTTCACTCCAAAAATTTCTGTATAAATAATCTTTAAGATTAAAGTGGTACCTATTGATCTGAGATGTTTTAAGAAAATCTCAGATGTGCTATTTCTTTGAAAAAAAAATAGTGCACCTTATAAATGTATTATAAAATATTTATACATATTAATTCATTAGTTTTATTTCACAGTAATATTTGGCTGACATTCTGAAAGAAAAATAAACATACAAATAATACTAAATCTAAATTAAACAAAACAATTTAATCAAACTGTGGTCAAATTACAGGAGATACTATAAATCCACACCATAAAATTGACATCAAGTTTTTTCAAGATTCAAACTCCCTCATCAGCTGCCAATTAGAGGCCAGATAGAATCCCAGTAGGCTCCATAGTATAGTATTCCATCATGTAAAATTACTGTTGTAAGCATGATATAAAACAGACATTCCTACAAGAGGAGAAGACTCAAATCAGTACAGAAATTCCAGGAGACTTGAACAATCAAAGACATATGCAAGAACATTTTTTAAATTAAGTGGGGCATCTTCTCTGCACTGTTAACTGCCATAGTAACATACATGTAGTTTTGGCAGCTTTTGGACTGCATTCAGTTTATTTACAAAATCAGTAGTTGGTCAGTCTAAAAAAATGTCATGAATGTTAAAACAAATTAATTATTTGGGACAGCGTTGTACTAAATATGCATTCCTTTCTAACTGTTAAGATATCAGACTGGAACAAAAGAGTTTAAGGACTCAGCCATGTGATTCACATAACTAACATAGTATTAATAGCAGAAAAATAAATAATTGAGAAAAAAATGTACCCCCAGCAAAAGCTGCACCCAAGCAGCCCCCAGATTTTTTTGCAGAGTTATTTAGAAAGTATTTATGGCTGTGTTTCCTGGTAAAGAGAATTGGGGAAGAAAAAAAAAGGGGGAGAAACAAAAAAAGGCTTACAATGTAAGTTTAGGCTTATAAAACCTAACCAGCTCCAGCCAAATTCAGAAATACTCCAGTCCAGGAGGAGCCTTGCAGTTTTGTGACATGTACATCCCTTCTAAATACAGATCATGCTGTGATCCCTGAGTATCACCTGAACTGAAAGCTCACCAGGAATTGTGCTAAGAGTTTAATAGTGTGGATGAGACTAGGACAGCACTTGGACCCAAGCTCTGCCTTTCCTCTGGTGTTCTCATACATATGGCCTGACTGCCCTGCTGTAGTGAGAAGTGATGCAGAGAAAAGCCACACAATTTCCTCTAGAAAAATCACTTGAAAACAATGTGTTGACAAGAGACCACAGTCTTCTTCCAGCCCTGTTTGACATCAAAGAGCAAACCCTGTGACACTGAACACTTCTGCCTTGGTGAAGTTACAGGGAAGCGAGCCTCTTATAATGCTGCTGCAAACCAAATTCTCCTACCCCAGTTTCCCAACTGGTCATTCAAGCATGACAAAATGCATCTTAGGGCCACAATCAGCAAAAATATAGAAGTTCAGAACATGCAAGAGGAAGGATTATTCCAAATAATAATCTTTTTCTACAACTACAGAAAAAAAACCCACAGACAAAACAGGTTTTTATTTTAGTTATGGAAACAAATCTACACATCAGAGCTTCCTCTCATACATGCTCCAGTCTTTTGCTCATCCTGGTGGCCATTCCCTGACTGACTCCAGTTTGTCCATGTTTTTTGTGTATTAGAAGGTCCAGAACTTACCCCAGCACTCCAGGTAGGGCACAACCAGTGCTGCACAGACAGGACTAATGACCTTCTTTGGCCTCCTGGGCACATTGTGATGCTGTGCCATGTACATCGTTCAGCAACAGGCAACTCTGCCAAATTAATTTTTGATGCAGCAATTTTCACCCTCTCCTTGCATAAGCAATATTTCCATTTCTGCTTTTCTACAGATAGAAGTAAAATATGTCAGGTCATAAAAAAGTGAAAGAGTTCAGACAAATCATTTTTTCCATCTCTCACTTTTCTCCTTTAGTCACCAATATTTTTTACAGCAACTTCTCTGAGATTCCTAGTTTGTAACTCTCTGCTGAATATACAGTTTTAAGCACTCAGCTGTTCACAGTTTTTCAGCTCCATGATTATAAAAAGCATATTTAGCTTTGTGAGTCATGTGGAAAGACATATCAGCCAAGATGCTTTATTCTTGGGAAGGTGTCTAAAATAAAGACTTACCCAACTTGCAGGCTGGAGCTTCACTTCTCTATGCTCTAGACATCATGATGAAATGCTGATTAGACTCACCTAGGATTTTGAAAGTGTGGCATTTGAGACCTCTTCAAGAGATCCTAGGTTCAAATAGTGTAGCAGTCATGCAACTTCAAATTATTCATGAGTAATTCTAAAAAATACAAAGAGATTAGGAGCCCTGGCCTAAACGGTGACTGCAAATCATGGGGACAGTTCTGAGGGTGTAGACAGATGTGCACTCCCTGAATAGCTGTGAGATAGAAGAAGTTACTTGCATACCTCCATATGGTTGTTACTTTCCCACATCAGATCTGCTTATGAAAATGTTATATTATTTAATTCAAAATGAACCAACTACTTCCTTTTAAATAGAATCCCGATTTTAAATACTTCCATTTAAAAGAAAAAGAGCAAGATCCTTCAATTCAAACTTGATAAGTTAATGCACTTCATAGACAAAAAAAAGAAGTTTTGGTACCAATTTCATGACGAGCTGATTCAGCAGTTTTGCAAGAACAGTAACTTCTAACCAGTTCCAGCTGCTCAAGATAATGTGAGTAGCAACTCCACTCATCCTGTTCCTTTATATGTCACACCCCTCCAAAAAGGAATTGGAGGGCACCAGATCCAAGTACATCAATACTACTTCAAGCAAATGCAGCTCTAGTTCATTTTTTAATCCTTTCCACCCCCCACTTGACAGACAGAATGGATCAGCTTCTGTCAGTGACTACCATCTAAGCACCGGCCCAAGATGGTCCAAATTGCTCCTGTTCAGAGTAACGGGAAGGTGAAGAGGACTTATGACCAAACAGGATGGAACTTCAGCATGCACAATGTAAGCAATGTAAGATCCATTTGGAGACAGTAATACCCCAAGCTGGTCTGAGCATCTCCAGCCCATAGAGGCTAGAAATACCTCTCCCCCAGGAGAACACGTAGATTTACAGGATTTTTTAAAGCATCAGTTCTTCAGAATTTGGTTCAAACCAAGGTTCTGTCTCTATTAGAAACACTGCAGTGCCTGAAGTTCATGCACACAGTCACAGACCAGCTTTGAGCTATTTAACTCAGGTTCTGGCACCAGTAGATTACTACATGGTTTAGTACCACGCAACTGGAGAGTATATACACAATGTCTTGAGAAATTGCAGATAGGCTTGAAATTCTAGGCTAAAGAGCCTGAAAGTCATTGTAATCTAATCCACACTGCAGTTTTCCTTCCAGAACCTAGAAACCCAGGCTCTGAGCACTAAGATGAGCACCTGACCTTGCTTCTTTCCACATTAGTTACCAAAACTGAAAGATAGCCTTTCTTCAAATAAATAATGAGATTGGGGTTTGAGAATTCAGAATAATTCTAATCACAAGTATTATAATACTCCTGTGCCATGAACAGCCGGTAAATGTATGTCATGTTCATTTTGCTTTGAGCTGGAATTGTTGCAGCTTTAGAGCAGCAGACTTACAAAATTGCTGGAGAAACCTCATGACTAAACAACTATAAGGAAGGCCAAATTTCTTAGAAGCAGATCATGTGTTGTCTATATTTGCAAAACTAGTTGGGTGGGGGGCAGTACTGAAATTCTTAAATTACTACCTGTTACTCTTATTTTACTTTGAGAAAACAGATTCTACAGAGTGAGTTAGTTATTGCACAGCTTAATCACATTTTCCCTTGTGGTTTTTTTCTCATCTCTTTTTGCTTATTTGTTTGAGAGACTTCTTATGTTTAGGTCGTAATTTCCTTGCAGCAGGATTTAAAATATCTTTCATAGCTTCAAAATTTTAGTTTGGAATTAAAAAGTATACTGGAGAAGCCAGGAATAAAATTGCTCAGAAATTGAGATAAAATCATTCAAATGAGTATTCTGTCACCATAGTAATCTTTCTTCCACAAATTTGTGCAGGGAAAAAACCTAACATGCTATGCAGTCATGGAAGTGCATCTAATTATTATTTATTCATTATGCCAGTGATGAGCACTTACACATAAAATACACTGTACTCATTGTATTTGGGTTTGGTTTTTGAGTAAGGGTTTTATAGACTACTCCTAATACATTAATTTTTTTTTACAATACAAATATACCTATTTTAGAATACATAAAATAAATCATAATACCATAATTTTCGAAGTGCATATCTCCATCCTTCCAATGACTTTCTTGTAAAAAGCATAAATTTTTCAACTTAATTGTTCAGTATTATGAAATATTAATTAAGATGACTTCTCCCTCTTACATAATAAATACTGCTACTTTTCCTGAGCCTGCTTCTTTCAGACCTATTCACTTTCAGCAAGGGTTGTAGAGATAGATTTAGTCTTAATTTGAAACATGATCTTATAAAGACTTGTGGATATTCTTAATATCATAGACTGATTTATTAAAAAGGTCTGTACCTCCTTGCCGCATAGGGCATAAATTAACCAAAGACAAGGTACTTTTCCTCCAGAAGAAAAGGCAGTATGTTCAATGTGCACAGACAAGTCTTCAAATTAAATTGGACTTTTCAGAGAATTCAACACGTTCTATTAAAAAGGTCATTTAAAAAGGACATTGCATACTGGCAAGACAGCATTGTTTAAATAACATGAAGAAAGATGCCACTACTTAATATATTATTCAAAGTGCACACATGATATATTTCATGGCTAAAACTTTCTGATTGAACCTGTAAGAAAAACACATGAATTAGTATCTTTTAAATTATATTGTTTGTAGGATTTCCTCACAGCCTAGATAGACACATTTTTGGACTGATCTTTTCCCATGAGAACTGAAAAGTTCCAATGAAGAAATATTACAATCTCATAAGAATCAATTACGTCTTTGTAAGCCAAAGTTTTTCTGAACTTTCATTTGCCAGATTTTTACATTTGCCTTCTGTACACATTTAAGAGAAAAGCAGTAAAGTTTCCTACAATGTGTCCACAAACCTTATTTTAAAAAATCCAAAATTGTTACAGTCTCATATGGCTTTTAGAAGGAACAAAATTATTTGAAAACATAAATCAGGAAAATATTTTGAAATATTTTGAAATATTTGAATATATGAAACATCAAAAATCTCCAAGCATCCCAGCAATATATTATCTTCTCCTAGTATGCCTAACAAGTCCTTTAGGCCCATTAATTATATTTTGCACTTTTTAAAAGCAACAGAGAGACTGTAGCTCTGTGACATTTTTCTTCCAAGGAATTGGTTAACCAGTGCTGTATCCAAGCTGGAATGGCAAAAGGACAAAGCCTGGCCAGATTCTAGCACCTGAGCAACTGAGATGATTAAGGCTAGCCCTACATTAAAAAACAGGACTGGATAAGCAAAAGACAAAAAGACAGATGTGTTGTGCTATGAGCTTCAACCAATGACAATGATAAAAACGTCTCTGCCATGAACTTTGTGAATGGTTGTGGCTAATTTGCCTGTTCTGTTTAAAAGGGTGAAGGGAGAACTTGGAGAAGAAAAAACAATGAAAGAGCAAGAACAAAAAATGGGTCTGAAAGCACGGATAAGATTCTGGAGAGAGGCAGAATGGCAACTTTGTGCATAGCTAAGGAGAAAAAGGAAAAAAAAAAAGGAAGCATTCTGCTAAGATGAGAGAAATAAGATGCTGAACAGTGTGCCTCCAGAGAAGAGAACCTGTGTGTAACCAAAAACCTGGGAAAAATCAAAGAAACTCCTTAACACCAATGTAGGATTAAGAAGCAGGCATTCTTTATTCAGCCAGATGCACGAAAGGATATCTCCTCCAAAATACTGTACATGCTGAGCACAGGAAAGTTCTTGTTTATATGCTGTATTTTACGTATATATTCATTGGTTGTCCTAGAATAAACATACATATGATAATCAGTTTCCTGAAATCATTAACATATTTTCCCTCCCCTTTAAGAATGCATTCTCCTGTCCTAGGGGTCCGTTTGATGGATTCCTAGTGGTCAGTTTCTCTGATTAAGTGAGTTCAGGCAAAACTGGATGAATAGTAAGAAAACTTAGTGTCTCAGAAATTTTAACCAAGGAGTTAGGCCAGTGGTTGAAAGAGACTGAATCAACTTCAAAACTAATGATGAAAGCTAGACGGTGCTGTGAATAAGGTCATTCAGTATGCTAGAAGACAATTCAGTCTGGGAAAAAAATGACACAGTACAAGGTGTAGGGTGCAGAGCACAGGAGAAGACATCACCCCTTGTGACAGGGATTAGAATAGCTGACACAATCCAGATTGCACCAAGTCAAATCTATCAGCTTGCCACAGCAATGCATTGCCTTCCTCCATAAAAAGAGTCAGTGAAGGTAACACTTCCCAAAGTAAGCATAAAACTGGTGAAAATCGGCATGAATGACATGAGACCAATTTATCCTCAGATCAGCTGAGAGTTGTAGCTCTCAGTAGTAATACTGCAGTACAGTGGATGTTAGGAAACGTCAAGAATGATGTGAAAGCTTACAAAGCTATTTTAATGGCATTTACATATTCATCAGATTGAGAAACTGTTAGACAACAAATCACAGCTAATATCTGTAAACTGCAAATGCCAAAGCAGAGAGCCCTGCAGAAGCAACCCTGGCTCATAGTCTCAATACACACAGGCTCCCAATAGGATGCACAAGGCATAGAGGACTGAAGCACCTGCAGTAAGGAACAAGTAAAACAAATGGTGATTGAAATGCAGCTTTGATGGTTCTTTCTAGGAACTAAAGCTAAAATCTTTAACAGGAATTTTAGTTCATGTCATTGGCCTTTTTTCTTCATGGCCTGCTGTTCAAACCCAATTATTTGTCTACAGAACTTCAAGAATGGCAAATAAGAAATGCAGTAAATAGGTGAGGATTTCCAATTATTGAACACTTCCCACAACTGCTCAGCTTTTTGCTCTTTTTATTCCACAAGAAAGCCTGTTTTCTACAAGACCATTTCATTCCAAGTCTTTGTATATAAGAGGTTTTAAATAAGAGTGCTTTAGATAGTTGCAGGAAATGAGTACACAGAGCTTTCAGAGGAGGTCCAGTGAAAGCACCAGATGATTTTTCAGAGTCAGTATCTTCTTGTTCTAGAGTCTGAAAAAAACTTACTGTTTCTATTGACTAAATCAAAAGCATATAAATTTGAAGTATGCTCTTTACAAAATTTTAATCTGGTGTAAAAGTCCTTTAATAAATAGGGCTTTCAGTTTTAGCAGAAAGCAACAGAAAACATCTTGAAAATAAACAATACAAAACACCCCAGGTTCTTTGAAATCATTGGATACTATTTACTAGAAACAAAGATTTTTGCATCATGTCTGACTGATGAATTGAGGTGTGGTCAAACAAAATGTTAGATAAGAGATCATCAAAGCAGTTTTGGAACTGTTTTTTTGAGACAAATTAAGGGGTTTTATGAAATGCTCTTGTTTTATGACAATTCTGAGATTATATCTTTTTTCCAAAATTAATATATGTCTGATACCAGCATTTTTATATTTCATGTTACGCTGTACACAATTATTCCAGCAGGACTTGAATGAAACTATAAACAACAGGAAGAATATTGCTATGCAATGCAACTACTAACAGTGTCAGCACACCCTACAGGATAGCTGTATAATTAGTTAAATGGTTTTTTAAAAAGTTTAAATAAAGCTTTTTTCCTAAAATGTTTTCAGAAATCATATTTTGCTGATTTTTTCATGGGAAGTTTAAAATACTTCTGTTTTCTTGCTAGACAGAGACAGACAGTAGCAGCAGCTTCCTGAGAAGTAACCATTCTGTCCTTCACTGAACTCTGGTTGTAAATGCCACCAGAATTGCTCCAGACTCTCTCTGTAACCACCATACAAAAAGTACTTGGAGCTTCAGAGTCAGTGTTAGAGCATAAATATCATCTTTGAAAATGATAAAAGAAAATGCCCTATTTGAATATCATCTTGTGTGCCAAAGGGGATAAAGGATCCATAAGCAGGTGGCATGTAAAAAATTTGAAAGTAAAATTAGTATAATCAGAGACAGTACTGACAGCTTTCTTTCACAGCAGTTAAGTGCTGTGTCTAGTGAGATTCCACTGTCTGGCTCTTTTGCAGTTTAGGAATGTCTGTTATATTATCATAAATAACATCCATTTTATGAACTCAGCTCTTCATCTTTTTCTGGAGCAGTGACTAGGAAATCAGGCCCTTTTTACACCCATGTTGAAACAGAGGTAGGATGATAGCTTGCTTTTCATCTACCTGAATAGCATTCGATTCTGTGTCCCCATATTTAAAGGTTATCACTGTCCCTTGATAAGCTGTTTAAACCAGAGGCTAAGCGCATGCTTTCTGAGCACAAATAGAATTAGGATGTACTGCCTGGCACAGTGAGCCTTATTGCACTGTTGAAGTTACCAGCACAAGAGAAATTACTAGAAATGTGGAGACTAGTTAGAAAACAAAAAAATCATTCTGTTCTGAAATAAAAATGAAACCATTTAGAATTTGAGGAAGAAAATACTCCTGTCATAATAGCCAACAACACACTGATTAGAGATTCAAGATCACATTCTGGTTTTGCCTGATACGTAGCACAAGTCTTCTGTGATTTGGATTCAAAGAACTACTGTTCTGAACACCTTTTGTCCTTGCTCCATCCTGACTTGCAAATTGGAATATATGATTATTCTTCAGCAGTTTTGCTTTATACACGTTTAAATCGCCATATATTCTCTTCTGTTTTACTGTATCCCTGTGACAATTCTTATTTTCATTCCACATCGGAAGAAAAATTCTGTTTGTCCAGCTAGTGTTAATCAGATTTTAACACTTAATACTTGTTAGAATCCCAAATAATACACTGCAAACAGTGACATTTAAAAAAAAAAAAGTCAAGCTAGTTATTATACCCCATAACAATACTGAGAGTTTCACTAAGCACTTTTTATTAACATTTTTTCTGCATTTACATAAAAATTGGGTTTTCCCTCTGCTTCCTGATAAATGATAAATGAGGTCTTTGATGTACCAGTATGTACATACCTAATGTTACCATTCCAAGAAGATTTGATTAGAATAATAGTGAAAGAAATCCCTTTATACATATGTCAGATTTTATAATGCATCATGCATTCCGATGCTATAAAACACATATATATTATTATGTAAGGTTTTACCACCTTTTCCTACAGCAACGCCAGCTCACTACTGATGGCAAATGAGTACAGCTGAGAGAAAACTGAAGAGACAGTTTATCTCAGGAGGCAGACAGCACATGCATGTTTACCCATATGATGAGCTGTCTCTGTAGCAGAGCTTGAATTTTTGCTCTTTCAGAAGTGTTCTACTTCCTAAAATATGGACTCTGACCAAACTGACAACAATCACTTTGCAAACTTGTGTTTGTCTTTCACACAAAGGAACACACCTTGTCCTCTCTTATTTTTGTTGTTTGTTTTGTTATAACTGGAAAATTGTTTTAAAGCCAGTGGCTGGAGATTCATGTAAAGGCATATGCTGTATTCCTCACATGTCTGACTGACAGCTACAGCTACTTTAAAGTTTGAGATTTTAACATATGTTACATCAAAATATTCCAACCCAATCCTGAAACGTCCTAAAAACATATATTCTTTAATCAATTTTGGCACTCAGATATCATGATCATTATTACAATTTAAAGAAGGACAGTCTTTACATATAGACTATGGACAATTCCGAAATTTAGAAAAAAAATTAGAAATTCAAGAATAAAAGCTTAATGTTGGGTTGGCTGTTGCAGTAATTAAATACGTGTGAACATGGGATAAGACGCAGAGGTCCTAAAGCAGCAACACAGAATTGAAACATGATGACAAGAACTATTGCTTATTGCTTTCCTAAGCCTTAATTGTGCACCTTGAGCCACAGGGCAATCTATTGCACTAGGGCAGATCATAGTTCAAAACCTCTAATTAGAAGCCTAGTCCCAAGGCCTGCCTTATCCAATGTTTGTACAACACTTACCATAAAGAGCCTTGAGTTAGGCAAAACCAGAAGAAGTAATTGCTGAGAAGGGACAACTATGTGGTAATCAGATCTTGAAAAAGACCCTAGAGATCTCCCAGTAACCTGTGCTTATACTGGAGTAGTCCCAGTTACAGATCAGGACTCTGTTGTGCAGTTAAGCCGTTATTACATAATTCTTCTCACTTACAGATGCAACTGAATACAAATATGCATTTCATGTATGCATTGCACAAATGTATACATGCATTACATTACATGTATGTGTGTGTGCAGTATGAACGTAATTCATATTACATATAAATATGAACCAGGAAAGTTAGAGCTCATAACCATGAGACTTTAACCCAGATACAAGATTTCCTTTCTTCTGCTGCATGGAACAGTCACTCTCTATAACATCTTTGGTTTTAGTCACTTGGAGAGCCTGAAGTAATATGGGACTTCAGGCACTATCTGGAGTTATGCTTAGGATAAGAGACAAAAATTTACAAAATAAAATTTTTATATACTGTGCTTCCCTACTCTGCAATAAATGAGTTAAATCTGCAATACTTTCTTAATTTGAGAGGTTAGTATGCAGAACAGGAGTATAGTTTTTAAAGATTTCAAGGAGACAAAAAAGAAAAAAAAGTCTATTCTTACAGAGCTTTTAACGATAACATCCCTCCAGGCAGTAATTCCCTAGAGACAGTTCTTTTCAACCTTACAACTCTGGGTCTAATCTCCCTGATAAGAGTAATTCCTAAAGGGCATCATATCAAATGTTGGCTGGAAATTCAGAGAGATGGGGGTCATGCCACTATTTCAGATTAGGAAAAAAGAAGTCTTTCATCTTTTCAATAAAACATCAGTTTTTTCTGGCTTATATAAAACCTTTCTGCATGTTTGCTGCTCCCACTTGAAGCAAAGTTGCTTCCCTGCAGTTGCCTTATGACTGTTAACTACTCTTTTCTTTGAAGTTGTCTTTTATGTCCCTACTTGACGAAACCAAGAGATTGCGATGTCAGCAATTAAAGTAGATAGTCATTAGAGAGCTGGCCTCACATGTGAAATGTTTTCAATACCTTCTAGGACATAGTCAGTATTGCAGTCTTTCTTTGACATTGAGTACAACACCCATGGGACTACCACAGTCCTCATACACAGAATGGATCAGACATTTTTTGCTTTGATAATTTGCAAGCATTGTCAAGAAGCTTTATGGTTTTTGTCTTGTGACAAATCACAAAAGTACAATGAATTCCTTCAGTGCAGCGGCTCCCTGGAGGCTGCTTACAAAGTACTCTATTGTTCAAGAAGGCTTTAACTTTTTTCTTACTGTTCAAAACATTCTACTGTAGTTAAAATACATAATAGCAAAACTGGAAATAATAAAATGAAATCACATTCCTAGATGAAACCTCCTGTGAACAAACATCATTGAGACTTAGCAAGATTCAATAAAAGCAAGTTTTATATGAATGAAGACTAATTCTCCATTAGAGTATATAGGCTTCTGTAGGATAAATCTGTCATACTTGCCTAAAAAGAAATTGCCTAAACACAGAGGAAAGCACACAAAGAGCTCCCCAGAAGGGAATTGATTCATCTCTCCTTAAGGATCTATCACCAAAATCGGAGTTACTATGTGGTTTGGGGCAGTGGATGGTGTTTCTGTCATTACTGCTGTGTACCAGGGGCTATTAATACACAGGATGGGATACACTGAATCTCTGTCCTAGTGGAAAAGAAACCATACAAACTTGCTAAAATATGACTGTGTTTAAGGTAATATATGCTGTGCCTATGAGAAACACAGTCATATTACCTAGTCTATACAGCTAGGTCAGGATCCAACCAGATCAAGGCAGATTAAACATTTCATGTTGTATAAAATAAAGTTAGAGATGTTGAAAATATATATTAAATGCCTTATGAAAATAACAAATTTATCTGACAATAACAGAACTTTAAAGTCCTTTTAAAATAAAATGTTGGGAGGAAAGGGTTAAAACCCAAAGATTTACTGAGGAGGGAATAGTTCTCCCTCAATTTCAAAGTGACCTTGCAGCAGGGAATGCTGAGAATGTTGGTGCGGGAAAACTCCACATATTATGTGTAGTGTTAGTCATCCTCTGCCTGTTTTGAGAAGTAGAATTCCTGTGTGGAGATAACACACTCTCACAGACATGTTTGAGCCTCCTGCTGGGACAGAGAGAGATCATAAAAGCACAGCCTTGTCATAAACTGCATGTGGCAAAGTCCTTTTGGGGCAGGCAGTGCCCTGCTGCCACTGCCCACTAGGATGAGCTGTCTAATACTAATAGAGCCTGTGTCCCTGTGTGTCTTTGCTGCTCAGTGTTGTTAGGGAGGCAATGAAATAAATCTACTCTCTGCATTTCAGCTGTGAGGGAACCCTGGTTACCTGTATATATCAATTCACCCAAAACCCACTATAGTTATGTATCATTTGATAGCCCAGATGGAGCACTATAGTTAACAAGTGTTATCATTGAGGTCAATTGCTCACATAAGTAGGAAGAGCAAATTCATTCTAAAAGGATTAAAGCTGTCAACAGCTTCACAAGAGCATAAATGTTGAGAAGTTTCTCCTGTATCCTTGGAGAACATGATCTCTCAATTTTCTCTTTTATAATGTTCTAATATATCTACGTAAAATTCTTTATTATTTGTGATTTGCCTTTTATATGAAGAAGACTTGCAATGTAGTAGACTAGAATGCTTTATTTCAATGCAAAAGAGGTCGGCAGCAAAAGGAATTATTTACATACTTCTCTGTTACGGTTTATAACATCCTGCAGTCAACAGCACACAATTATTTGTACAGAACAAACACACAGGTGTGACCACCTGATTGTGCCAAACTGTTGTGAAACACAGCCTTAGGCCCTGACGACAGAAGAGAGGGAACTCTCAGAAGCATTGCTGATAATGCCAAACTGAGAGGGAGCAGTCAATGCGCTGGAGGACAGGGCTACTACTCAGGGGGACCTGGGCAGACTGGAGAAGTCTGGGCTGGGTAACCTCATGAAGCTCAATAAAGGCAAAGTATTGCGTCTGGAATGTAATAGTGCCATGCAACAGTACAGGCTGTGGAACACCTTCGCTGAAATTACCTGGAGGACCTGGAAAACAAGCATTGAACACAGGTCACCACTGTGCCCTCACACCCAGAAAGGCAAGTTATCCTGGGCTCTGAGAACACGTCAAGGAAGTGATTATTCCCTTCTGTGGGGCATTTATGAGACTAACTCTCCAAAAATTTTCATATAACACATCCAGGAGCATGTGACAAGTGAGGAGAGGCTGAGGGAGCTGTGTTTTTCATCCTTAAAAATAAGAAGGCTAGAGGGAGATCATGTCTCTGTCTACAGCTACCTAGTGGGAAGGTATAGGGAAGATGGAGCCAAACTCTTCTCGGAGATATATTGTGGAAGGAGGAGAGGCAACAAACATGAGATGTGATGGGAAATTCCAATTTGAATTAAGGAAACAGCTTTTGTTTTGTTGTTTCCTGGGTTCTTTTACCATAAAAAACATTGTCAAAGGAGGCTGGACTAGGTGACCTCTGGACACCTCAATGGATCTATGACTAATAACAAGCCATCCATGTTCAAACACTGCTAAAGACATAGTTTTCACTTTACACACAGTTTAATGCTTCAGCCAAGACCACAGCCTGCCTGATGTCAGCTTAGTATAAAGGGTCCTCACTAGAAATTTCTTGCTGTCTAAGAACTGCAGCATTGGCCCACTAAAATCAAAACCCATACAGGCTTGACTACAACATATATTAGACCTCCAAACTCTCAAAACACAGAGAAATTTACTAAGTTGATTATTTGCTTTTAGATATCCCATAGGCAAAAGAATTAGAATGGAAGAAGAATTCTGTTTCCACATCAAATAGTTAAATGCATTAGAAACCTGTTTCAAATTATTTCTGATTTAGCTTCAACTGTAAGATCATTTTGAATATCTTAACCTTTTAAAATACAGAAATCTGTGAACTGTAAAATATTATTATTTCATTTTAACAATATTACACTTTCACTTTGATTTCATGGAAATATACATTGATAATTATTCCATTTTAGGTGCCTTTAATTGGTAAAAAACAGTGTCTATCCCTTTGGGTGAAAAGAAATACACTGAAGTAGTGTATACTGTTATTTCTGTCTTCCTTTAAAGCAATGCATAAGTGTATAAAAAGGGAGAGAAAGACAGCAGAAATATAAACGATGCAACATTTTCTTTCTGCAGATTGTCATCATCTCCACACTGCTGAAGAAACTAAGATCCATCACAACATTTCCATGCTGGGCAAGCCTTATCACTCCCAGACAAAACACAGTCAGCTACTGCCTCACTGACTGCAATTACAAACAGTGCCAGTGACCTGCACTAGAGCTCCGCACAAGCACCTTCTACCTTCTCTTTTGCCTGTTCAATTACCCAGGTAATTCTGAATCTCTGTACTAATTCTCATTACCAAAAAATCTCAGTGTTTAAGCCCACGACTTTGTGTGGTACAATCTGATTTCCTCCAGGCTGCCTGTAGATACCTGAAACTAATGAGGTAGCAACTCCTCTCCTGTTATGCAGTTTCACTGCCTCACTGTCCCTGGTCATAGCTAATTCCTCGTTTTCTCAGCCTTCTTCTGGGGTTTAGTATCTCAGAGGGACTGTATCTATGCTCCATAGTTAGATATGTCTTCTGGTGGTGAATTCTGTAGCCTGTACCTTAAAGGCATTCATTCAGTAAGTTTTCTAGAACTTCAACTCTTCAAAGACAAGTTCCCAGTGGGAAGAAAGCTACCTGTTGAGATTTGGCAGTGGGATTTGGCAGTTTTGCTCCTGAGTTCCTCACATAAGAATTGGCTTCTGTCATTAGCCAATGAGAACAATAAAGTTTCAAGGTCTCCATGCTTTTGCACAAATAGAGCTCATGAAACAGATATTACTCAAAACAGCAGTAGTGCCACTGATCTCAGCTTAACCAAGCACTGAACATGCCAGCTAAGCACAGCACCAGTTACCACTAGAAAATCACTTGGCATACGACTTCAAGCCAGCATGATTTGAGTGCACGGGCTGGATGCTGAAAAATGGCCTGTCATTGTAGAACTTTGCACGTCGTCTGTGTGAACACGGGCACAGTCCCCATGGCCGCCTGCTGGCTGATCCCTTAAGCAGAAAAGGGCAGCCATTCATGACTTTTCTTGACAGGAAAGGATTAGGCCACCTGTAACATTCAGGTTCCTCCTCTAACCTTCTACATTAGTTTACTGATCTGAACATGGCAGGTAGGGAGCATTTTCAACTTCTGGGTCAGTTACAGACAAAATATCAAAGCAACACTTTATCAAATCCTAAACCAAACCCTAGCATATGTGTACATCTTCTCTGCACTTCAGAGACCATTATCATAAAATATTCTTATCTAATGTGTCACAATATTTGCTCCAAGAAAATGAATGCATTAATTACAATAGGTATAGAATATAACAATGTGTCCTTGGCTTTCAAAGTCATTTCTGATGACTTCTATTAAAACAGTTCATGTTCTATATAATATTTTCATTTCATTTTACTAGCCAAGAAATTAAACTGCCTTCTTCAGAAATATCAATATGATTTAAAGGAAGTTACTTTAACCCTGATGGCTATTATTAATTTCAAAATTTGCCTTTGCTGCTATAGGCTTTACATTTAAAGAAATCATTAAGAAACTGAAAAAAATATTTTGGAATTTAATAAAACAATTATAGATTTTAAAAACAAACAAACAATTAAAAATGCAGTGCATCGGTAGTTTCATTTCTAAGAAGGATATACAGGAGTACAACACTTTTGAATGGGTATAATGCAAGATCAAAGAAGGCAGGAGCTCTGGTTTTAGGAGGGCAAAGAGCATCCCTCTTCTAAACAGTTCTGTCCCTTTGGTTGTCAACAGCACTGATTTACAGTGTCCTCTGAAAAATCTTTTAATAGCTATTCAGTTATTGAAGGATGACTTTTTCACATTTTAATAACCTGGAAATTGCATTTTTATCCATAGATTATATGCTATCAGATAACAGTCAAATTCCCCCTGCCAGGCACAATGTATAAATGATATTACCTAATTTCTTATTGGGGTCATTATTGCTTCATCTTTTAAGGTATCTAACAGATTGTAGCCAAAATCAATTTGATGAGAAAATGTTGATAAATCTCCACTGCATTAACAGAATTGAATTATTAGGCTTGCTAAGGATACAGATATGGGGCTTTTTCACCCCAGTTTGTGTTCAATTCTAAAAAATTAATCAAAGCACCCAATAAGAACTGCTGAAAGCAAAAGAAATGTAGAACAGAGTTGCACTTCATGATTTACGCACCCTATTCAGCATAGGTATGGCAAAGGGCCCAGAACACTGTGTGCATTTCTCAAGCCCAAAATAAGAGCCAACCATTATGAGGTGCAGAAATAAATTTTTCCTCATGTGATCGTTTAAGCGCTCTTGAAGGTCAGATGATGGAAACATGATTAACATGAATATAAAATATGAAATATTTTTACTTGCAATCAGTGTTTGCCTGGTCATATTGCTGACCGCTATAACTCTGCATTCTACTCTTATTCAAGCTCTAGCCACATGGGTTTTATCTGGATTTTTTTTTTTAACTTTTAATTATATAACATATTTTTGCAGGAGGCCTTGGAGGCAATATTTCTCTAACACAACTATTATTTGTATCTGAATCTACAAGGATGCTCACTGACATTTTGACTATCTCCTGTCCATTATTAAAAATGACTCATTTTTGAATATGAAAACATATGGTAAGAGAAGCTTAAGAATTCTGACTCTTGTTATAAATCAGTATTACAGTTTTAGAAGTGCACAGTATTTACCCAGATGTTCTATTGAGTGAATGGCAAAGTGCCCACTGGCTTCAATTGGAGTAAAGATAGGCCACTGCTGAGGGTTTTCATTAATTATTCCTTCGAGCACAATACACAGTGCACATCTGTTGAATAAGTGCCAGGCTGAGCCATTTTTTACCTTATTGTATATTCAAGAATGATCAGAAATGGTAATACCATGTGAATTTGAAGCCATAAGTCCTCTGAATGGCAAGTTAGATTTATAAACTAAAGAGTTATTCTGCTAATGCTTACGAGCCTAGCTGGCTTTACATAGGCAAAGCCTAAGAGAGAGAGTATTTGTAGAATTGTTTTTAATTTCAGAATTTGGAGTTTTCTTGAGGGGTTTTTTGTTTGTTTGTTTTACAAGCCAGCAGACAGAAATAACATTTGATATGTCATAATAATGAAAAATGAAATTTATCTATTCCATGGATTTGTCTTTCTGTCAGTATCAGATTGCTACAATTATTCTTTGTAAGTGGCAGGACTCAAAAGAGTACCTAGCAGGGAATGAAAAAGAAATAAATTCTGAAAGGCTCATATTGTGCTAAATGGCACAATATAAAACTACCTACATGGACAACAAATTGTGCCTGTTTGTCCATTAGATACAAATGTTGTTAGATGATGTGATCAATACCTACTAAGGTCTGTTATACCTTATTTATTTTAACATCTTTATCTCTCTTGAGTTTTGTGGTTTTGCTTTTGATTTTAATGAAGTTGGGGGTTTTTTTTGCAGGGGGGGAGGTGAAGGGATTTTGTATGTAGTATGTGCTACAGTGAAGAAGAAAACACTAATTTTGAAAATATCTTGGGAAAAAGAGGGGTGAAAGTGATAGGCAGTAATTTGTTTCTTTTTTTAATTTCTTTTTTTACTACCTAAAAATTAGTAAACACATGTACTAATTTCTTCTCCTAAGTGCATTTGTGGAAGGGTCATTAGCATAGCTCATTTTCACTTGGAGAGTTTAACACAGATCTTACTTTTATCCTAATACCCAGCAGTCATGTTACAACACCTTTGTAATGTCTTTTGACATGCAATGTTGCTGAAACTGAGAAATAAAGGTCTAGTAAAGAAAATACATTATGTGACTGTTTAGCTTAGTTTCTGAAAGTGTAAACAGAGATTTGCTTTGAGAAACCAGAAGTTTTGGTAAATATAGACATTATATAAAAAAGTGTAAAAATGTATCTCATCAGTTTAGAAAATACAACTGAAACATTTTGATATATAGGACAACTAAGCAAAAGAATTAAAATTCTTTTGAAGATGCCTAAGCTTTCAGGCAACAATATTGTTAAAGAACTGGTTTCAAGATGTTGCATGAGAAAAAATACGTTCCCGATTTCAAAAGTTTATGAATGCATTTGCACACTTCTTATGAAATCATACATTAGTGAAATCTATACATACGTCTAAAACCCATTAGTCAATTTTTTTTAATAACTGAACTTCTGAATCACACTGCATCTTTTCTCAGTAAGGCTTCTTGGGAAAACAAAACTTTCCCCTAGGCTTTGAAAAACAAATTTCCTAGGCTTAGAAACAGCATCTCATGGAGTTTGGCGTACAAATAAACAAGATATACAGCTTTGAAAAACTCGAGATTTTGGCTACATTTAGTGTATTTTTTCAGTGCTATAAAAGATAGTACCTCTGGCACCAGGCTAACTATTAACCAGATGTATAGCAATGCTTCCTAGAAATCCCTATGCAAATTCCCTGATATTTATAGTTTCCCTTTGTCCTGTGCAGTGATTTAATAGTTACATCACATTATTTATTTAAAAATAAAAAACAAACAACAACAACCAAAAAAACCAAACACTTTTAAATCATCCAAAGGAGGAACAGAAAAATTTTAGTATTCTCAGTCTCTGCAAAATTCACCTTCTGCCTTGTGGCTTTTTTAATGTGAGTGGACAGTAAAGATGACAGTGGGTATAGTCAGCAACTATGAAATTGTGAGTTCTCAAATATCCCAAGAAGAATCTAAACATATAAAAGAACCTATTTTTTGATGTGTTTGATTGATTTACGTGTTCTATTTCCTCCATCTCCAATGTCTACCCAAGGTATGAAGATTCCAGTCTTCTGAGACAGTGTACACTTGGGATGGCTACCAGTTACTTTTATAAAGACAGTAAAGAAAATAAGTGCTACAAATATCTTCAGGCCAACATTTTTTAAAGACTTGTGAATGTGACATTGTCTGGTTTTCTGTCCCTGTGCTCTCTAGGAAAAGAAAATTTTATTGTTGTAATAATTAGAGTTGTATCAAACTCCATTGTAAGTGAACTCATAAATGTAGTAAAAAAGTCTTTGCAGCAGGAGTTGTGATCTTGGAAATTACAATATTTTTCTCCCCTCAGTAGTGTTACAACCCTTAAAGAGTTTAAGGTACAAGAAAATGCACCTCATATTTAAATGCTGTCAAAGTCAAGCTGAAAACATTTAACTGTTTTTTTAAAGAATCTAAAGGGCAAAATATCACTAAATTTTATGGTTTCTCTTTCAAGGAATAATGTTTAGAGCCTTCAGAAAAAAAAAAATCAAAGATTTCCTGCATAATTTGGTGAATCTGTGTGAGGCATTAGACGCAGAAAACAGAATAAAATTAGATTGGTCCATGAGAGTGAATCTGCTAGAAGTTTGCTATTCTGGATGGAAAAAGGCTTCTCTCACCATGTCTTTATGTGGGGTCTGTCAACTGTGCAACTCAACACAGCAAGTTTTTGGTCACTTCTGGAAGATACCTTACTCCTCCCACCAATGAACCACGATCTCTGCATTTGTCTCTGCTTACAAAGGCAGTGTATGGGCAAAGATTTCTCAAGAAAAGGCTGGTAAAAACATTGCATCCAACTCCTAAACAGAGGGGAGTACCCAAGATTCATAGGTGTCTCTGGTCAAAAAAGAATGGCAAAAGCCAAATGGATCCCACAAAAAAGAAAAGAAAAAACTAAAAAATACACAACATGGAGGAAAAAAAAAAAACCCAGTCAGGGTTTTGGTGGGCTTTTGGTTTTGCTTTTCACTTCTTTAAATTGCTGCAGGCTGCACTTCTGAGGAAAAATTCAGAAGGACACAGAATTATTGAGTTTAGAATGGACCTCTGGAGGTCATTTTGTTGAATTCTATGATCAAAGCAGGTCATCTAGAACAAGCTGCTCTCCAGGAACATTGGGTCCAAAGCCTCTACGGGTGTTCTGCTCAAGTGTTAATTACCCCTACAGTAAAAATTGTTTCTTCTGTTGAAAGGGAATTTCTTCAGATTTTTTTCCTCTTTACCTCTTGTCCTTTAACTGGATACCACTGAGGAAACTGGTTCTGTTTCCTTTACTTTCCTCCATCAGGTGTTTACAAAAATTTGCAAGATCCACTCTGAGCTCTCTAAACTAAACAATCCTGGCTCTCTGATCACGTGTCAGCCTCCGCTCAAATGTCAGATGCTCCAGTCTCTTAGTCATCAGGTCAGAAATAATCAAAACAGAAGCAGCTGACATAAGTTTCTGAATTGAGAGTAACAGGGAAATGAGAGCAGGGATCCCTATACTGCCACCCACATCACATAGCGCAACAGCTTTGTTTTGTTCCTCAGTGCCAGCTTTGAAGACAACAAATACAGAGAGCAACCACAGGAATAGCAGGTTTTTTTGAGTGGCCTTAATATGAATGAACCAGTCTGACAAATTTAGAAACTTCACAGCTACTAGGGTTCCTGCCTTGAACTAAAATACCTCTTAGAGGAATTCATTAAGTGGCAGCCAACTGGAGTAGGAAAGCAGCAATGCAAGAGCGGACATGAGCTAAGAGTCGGCGTGGAGAAAAGGAACCTTATGTTTGATAGGAGAGAGGCACAGTCAGTGAATGGTTGTGAAGAGATGATCTTTGCAATGACTTTCTGAGTGGATGGCAGAGGACTAGACCACATTGTCAAGCCTCCAAAGAGAGCAATACCTGCAACATAAATATTTTGGACGAGGGTTTTAGGATGGAGAGTATAAAAGTTGAAATACTTCTGTATTTCAGAGGTGAAAAGCTTATATCTCAGATGGACAAATGGACCAAGAAAGAAGACACTCTCAATGCATCTTAATGGCAAGTAGACTTATTGTTTCCAATAGTGACTGAGAAAGCAGGAAAGAGAGAGGGTTTAAGGAAGACATTTAAGAGCTCTGGTTTAGATATTCTGTGTTTATGGCTAGACCTCTACAAGAGATCGCTGTCTGACTATCAGCCCGGTTTTCTGTTTAATTTGGATTACATCGAATAAGTCCAGAGTTGAGTGGTAGATCTGTGCAAATATTCAATAAAGAGACTGGCACTAAAAGTTGCAAAGCATTTCACAGGCAATGGAAACTATACCCTACAATCCTTATGTAACCATAATTTTGGTAGGAGTTTTATCCAGTTAAAGACTTCGGGATTGATATCTTTATTTCATATGTTTCTATAAAGATACTTTATGTCAAATCCAGCACTGCCCTGCAATTTTTATTGAAATTTTTACCTCTGCAAAATGGACATAAAACTGGGTTTTGATAAACACTTTACAAGGTATAAGTTACAAAAACCTGTAGAAAGTGCCATGAAATCGGAACAGTAGCTTTCTACATCCATTTTGCTGAGGTACAACTTACAAAATCAATCTGCTACTGAATTGAACTAAGAATTAGTACTTACACACAATAGCAAGCACTTTCCTGTTCGTCTTTACTGTTGTAATCAGTCATGAAAAGAAAGGCAGTATCCAAGAACTTTTCCTACTTTTAGATAAGCAACTTAAACTGGTATTACATGTAAATAGGAAGGGTCACAACCAACCATGGGCAGGGCAGGCAGTGAGCCAGGGAGGGGCTGGGGTGAGAAGGGAGGGAGGGGGGTGTGGAAGAGAGGAAAAAGCAAACCCCTGTTTAACAAGTAAGTACTTTAAAGGGTAAATTTTTATCCCAGTAAATCAGATAATATATGTGTGGTGTGGGTGGCATAGCTGTGAATGGAAATGTGAGATTTTGTATTACTGAGTGGATATATTTGCAAATATCATAGAAAGAAGTAGCAAAGGCTTCGGAAAATATAGACCATTACCTCCATAGCTCCAAAACTTCACTTACTATGTTCTGCTCAGAGAAGAGTTCCTCATGTGTATGAATATAGAAATGTCTAGCATGGACAAGTAGCTAAATAAAGAAATCAAAATAACTGTTTTAAAAAATATACATTTCAAGGAAAGACCTAAAAGATGGCTCATGAACCCAGTGTGTATCTCCTGTGAACAGATAATATAACCTGCACTGACACTGCACACAAGCCAATCTGGGATTCTTCCTGCTCAAGTGTTGCTAAGCAACATCACTACCCAGCAGCAGGGATGCAGTATGAAGAACTGCCTGGCTTAATAATCATTTATCATCTAATCTATAAATGCTTTTCTGAAAAATAGACCAGATTTTTTCAGACTTTGGGGGATGCTAGCTGGTTTTGTTGTTTTCTTTAGAAAAAAACTATCAGATATAATTCGAATACTCTGTCTGCCAGACAGCCTCCCTCTTTAACAACTTGCTTTTAAAACTGTCTTCTGTTGCTATTTCCATAGTAAAATCTTCCCTTATTTTCCCCTAAAATTATGTATTTTACAAGGAATTCTTGATTCTACTAAACAACTCCTCTTTTTCTGTTTTGTAAAAGAAATGCTGGATAGCAAGTAAATATTTTCAAATTAACTGGTTCCTTTCACTAACACAGAACTTTGTACATTTCAGTTGATGTCACACAGAAGTTGTGAGGGCTCTAAGACACATCAGCACATGAAGAATCTGTTCATCCCAAACAAGCAAACTACCTTGCCAAGCTCTGTAACTTACTACATGCCAATTACTTTCACAAGTGTTAAACTATGTTTGATTTACCAAAGTGCATAGCTTTTAAGAAAATTAAGATTTCTAAAATAATTTGCATAAGAAAAATCAGATTTGCAGCCTGGGGTGCTTTTACTAGATTGGGGTAGGAAGGAACAGAACGAGCTGGACTTCATCATCATAATTCCAGGAAGTCCTGCATGCAAATAGGTGCACCCACCTCGTGTTGCACGTGTTCTGAATCAGGACTATTCTGTATGACTATTCTATTACTCACATGGCAAACAGGCAAGCAATGTGCGCAGAATAGAACTTCACTGCTTTCTGAACACAAAGAACTTACTGTGAGGACAGGTCATCATCAGTCAGTCCATCTCATGAGTTCATTCTGTTCCAGATGTACAGCATGTACTCTATACACTTTTGTTCTGCAGGTGAGCAGCAGCTGCCAGATGTACTCCTGGCATTAGGAGCACTGAACAGAACTATTGTCCTTGTTCTGATCACATGGCTTATGTCTACTTGCTGTGCCTGTTCTGCAGTTTCATGTGCAATAGGTTCCTGCAGGGACAGAAGCCACATGCCCATCTTTTGCAGGAGACTTTTTGGCTATATAAGAAGTGCTTCAAATTGTATTTATATGTGCATATACATTTATGTAGATTATTATCAATCTCTCAGCCCTTTTCCTGAGAAAATATTTTGCTTTTAAATAAATATTTTTATTTCTTGCTTTTGGACACTTACAGCCATCTTCGAAAAGAAAATTACATATACTGAAACCAAAACTAGTGTATTTTTTTACCTGAGAGTAAAGACAATGTAACATCATAATGTAAGTGGTATCATCCTGTGGCTTCTTCTTGGGGCCCTTTTATTGGATTATGAGGGTGTCTCTCTATAGGTAAACCTTGCTTTTCATGATCCCACATCGAAGCATGTGTGATGTGCTGTTTGCCCTTCAGTTTGACCCATTCTGCAAGCCATATTTATCTCTTGTTTATCCTTGTTTCATCTGACTCTTGATAGGTACAAATTCAGGTATGTCAGGTGCCTCAATATTTTGTGCCAATCCGTGTCTTGGAATTTCAGGACCATCAAGTTTCAAGAAATAGGTAGAGCAGGATTTGCTCCACCACTCTCCAAGATTCAGGATCTTCCAGACGTAGCTGCAGTGTTCTGCAGCTCTGGGGGATGAAGATATCCTTCATCTCCCTAGTATCCATGTCCTGGACAGCTATATTGTACCAGCCCTCTCTCAGTGCAAACCCACAAGAGTGACCCTGAGGGCTTCTATGCAGTGTTTCACAGCTGAACAGCACAACTTGGTCACTCTGCCAAATCAGACTCTGCTCTTGCGACCGTTTTTTATGGGGTTTAAAGTCTGATATGTAAAAGCACAGTACTGAAAAAAATAAACAATCAAAACAAATCAAACCAACAAACCCACGTAAATTCATTCAGCTCAGAAAACACAAAGGAAAATACATTACTTCTATGGACCTATGGAATATATTGCAAATTACATCGCATGACCGACAAAAGAGGCCAAATGTGTAGAACTGGCTCTTTTATTACCATATGCCTCAATGCTCTACTACACTATAAAATATGTAAAGTAATTGAACCAGATGTTGTAGATCTGTGTGAGATGAAAGCAATATACTGGTAACATTTCTGTAATAACACAAGGATGGTGCCAGACTACTCTGTCAGCAGTCAGCCCTACTGACTAATGGCTTTAACAGCTTGCTACTCACTGATTTCAGACTGTCTTGTTCCTGAGAAATCAAATTCTCTCTACCCTACACGGAACTGTAACCTTTGATCCGTGTTTCATGTTTGAGGAATTCTATACTCTGAATACCAGCACACATTTTCTATGCAGAGATTGTTTTATTATGCTAAGCATTCAAAGTTAATAGATGTATTGTCTCCATGCTTACAAATGTTATGTCAACACAGAGTTGACATCAAAGAAAAATTGGCTGTACAAAAGAGTTTGTCCACTATCCTGGTTGCAGAGAAAGGGGTGCTCTGTGTGTGTGACCACGCTGTTTATTCTAAACAAAGCACATCATCACTGAGGCTGTGGGTTTCAGCAGGATGAGCCTGGTCAGGGTGCCAGACCATGAGGGACTCATAATGCCTCACTCTCTCCAGCAAAGGGACTGTCACCACCAATCCCTGCAGATTCGGTGCCTCTGTCACCCACCAGGTGCCCCCTCATATTTTCTCCAGAGTGTGACTACAGACCTTTGGTGCTGACAGCAACAGTGGTGCCACTCCCAGGCGTGGTGCCCTTGATCACAAGTTAAATTTCCAGCTCTGTCTGCCATTTCCTCACAGCCCAGATCTTCACACTTTGGTATATTACACTGTGTGTGTGGTGTAAAATGTTTCTCAGATTATGTGATAGAACTCTGTAATCCAGATTAAAACTGATCCCATTAGGATAATAGGATAAGTACAGTCACTTTCATAACTACAGTCACAGAATCTGAGACCACATCCTGAGTGTTTTATGGCTCACAGAGCAAGATCCTGTGCTGCAAACAGAACTGGCAGAAAGAACTGAATATCACTGTCTGTTGGGCAGCCAGGAAAAGCTTTTTATCCTCACATATGATGAAGAATGTGAAGTTATGTCTGCTCAGTCTCTCTAGACTTCTAGTTGTGAAGGAAAGGGAACCCTTGGGAAAGGGTATTCTTAGAGATGGGAGGCACACTATTTTTGGTTTTGTAAGTTTGAGGACTGTCTCAAGTAGCATAAATCAATTACAGAAAACTTAGTAACAAATTAAAAATCACTGCAGTTGATCCTCACTATTAGTAGCCAAAAATCATGCATAATGTAGCAGCTATTGTTAATTGCACAGGCACCTGATTATTTAAATAAATAGGTTTTGCAGATATTTAAAATGCATGGCAGGACAGTATAATATACTGAATATTTATCAACACTCTCTCTAAAGTGAATATGTTATAAGGCACTGCAGATTCTTTCTGGAAATGCATCAAAACTATTCAGTGCTATATTATAGCCATTCTATTTCAAGAATATATTATTAACATGCCATTTTTAATGGATAAAATAGAGAATCTTTAAAGACTGATATATAGCCCAGAAGAAGTATGATGGGAAAAGATCAGAGGAAAAAGGGGGGTTTTCTCTTATTTTTTTCTCCTTCAGTTTACTATCTCTACATTTGACAGTGCTGCAGGTGGTCATCTTAATTATTTTCTCTTCTTTAGCTAGTCAGTCTGTCAGTTCCCATTCTTGTTTCAAAGGTCATAGCAGCAAAGGAGGGTGGGGGGCAAAGGAAGAAAATTGAATAAGGCAAACCCAAAATCTGACAGATCTCTCAAAGGTAATAATGAATCTACATGTTACATTCATATTTCTATTGGCAAAGACCCCACAAGTGTCAAGAAATAGAAAGCTCATTATATTATATGTCCCTTATTTTGACATGCCATAATAACATTACCATATATAAATGAGTATCAGAAACTAATTATTTTTTCAAGCCCTGTACTAATGAGGAATTGACCAAGGTGTCAATCAGTTAGTCAAATTACAGACTGAATTAGATCTCACCCTGTATGTTGCATCAAATTCTAGCTGATTTAATAACTCCTTTTAAATTCTTGTCTTGCTTGGAACCAGACAGATTTCTTGGCCATTAGGCTTCTATTTCATGAAAATACCCTTAAGTCATTCATAGGAGTACACCCAAACAAGAGCATGGTCTCTTGGTTGAGACCTCACTACTAGTGAACAGATTGTCTCATCAAAACACAAAAAGAAAAGCTGCTTCAAATACAACATTGACTAGAGTCATTGATATAGAGTCATTGATATAGCATTTCAGGCTACTTTGAAGCACCCTTTTAAGAACTTCATTCTCTTTATAGCTCAAAAGAGACCAAGCCTTGGATGGCTCATAGATGTTCATTCTTCAAATTATTGAACACTTCTATTACATACTCAGGAGTTTCTATTAAGATAAAGTTAAAAAAATCCATCTTTTTAATATTATGGATGTGCTGAATTGAAATGTTATGTTGGCTACATATTTGAGTGATTATAACATGCTGATTATTGAAGTGCTGTGCATAAACATGTTATTGCATTATATTTATTCAGAACCTTATTCCTTTAAATGAGCAAGAGTATTTGCAGTGAAGACACTGCTACAAAATTAACACAGACCTAACCATCATAGCAGTAACTGCAGATTAATAAAGTAAAAAGCGGGACAGCTGACTTCTCAATAAGAAATAGGCAGCTGGAGTATTAGTCAAGCATAACTAAATGGACAAAAGTTCAGTGTACTCCCTAGAAAAGAAAAGAATTAAAAAGAAACTATGCAACACAAAACAAATCAGTGAAACAGGAAATTAACTTCTAAAAAAAAAGGTAACTAATACAATTTACCACAAAGTACATTTTTCACAAAAAATGTAACCATTTCTGAATATATTAGGACAAGGTGCCTGCTCTTTGGACCTTAACACTCTGAATCAAAGAATGTAGCACATTTCATTGAGTGAGTGTGTTGGTTTGGGCTGGGATATAATTAATTTTTTTCATAATAGCCGGTATACAGCTCTATTTCAGATCTGTGCTGGAAAAAGTGTTGATAATACAGAGATGTTTAGCTATTCTTGAGCAGTGCTTATACAGAATCAAGCCTTTTGCTCCTTCTCACACCATCCCACCGACAAGCAGGTTCGGGGTATCCAAGAAACTGGAGAGAATCCAGATGGAACAGCTGACCCCGACTGACCAAAAGGATTTTCCATACTGTATGGTGTCATGCTCAGCATATAAAACTGGGAGAAGAAGGAGGAAGAAAGGGTGTTCAGAGTTCCAGAGTTTGTTTTCCCAAGTAACCACTACACGTGATGGAACCCTGCTTTCCTGAGGATGGCTGAACACCTGCCTGCCCATAGAAAGTGGTAAATTAAGTCCTTGGTTTTCTATGTTTATGTGTGTGGCTTTTGCTTTACCTATTATATTGTCTTTATCTCAGCCCGTGAAGTTCTCTCATTTTGCACTTCTGATTCGCTCTCTGATCCCACCAGGGGGGAAGTGAGCAAGCAGCTGTGTTGGACTTATTTGCTGACAGGGGGTAAACCATGACAGTCAGTTTTCAAAAACAGAGTTTTCTGTTTAATATGGAAAAGCATCTGTAAGTATGCCACTTTATATCAGTTTAAGTTTTTTTCTAAATTCTGCCAGTTACCACAGTCTTGCTGCTGAGATGCATTTAAGTAAGTAAAATAACTATGATATCATATACCTTTATGATAACCTCTTGATCCTTCTAGTATATTAGTTCTTCTGCTGAGAATCTGAATTATTTAGATTCATCTGCTAGAGGTGAAAAAAGACTTGTGAGCATTGAAAATTCTCATTCCTTAAACTTATTTTTTTCCTTGATCCCCAGGACACAGCCAGCCTAACATTACTTCAGCATGACCCATGACCCAAGATTTCGAAACTGCCAAGGGCTTAGTAGAACTGAAGTGCTTGCTGAAGTGCTCTCTATGGAGATTTGGGAGCATACTTTCTTTCTAAAGCAGAGTCACCTCTTTCTGGGGTAAATGAATGCAGTTACCCTAATTTAAAATAACAATTACATTAAACTAACCATTAACCTTACTTTATGGCAGCTGAGGGCTTAATCTTTGAAGACTTTAGAAAATACACTTCTGAATTGCTGATATTTTCCAACTATATCATGGTAATTCATTATTTCTTTCTCTGACATTCTGTTAATTTCTATAGTCAAACTTCTTTTTGTGACTCAAAGTGGTTAAAGGAAAGGATTGTCACTGATGACTCAGAGTAGCAGAGAAAATTGAGCCAGAAATGTCACATGGAGGCGGTACTGGAAGACAGGCTTCCATCAAAGCTACAAGAAACTCCTTTCTGCTTAAATGAACAACCTTACCTCTCTATTAGTCATTAAATGCTTGGCACTACAGTAGATCAGCCAGTATATCATTGTTAACCTAAAAGTTGTGTCCTCTTAAAGACGGAAAATATGTACTGTCAGAAAACAAAATAGGAAAAAAAAACTCTTAGCAAATCGTATTTGATCAATAACTATGATGTCTGGGCTAGCTCACATACTCCCACTGATACGTGCTTACCTGAACAGAAGCAAGGGACTAAAGGCAGGACAGTAGCAGTATCACAAGTTGGGGCACAATTAACAGTCTTTTATCATCTCATTCAAGAGGTAATTAGGCACCAGGTGTATAACTATGATCACATGAGCAAATAATCATTCTTCCTTCAACCACAGAAATCCTAACATTATTGGCCATCTCCAGGCAAGTAGGCAACACTGAAAGATCAGCTGCAAAATTAATTGTTCTTGGAAGATAGACGTTTTCAAGAGTTTATCAACCTTATTTCTCAGGTACTCTGCGAGCCTAATTTATGTAAATTCATTACTTTTAATAGTGAGAGGGAAATGACTAGCACTAGCAAGTTCAACAGTACTTAAGCTGGTCTAGATATTCATGTAACAAGGCAACAATGTTGACAGTAAATCTGCCAAAGTAGACTTAATCAACCGTTTTCAGAAACCTGTCACCATAATTTCCAAACTGAAGTACTTAATGGGGTTCTGCGATGCCATGAAATTGAGAGATTGCATATTATCCAGTTTGGTTTGTGTAAGAAATAATTAATTGCTTAGTGTCACTTACTGTCCTAGTTTCAGCCAAGACCTTAGTGTCATTCAGTACCACCTCACGTCATTGCCAGGGGCATGGGAAAGGGATTCTCTCTGGCTTCCGAGAAGAAGCTTTTTATCTACCTAAGTAAAAGAAGGCCTCAGAGCCAAGTGATCCTGAAAGATAAAGCATCAAGAAAGGCCACCTCCCCCATGAACAGAAGTTGCAGCCTTAAGGATAAGAGAAGAAACACGCTATGTAGAGACAACAAAGAAAACCAATGGAGAGCAACACCCCACACTCTGATATTGTAATTGGACCAATTTCCCATGAGGAGTGGGAAACTTTGATTGTAAGGGTATAATTGCCCAGGGATCCCTCTTCAGAGTCACATGGCTTGAGCTGTTCCTATCACTGTGTCACCCAAAGAAGTTATCTTCCTGTATTTAAAGACTGAAATTCTGCTACAGGATACCTAGGGTAGAGAAGCATCATTAACAGTTTGCTTTTGTTAAAGATGAACAGGCCTAGTGCAATCATAGTCTTGGCATACCTGAAGAAAAAATATTATTTTAAATTAAACTGAAAAGTAATCTGGATAATACTAGTTGTGTTGGTTCAAACAGTCAGTCAATTCCTCTTCCATTTTATTCTGTATCTCATTTAAAAGAGACATTAGAGACAGGATATAATTTACAATGATGCTCCATAAATGCAACAGAATTATAAAAGCTGCTTGTTTAAGTGTTAAGAGAGTCAGCCTGGAAGTCCTGAACAGCTAAAACCTATGTACTTGAGCAGCATAATAGTGTTGCCACAAGTCTACAGGATAATGGAGGGAAGAAAACTATTTCACAGGAGTGTGTTGAGAAATGAAACTGCTAATTCTTCTTTCATCTAGATTATAGTTTTCCTCTTCTCTTGCTTTTTCCTGCTTCCTTTACTCCTTCTATCCTTTCTCCTCCCTTCCTCATTCAATAGTGGTTTCATGCTCTGTTTGCAAGCTCATTTTGTTTCAGCCAACCATTTAGTGTCCATCAGTGTCAAAAGCAGCAAATGAAAATGTGAACAGCTCCCTACACATTCAGTGGCAGTACATCTTTGCTGCCAGTGGTCTGGAGAATCTCAATCCAGCTTTGTATTGACAGATCATCTATCAACCCACACTATTTAAGAGTTCCTTGATTCTAGTACCACAGCACTACAATCACTACCTTCCCGTCCCCAAGGCAGCAATTGGCTTCATGTTTTGACCACTAAACCAGTCAATGGAGAACAGAAAAGCTGTAGGGCTAGAGTGACCAATCCCACATATCAGTGAGAGCAGTAATACTGGGCAGCAGACGCAGCCAATATACACGGTTCACACAGATGGAAATTTGTTCTTGTGATACATCCAATCAATAGTGAATAGCAAACAAATTAATAAGACCCAAGGTCTGTTTACAGAGCACAAACAAAATGAAAAGACTGGAACTGGTCATATTAATAATTTGCAGCCAGGAGTTTCACTAGATTTAGCACATGATTTGAAAAGAGCTTACTGTAAATACAGAAATCTGGTCCTTCAAGCCTGAAGGAAGTTGAACAAGTCCTGAACTACATCTTAAGCAAGTGTCTGAACCACTGACTCACCCAATATTCAGGGTTGTGTATCATGTTAGTTTTTGTTATGAGAGAAATGTCAAAAGGTTCAACTGAAACAAGGAAAAATTAAATCACATAAAATAGCAACCTGTTTTCAATCAATTTTTGTTATTACTTTTAAAATTCTTCATACTGTAAGAGCAAGGTATGATTATTAGTGCCTCCTGATAGAAGAAATGTCTTTTATTAGGACTTTTTATGGTGAGTGGAATGATTGGCCTCATATTCAGACTATAAATTTTGGGCATTTCAACATAAAAATGGGGAAAGAAAAAAGTTAATATGAATATAACATTCCTTCTCTTAATTTCCTACTACTTCCCCATTAATTTATATCTAGGAACTTATTAGGATAAGACTTAGCAATCACAATAACAGATTCCCAAGTATAGGTGCAGTTCCAATAGCTTTGTTGTAACAAAACAAGAGAGTAGTAATTTCACTGTTATATCATATCATTAGAGTTAACTGTGGAGGACTTGATAAAGTACCCTACCCTGTAGAGAACAGTGATTTCTGATACAGGTACACCATTAAATAACATCTTGAGATAGCACCAATCTTTTTCTTTTCTCCAAGCTGCATATATAATATAAAGTGCTTACCTATATCCTTCCTAATATTTTTCCATACTACAACCCAAATGATGTAGACATAGCAGCAAACATGTTGGATTTCTGAGCTCCGATAGAAGCACTTTGTGCTGGCTAAGATCCAGAGGTGCTGCTTATACTCCAGAGATGAGCCATCCTCACATAACAGGCACATTCACTGCTCTTACCACTCTAACTTGCTCTTAGTTCACTGAGGGAAAATAAGCAATACAGCTACTGAGTTGAGTCATCGAGAAGTCAAGAAGGGCATCACAAGCCCCCTTTAATTAGAGGTGTGCTGTGCCACTCCGTTTGGCACTCATATGATAGGTAGCTGAGCTAGAACAGATGGAACAGTTTAGCCTAGAGAGCAATGACAACAGGTCCTAAAAATCCACAGATCCTAATAAGTTTTGTCATTGTTCCTTCACAATGCAGCTGTAGTACTCCTGGATCTAGATAAGCTTTCTCTAATGACTGCTTAATGGGGTCAGTACGTGCTGGAAGAAGCTACCGAGGGAGGTGGGCTCTGCTTGAGATGTGGCCACATCGTCCTCATATGAAACCTATCAACCCAACCACATCAGGTCAGCACAATCTGAGGGGTGGAAGTTTGTAGACTGATGCCTGCCCAAAACCAGCGCCCAGAAAAAAGAAATTAAATATCAACCCAAATCTATAGACATGAAGTACAATATAGCAAGTTACACCTTCAGAAAACACCAGGTACCTTCACTGGAGGGGTAGAATAAGGTGAGGGAGAGGGGAATCAGTATAAAGATAAGGTTGAACCTTTAGTTGAAAATACTAAGATGGTGGCTGAAAAGTGGAGAGCTGTTATAAGGAATCCAGAACCAGCAAAACTGTGATCTAAGAAGTCTGGTTCATTGGCCACATCCTGTTTAACTGCATTACTGCTCTTGAAGACTGGGAATTTTGCTGACTATTATGGGAGAGGTGCCAAGTGAAATTGGTCATCTACATAAACAATGTGAAAGCTATGCTGTTATTCTTAGGAAAAATAGTAACAGGGAGATATGTTCATTCAACTATAGCTCCAGAAGTGTTCCTCATAGCTTGCTTGGTAAGCTTTCATATTCAAAATTTTATTTTTACCAACAATAATTCTAGGGCTTTTGTTTTATATTAACCCTTTTCCCTGTCACCCAAACATAAACCTATTAAATGTATTTCAGAATAGCATCTATCTGTGCAAAGATAGTCTGTCAGCTTCTAGCTTGAGGTGCACTATGAATCAAAAGCATATAGAAAAGATAAAAGATAAAGAAGAGTGAACACAAGAGGCCCAATGATAAATCTGCCTGTTTCTATGTATGATAGATATTAATTTCACTTCAAGTCCTAAGATGAATCAAATAGAACTATAATTCATTACAGTGTTGGGAAACTCAGCATTTATAGGCCAGCCAGTTTCATGGAAACATGCTGGATGTTTTTTATGTATTTGTATTTCAGTTCCCTTAATCAATTAGACAAACAAAAACACCAAGTAAAACTCAGCTCAAGCAAGGTCAAGTCTAGCAAAAATGTTGTGTTTTCAATGGGCTTTGAACCCCAAATATAATTTAACTCAAATTCACCAATCTTGACTCACTTTCTCTAGCTTGATCCACATGTTTATGCATCAAAACCATGATATATGACTGTAGGCTGGGAAATGTCAGTGAGCTGGAAACTATTATAAAACAAATCCTGTCTGTTAAAGTGGACAATGAGTTTAACTGGTCCACTGTATAGACAAAAATTGCTAGTGATTTTGGCTCTCTCACTATGGTTGCATACCAATTGCTGGGTATCTACATACAGAGATCTAATTACTGGATTAGATGTGATACATAACCTAAACACGAGTATCTGAAAATCTGGCGTTTTCAGAGAATCTTAAGATCTCAATTTTAAGATGCTTAAAGTCAATAATCATCTTTGAAAACATTGCAATGTGTTTTATCCAATAAGGCTACAGGGAAAGCTTACTAAAATGAGAAACTCATGTTTAAATTATTCTTTCACTGATAGTGTGTGATTCTAGACACCACAATAACCATATATTTTCAGGTAGCATTAGCATGCTAACGAATCCTGTCCATCACTGTTTGTGAATCGCTAATGCATTCTTAATATCTGATAAACCAGAACCTCAGGGTGCAACGTTCTATTAACATGCTAATGCATCTTGTCCCTGCTTGCTTTAGAATTAGAAAGAGTAGGTGTTAGCCAATACAAGGCCATTTTTCATTTTGTTAAAGCCATTAACACAGAAAAGAAATAGAGATGCTCTCTGCCAATCAACATTTCTTATCAACTAAGAGGTAAATATAACAAAAACACTGCCTGTAAAGTAGTACAGGGAAAAGTCAAACTACCATAGCACCTAACTCTCTTTAGATGCCCCATGAATTATTTGTATTTAGCATGTGTATCTGGAAATTTGGCAACTGGCTCTATGTTTCATAGCCCAAAAGTCTCACTTATTCTGAGTGTCTTAAAACTTCAGTATGATGAATTTAAAAAGGAGTAATGATATATGTTCATTCCAAATTCAGAACTTTCCTTCACAAATGTTCCTCCACCCACAGATTTTGCTTTGAATACAGTATCTTGGGTCGTTCAATTTTCTGGAAGATGTAAAAGACTCTTTCTTTCCACTCATTTGAAAGTGAGTTACTCCCTGAAATGAGTGAAGCTACATTGGTTTAAAAACAAGATCATTTATATTTAAAATCAAGCCACTGAAGAAGGATGCAGTTGCACAGACCCCATATTCTCAAGTATTTTACAGAGGGAAAAGATAGTGTCAATGCCTTGATCCATGAACTTTAGTGGGAAGTCAAAAGAGAAGTAGAATAAAAAGTCTGCACTGACTTACAGATTTGGTTTTGTGAAGGGAAATAGGACAATAGCGATTTTGTTCACCAGCTGCCACATTTATTAAGGGTCATGATACCCTCTGAGTAGTCTTGATGAGCACTGAAAAACTGTCTGATTTTGGCAACGCATACAGCAAAGAGGTCAAAACTTATGGAGCTAATGTGGCCCAGTTTCTTCCTTATGACAGAAATTGTTCTTCCATATACATCCCTTAGGCAAAGAGAGAGACCTGATATACAGCAAGGACTAGAGGAAGATCAGTCCCTGATGCTGGAGATGCACAAAATAGCAAGGCTTTTTACACAGTCTTGCTTATCCTAGGAACCCATTCAAAGAGCCAGCTGCAATCCTGTTTTGGAATATGTAAGGAGTGCCTTGATGAAAATGTTTTGTATATTTAGTAATGATCATAATATTCTCTTCTCATGTGACACATTTTTCTTGTCCCAGTCTTTCACAGAAAACCACTGGGGAATGTTTTGGTGGCTTGAGTTATGAATCAACATAGACTAAAAAGTAGAAAGACACTCTCAGTCAAACCTAAATAAATGCAAAATTCCTTTTTATTTCTGTTTGTGATCCTCTTGTGAACAATTTCTCAAGAGCAGTTGAGTATTACCAGTACTTTTGCTATTCGAATTTTCTTGGCTTTGAAACTAAAACACAAAAATACCTGCCAAACATATATTTTGAACTTTTTATTTGCAGAATTTCTACCTGTCACAGAACTGTTTGGTTACCTAGGTCATCAGATGAAAGAAACATGAATACATTATCTGTGTTCACTTATAGTGTTCAAGAAATGACCAATCATTTAAAAATTCACAGATTGGATAAAATTAACAAACCAGTGAAAATTGTAATAGGCTAGTGGATTATTCATAAACAGAAAAGGTGACATTGATATCAATTATTCATTGGAAATTATTTGCTTAACTGTACTGCAGTCAAATTTCTACTCAGCTCCAGAAAGGAACCATTATGCATTCATTCTTGTTTGCATCCTAATTAGTTTTTAAACCTAGCTTAGCAATGCAATATGCCACTACATCATTTAGCTTGGTGTAACTTAACAGACATGTGAAAGACAATTTGACATCTTGAGATCATGACAGATGTTGCAATAATATGATGTCAGTATATATCAAGATATATAAAAAGAGAACTGGTAATTTACAGGATCTAGGGGGAAGAAAGATTTGTTTCCTTTTAAACAGAAAATAGATTCTAACATCTATGATCCAATCAGTGAACCTTATAAAATGGCTAGACAGGGCAATACATGTTCTCAGGTTTGCATTTGCTTCCTTCACGTATATGCAATGAGCACAGCCTCAAGCACACCTGAGCTGTGTTATTAGACTGACAATATCCAATTAAAGTTAGAGTGCAGGGGGAAATTTTCAAGTTATTATATCATTAGAAAGCCTCAAAGCTTATACATGCACATCTTGCATATTCAAGTGACTGACACAAAATGGGAGTCAATAGCAACAAACACTCTGACTAAAATATAACAGAGTATACATATTGTTTGTAAAGCAGCACATATTCCTAGCCATCTGTCATACTGCACACCTGACCTACCATGCACAGCTTTCCCGCAATTGCTAGTTCTTACTGTCTTATCATAAGCTTCAGAGACCTGGTACTTGTTGAGGGAATCTTAATCCCCAGAGATTTGTGATGATGTGGGATGCTCAAGTGAAAGAAAAACTCAGGTTTTGTAGTTGAAGTGCAAAGCTTGAAAATAAGCATTTTTTAAAAGCTCAAACAACTGCAGGTAAATAAGATTTTTTTTAAAAAAACACAGCTATTGTTTTGCATATTGTTTTAAATATCACATGAATATATTTTTAACCAAATGCTTGACCCATGATGGCTCAGTTCCAGAAATGCCAGTAGATTCTGAAGGATAGCTCTGGGGCTCTGAGGTGATGCTAGAGCCCTGTCTCATCTCAGTGCTGTACCTGTCTTCCATACCTCCTGTAGTACTATACTTTCCAAGGGCTTCAAGACAGGAACAAGTTATGCATGGATATTGTGCTGCATCATGTACAAAAGTAAAATTATATCTAATTTTTTCAATGGATGACAAGAAAAATGTGGTCCATGGAGAATATGTAAGACCAAGTCCTTCAGTCACCCAAACGAGGGACCTAGCCAAGGTCAGCAGTAAATCTCCAGGCCCTGGCCTTGGATTTCCTTCCACAGAAACCAGGGCAGAAGGAGAGGCTGATGCACACATATGTTCATCCCAGGTCAGAATCAAGATGCAACAGGCGTGTTTGGCTGGACAAGAGAAGTGGATACTTGTCCAAAAACTCACCATTTGGAAATATCTTCCTGAACCTGTAGAATCTTAAGGCTTAATGCTGTGATGAAATCTGTGGTGAGGAATCTAAAGTTTGTCCTTCCCTGTTTAATATCTGACTGCATTCACGCATTGATTGTATACATTCATAGAGATATACACACATACAAAAAAATCTAGAAGGAACATAACTTTTTCTTGTGTTCTTCATATCCTACACTATCTCTAGATTTCATATGAATCCCACAACAAAATATGCATTCTTGCCTGTGAAATGATACTACATTGTTCTAAATTATTGCTGGTTTTCTATGCTTATTCATTTCTAGTGTTAAACATCTCTCATTTAGATGGGATTTTGTGATTTTCTTGTTTGCCTGGTTCTTAGTATGCAAATTTTTTTCACTAACAATTAAATTGGAGAACATTTCATATTTTCAATGAAGATTTAAACCCTCATTACCCTATTTTTTATCAAAATAGTAATTTCATATAAATTAAGGTACTTTGTTCATTGATTCATTATGCAATTAATTTGGTTTTGTATTCTGCACACATCCTGAGGAAAGATTAACAAGCATGTACCACACATACACTAGGGTAGAGGGAGAACATTTCTCCTTCAAATTAGTGTACTGAAATATTAATATAAACAAAGCAGGAATGGTTGTAAGACATTTCCGGTAAGTGACAAGGAATGATTTTACAATGCATGCGGAGTATAAGCCACTCAAAGTCTAGGGAAATGGACTCAAAGTCTTTCTTACATCAACAAAACAGTTATTTACCTTTTAACTCCAATTTTGTGATACAGTTTCATTCAATTTTCCAATATTATTACATTGTTTCTGATAAAATATTAAAATCTTTGCAATTTCAAATATTCTCTTTCCAAAATACATTCAACTGTTGCAGACATGGTTTCCATTTTATTCCTTTGTATTCTTTTGTGGTATTGACAACACTATCATAAGATATGATAGTCTAAACTTGAATATTTCCTAACTTTTCTTTCAGTAACAACAGTAAGGAAGTTGTTTCAATATGGGACATGTGAAGTAGAGCATTTTTATCAGTTCACTTGTTTCAGATCCAATCTTTGAAAAGAAAACTCATAAAAGCAGGGCTGGAGAAGTAAGACCAGTAATTAAATGCCCATTCATCTTCCAGTTGGGAACTGAAATTTTAAAAACGGTGGTTGGGTTGTAGCAGTCAAATTCAAAGAATAAAATGCAGGCAAGCTTTGTAGGTAAGGTAATATCTTTTACCAGATCAACTAAACTTCTGATCCTGTCAACTCTTAGGAGTTATAGGAAGAAGAGAACTGAACTATAAGACTGCTAGCAATTTTTAATTTTTCTAATGGTTATAGAGTTTGACACTTGCATAGTTCATATGTTATAAAATACTTTCACTGTGGATTCATGCTGAGACTTTGATCAGATTCCCAGATGCTTCTGAGCTTCTGATCTGAAATTCAATTTTATACTTTCAAAAAATGTCTTTTTCAGGAAAGGATCTAATTTAAGTATGGTTATTCAGGCTAAAATAATTCAGGTTTTGGTAAAGAAACCTAAATACCCTTTTTTTGACTGCTTAACTTGCATTATAGTCTTCCGAGGTTTACTGAAAAGATGATTCTGAACTGTCCTCTCTGCCTTATAACACATCCCCTCTGAAGTATAATTCTTTAGACTCAGGCTTCGATAAAGAAACACCAGAGACATTTTCACTTTTATCTGCTAAGGTCTTTCGTTTTCTCTCCTGTTCTAATCCCCAGTTAGGGTGGAGTTCACTCCTACTTCATGTAATGCAGCGTTTGTTTCCATCACTGTGAACAAAACCATAGGATCGATGATATACAGATTACTGGCTTCAGAGGATGCAGGGGATATTCTTTCAAAACAGTCAAAAGAAGGGCATTTATAGCTAAGTGTCTCTGAACTAGACCATAACTTTACAATAGAGAGGGCGGACATTTTCAGCATGTCCAAAACTAAATTTTTAATGTACCTCAATGTATAATGAACTAGGGCAAGATCCCTCCCATATTCTCAGAACTAAATAATCCCTTTTATTCCTAGGTTCTCAGGCTCAAAGTCCTTCCACTGAAAAGTCTAACAATTGTTTTATATTTTTGCTCTATAAAGAAAGAGCAAGTCACACCCTGGACCCGTGTAAATTCCATTTCTTGTCAAACTTGATTTTCTGCTGCTTTAAGATTTATTGTTGGCATGCAGAAAGGACAGGGACAAATCTGGACAAGTTTTCTAAATGAAAGCACAGTGCTAAGGAATGCAAGAAAAAGTTCCAGCAAATACAATTTTGCGTATTGTTATATCTCCCACTAATATTTGTTTGTTCTTTAGTCTACCTCCTCAAGAAATAGCACACACCCAGCTCACAGTCTTTATCCTCACTGGAGTAAGTAACATGTAGTTACTGACTAGATATCATTTACTAGCTGAAGCTCATCCAGTGTATCTTGATGCCAAATGAAGATTTCCATTGCCAGTGGTAGGCACTAGGTTGATATGATCAGAGAAAGACATTTGACAGAAATTACTGCAATACCTGAAAATTAAGGTAACCAGAACTTGGACTGCTTCAAAGTCCTGAGCAATGTTCTTTATTGCAATGGCTGTGGCAAACCTGGAGGGAGAAGTGGCTTTCAGAGCTGAAGACAGGGAGCTAAGAAAAGCAAAAGTTGTCAGGACTGACGAAAATACTCAAGATAAAAATAGACAGCTACTGAAGAGAAGCATGTTCTTGCTTTTCAGAGGATTTTAAAACCTCTAGAAATGACACACCTGTTCATTGCTGCAGAAATTGTGCCCCTGCTTAAGGACAGTAACAATAGTCCCTGTGTGAATTATTAATTTTTTACAATAAAAGTTACTTTTTGTAAGTGATTTTTAGAGTACCCAAAAAAAAATTGTCTTTTTCTAGAAACCACTACAAATGATAAGAGAACTCTTAATAAGAAAATACATCTTAATTTTTTTTCTGCTAAAGTGCCTGCTTTTTCCCAAGAAAATATGTTAATCATCTATAGTGCCTTTCCAAGCTTTTCAACACAGTAACTGAAGTAGAAGCAACAATGTAGTTCAACACAGTTCATTCATGCATATTTTATGTTATTTCTCCCTTTTAAAGAGAATGTTTTTAACTTAAAAATTGAATAAAATAAAGAACTGATTTTTCAAAGTAACTTCTTTTCACTTATTTCTAGAGTATTTTTCTCTAAACAAAACAAGAAATTAGCTAATATTATCAGGTAAACAGATGTGGTAGTTTAAGAAAGGACTAGCAAACTGCCAATTAAATAGGGGAAAAAATGATGAAGCAAAAAATATTTGAAAATATATTTATTTGTATTATATATCTCACTTCAAGGGACTGAAACGAAGGAGATAATAGGGAACTGCTTAGACGATTTCCTATTCTTTAGCTTTCAATGCATTGTTTCTTTCTGTAAAAGGACAATTGTACAAGGCTATAGATACCATATAGACTGACTTTGAGGGGATCTTTGACATGGTTTTGCATGATATAAGGCAGCAGGGTATAAACGGAATTACTAGGAGACACATGGAAACCAATAGTTATCAACTCTCAAACCAGAAAAACTCAAGGGCATCTGTTTTTTCTGGGTTTAGAAAAAGTCAAGTAATTTGTTATTTAGTATTTGGATAAAACAAAGTATACATGTAGAAGATGACATCCAAAAAATGTTCTATGCATCTTGAAAAGGGCTGCAAATAAAAACAGTTATAAAAAACTCAAGAAATATATGGAAAAGCAACCGACAATCCAGTATTCTACGGAACAAGGTCTGGATGATGACTTCATGTTGAAGCAAGTTTCTTCTAAACTCCATCCAGTATAACCTTTCTAAGCCAGAAGTTAAATGGCAGTCCATTAATTGGCTAGGCAGGTCTCAAAAATTTGAGCTGTTCTCTGTACAACAACTTCTTCCTTCTTCAAAGAAGAAGAAGCCCTAAGTTTTGAATTTTTGTCACTCATTTTCTTCTCCATTTCCTCATTTGCTCCTCCACCTGACAATGCATTGTGTCACCTAAGTCATGGGAGGCTGCTTGCACAATATGACATTCAGGTTGTAATTTGATACACTGGATTTAGCAATAAAAACCAAGACAAGCCATGCTTGCAGAAGATATGGTGTAGTTAAATGAGAGGATTGTGATTTGAATGCTGAAATTTTTAGGAGAAATACCAAAATATGCTCCACAGAAGCAGTCAGATCAATTAATTGTAAAAGTCCCTCCTAGTCTCTCTCAGTTAATTTTTTTGAGCAGCTGTTGCACTCATAACCCCAGCTGTTATATCCCAGAAGCAAAATCAGAACTAGTCAGAACAATTTTTCAGGTTTATTTCTTTGTACAGCAGCACTGTCTTTCCTACCATTGACTTTTTTCTGGTACATGCTAAATTATTTTCTGGGCCATTGGCTTCCCATTGCACAGGTTAGAGTGACATGCTGGTAGTTTAATACCTCACGCAAAACTCCTCTTCCATTTTTTCTTCTACTAACTATGATAATATGATGTGGTGAAACATTAAAAGGGGCCTCCAGTTTGGAAAGCAACATGGCAGGAGGCAGTAAAAATTGTAAACTATAAACCAAAAAGTAATCCAGCTCTACCTCTGTACATACAGAAACAATTTACTCGATTCTTTATCCCTTTATCTTTATAGCGTGGAGATATAGAGAGGTTTGAGTTGGAAGGGACCTTTAAAGGCCATCTAGTCCAATCCCCTTCTCTGAGCAGCGACAGTTTTAGCTAGATCAGGCTCAGCCCCATCCAACCTCACCCCGAGTGTTTCCAGGAATGGACATCCACCTCTCTGGGCAACCGGTGCCAGTGTTTGATCACCTTCACTGTAAAAAATTCCTTCCATATATCTAGTCTGAATCTGAATCCCTGATGAGTGAGTTTCATGAAAAAGAAAAAAAAAAACCACCAAAACCTGTCACAATTTGGCTAATTAAATGAAAATTATGTCTTTAAAAGAAAAGATCGTGGTATCTTTTCCATTTGAAAAATCAGGGTGAGTTTGTAGTTGCTAGAAATGCAGCTCGGTCTTCACCTTTATATTATGCTACTTACTATGAATAAGAAATGTTAATAGACTTTCCATTTCCTGAATTTTTTTTCTAGATTTTGAAAAATCATGATTCTTATAGGAGAGATTTTGTTTTGCAGGAACAAATCACATACAGTGAAAGCTACAAGATGAAGACAGCTTGATTGTAGATTGTGTGTCACAACTACCTCCACTGCCCTAAAAGACCATCTATCAACAGGTATTTTAAAAACCTAAAAGAAATCCTGTAAGTCCATTCTGAGGACAGACTCTTTCACTACTTTCTGAAAGTGAAAGCATGCGAAATGCAGGAACTTCTGAGAGAAAAAAAAAGCATAAAAAAGACAAGAAGATAAGCTCTCAATACAACACCCTAAATCAATATAAGAGTCATTCACAAGCCAAGAGAATGTAGAGGCTACATTACGTACTAAGAGATAGTAATGCAAAAGTAGTTTATAAATGAAGAATTTCAATATAGTCAAAGACTACAATAAAGATAGTCAGGGTTACAAACTTAGATTTCCAAACATACTTAAAAGCTGGAATTTTTCCATCAAGAGCAGTAGCAGAGAAGGGTAATCTGAGACTAACTTTCCTTAAGAAAATTTGAGATATGTTCCTCTGAGACAGGGATAATAAATTTAAAAAGCATTGTGGGTTTTGTAACTGTATACAGAACTAATCTGATGGTCATCTGTCTTGGACTGTAACAAGAGAGGGAAAATAAATGGAAAATCTGTGACTCATTGTCAGGAATTGGATGACTTTTTTCTGAGGTGACAACCTGCAGAAACACACATGACTAATTCATAAAACAGTCAAGGTAGCAAGGCCAAAATAAACACATGCACATCTCCTTACAAATAGTGAACATGAGTAGACAATACAATACTTGAGAAAGCTTAAATAGAAACTCCAGTCTGAAAGGCCACAGTTCACCTTTAGGAATATTTCTAGAGGGCATAATCTGAGCTCAGATATCAAAATCCAAGCGGTCCCATCCTTCAGGGCACAGTTGAGGGAGGAGACGCTCTAAAACCTGGGCTGTAATAGGAGTAGCAGCTGGTTGGATGGTCTTCTCTAGCCCTCTTTGCAACTACCAAGATGAAACAGAAACCAGCAAGTGAATGAGTGTGTCATAGCAGCCAATTCTGCATCTGTTGATTGCTAAAGGCAGAACACACCTTTCTTCCTGTGGTCTGATGTCTTTCTACAGGAGATTTGACTACCTAAAGGCTACAGGCTTGGTCTAGCTAGAGTTTATCAAGCAGTCAAAAGTTCAATTTTTTTAAAAAAGGAAACACAAACCTCCACAAATTCACTAATCTTCTGGTAAAAACATCTTAGCATGTCAGGAAAAGGACATTTATACAATGTAAATTATATTTTAATGGATGAATGAAGTGAATATTATTGCTTCTTTTCCTTTCTTTAAACAGAAATTGACTATGGAACTAATGAAAGCATTTGTACTGTACATATCAGTACAACAGGGGTTTTATGTCTAAAATATTTTCCCTTTTTTATGCTAACTGCTCTTTGACCAAGAACTAAGAAAGGAAATTATTTAGCACTAAATAGAATTTTATTATTTAATGCTATTTAATTGTTGAAAAAGAGAATGTTGAGAATAAAATGAAAGGATTCTAGTGCACAATTCTGATTACCTTTATAGCACACATTTGGTTCTGGAACATGAGCATAAGATACTTTAGACAGTGTGAACATTTCTCATTTATCTGATTGGCTTTAGTTATTGTTTCAGGGTGCTTTACTAGAGACAGTTTTTTGTTAATGGTGGAAATATATTTATAATTATTAGCAGTATTGATCCAGTAGGTCAAAGAGTTCCTACTTCCACATACTTGAGAGAATAATAAGGAGCTGTATAAGCTCAGACAAGCTGTTATTCTCATGGCTGCTCTTCAAAGTAAGTATATCCCATAGAGGCTGCAGACTTTGCCACATACATAAATTTTAATGAACCCTTTCATACTCCTACTGGTTAGTGTTTGGTAATAAAAATCTGTATAGAGCAGGGACTATGTTCACAAGGGGAAGGTGAGGTTTAACGAAGGAGTTAAACACCCTTATGTTAACCCTGCACAGGCTAATCAACTTCTAGGAGCAAGCTGTAAGAAAAAGGCAGGCTTTCCTGGCTTTCCTCAGAGGCTAGACATCAGCCTGGCTAAAGACAGATCTACCAAGCCTCTCTTTTAGGTCTGGGAAAAAAAGGCATGCTAGTAAACAGCTCCTCTGTTAGCCCTAGTTGTGCCTTTATTCCAGGGTAAATCACAACAGGGAGTATATTAAGTATTTTCTTTCTATGAATAGAAATTGTATTATATCTCAGAGGACAGGAAAAAAACACATTTCCTCTTAGAAACGTTAAGAATTTTCTAATAAACACTTCAGAGTGGTCATTAAGAAAAATACAACCTCATTTGACTTTCTTTTTGTGCTGAGAGACGTCTTGTTTGTAACAACTGAAACCAGCCTCTTCTGTTTAATTCATGAAACAGCTTAAACAGCATCTGCCATCTGGACCAAAATTAGATCCCTATGGAAATGGCCCATTATAATCTTAAATCATTGTTGCTGTGCTATTTAAGGAGAATGTTGCCATACTTTTTGCCTGTAGTAACATTACTAGAGTCTTTAGAGTAGGTACAAAGACAATTTAAAAGTTTCTAAAGGACATTCACTATACAAGCAAGGCAAAATATGAGCAGAACACTGTCTTCTTGTATGTCAGCAAAGTTTTAAAGGATAGAATTTCATTTACAGTGAAAGAAATCAAATTGCATTTTCAACAACCGCAAAGTTTCAGCTACAGGAATTTCTATTGTTATCTGAAGTCCTCAACTCAAAGTAGATTGTATTTGAGATGACTGCTCATTGTTATTTTCTTTTTTTTTTCACTCTGATTTTGCAGAAGAGCTATTGTAAGCTAATATCAGACACCGGCCTCCTAGTCTCACCAAGCTCCATGTTCTCCATTCAGCTTGCATTTTCTTACAGTAAAATAACTCAGATGAAGCCAATGCTTCAAAGTAGAGTCCATGACCTACCCTTCCTCAGAGGAATATCTCAATTCACAGGAGAGAAGGTTTACTAATAAATGTTCATATAAAAGGACCTTATGTCTGTATTGCCAGTGACAAACAAAAATAATATGGCTGTATGTAAACACAGGTGTAAATGAAGCATGAAAATAACCCATCATTGCTTCTACATTCAAATGGTTTATACCATACACATGCTGTATTTACATATGGATTACTGTAAATATACATATTACATGCCTCTAGCTATTGTTTCCTTTGTTAGAAAATAGAAATGTTAAACAATTCAATGAATTCTGAAATTAATAATTCAGAGAAAGAAAGAGAAGAAATCTTTCATAAATTCTTGCTCATTCCACTTACACTCAATCCAGCAAACGCTGTGTTGAGAGAGCTTCCTCCCCTTTCTATGCACTGCCAATTTCACTGGCTGGGTGCATGAAAGGAGTAGAAACCAAGGTAAACACACCCCCTCCTCTCTAGGAACAACTGGCATAGTGAAGAGAGGTGGTTTAGTGGGAAAAATGTAGAGATTGTGTTGTTGAGGTTAGTGAGCAATATTGTCCATGTCATTTACTGTTACAGCAGCGTAAAAACTAATCTTTATCATAGGAAACAAGATTTTTAGCCTAGGATAGTGCAGGCATATCTAAAATGTCTCCCAAAATAAGTGCCTCAGGAAGAAGATTAGGTATTTAAAAGATTTAATAACAAGTACAGAGATCATGTGGAGAGCTCAGAAACCCTTGCCAGTCTTTTCTGCCAAAGATGAAAATATCTGGGACAAATACAAAAGACAAAGTCAGAGAATCTGACACAGGAGAAACATAGCAGATCAAGTTGCATAAAGATGCAAAAAGGGCTGAAAGCATCCTTCTGTAAAATTGCATGTAAATAAGGAAAATGTTGTAGACTTACTAAAGAGAATTTAGAAAGAGACTGGTCCTGGGTGGGCAGAAATACCTTGTTTATGCACCAGGTCATAAAAGATAGCCTAGGAATAATTCCGATACAAATGTGGTTTTGACCTTGCAATGGATTTCTGAAAATATTAGAGAGCAATTGGATGGCTGGTGTAGAAGTGGTGTGACAGAGAGGAAGGAATGGATGATTGAATAAAAGATAATATAAACCACATACTTTCATTAATGCCTTGTTTCATAACACAGTGATCCCCTTCCCAAACTCCAACGCAGTTCTGTCTCTGGACTAAGCGCTGCCTTATTCTTTCTCCTAAATTCATGCTTGATATTCATAAGGGTTTAAGTTATATGATACCTTTCCACCACCTTTTCAGTGATGGGTGGAGTTTTCTCCATTTTAACAGCTTAAAACATTATGGAACTATGTATTTAGGCTAAAATGAATACAGCCACTTTTGATCCAAATAATAGCCTAATTACTAAAATTATTTTAGACAGTGCAGTGTCCTTTCCCTTTCCTACAGAAGTTGGAAAGCAAATGACAAGACAGAAAAACTTAGTATCATATTTGAATTTGATCTTTCTAATGCAACAAAAAATAAGTGACTATGAAAAAACCACATTGCACTGTGAAACACCAGGAAAAAATAACACCTGGATTTGAGTTTTCCCCCTCTGCTGACCTTACATAAAAAGGATTGCTGTGGAGCTATGTTCTACCTCTGGGTCTTCATCAAGGCGCTTCTCCAAAGACCTTAAAATAGAAAGCATTTTGACTTTCTATGGGATATAAACATTGAGTTCTCAGTATGACATACTTAATTTCAGTATAATCCTAATACTTTGTTATTTTTCTCATTAGGTTTTCTTCCTCTAGAAGGAATTGCTAGTTTGGGATTATGTGAAATCTCAGTGAAAGTAAAGGTAAGACAGCCAGTTTTCACTTACCACAGATGTCAGCAAAAGTTAAACTGCTTTTTGGAGGCTGGTAGGAGCAACTGACTACAACACAGACACCACAGGGGCTGCAGGGAAGCACAGAGAGCTCTGGTGCAGATTATGAATCCTGGTACATGCGTGTTTGTTTGTGTTTGTGCCGAGAGGATCACTGATAATGTGACTATGAAGAAAGACATCAGAGGTTTTTGGCCACTGTGCTTCACGACAAAAGGCTTAGGGCTGGAAGTAAAAGACCTAAGTACAGGTGTATTCATGCTTGACTGTAGGAATCACAGGCATTATGAGGGTAATCACCGTGGAATAGGAGAACCTGTTGATGACCAATTATTTGTGTATAAAAGAAAACAAAGAAAAACCACTCAAAGCTGCAAATGGTCACTGATTTCTCTTCAGTATAAGAACACACAGAATATGAAGCAAGGAGGTGCAAAAAGATTATGAACATCCAGCACCTGCAAGCAAAGCAATGACTAAACTAAAAGCAGATACAAGACTCAAAGGGCTAAACAAAGAGGAAACCTTTCTGCTTTTCATACCCTATAGTTTTTTTCATTTCTTACCCCTTTCTAATCACATATTCCCCTCACTTTATGTAGGAAGCTACTTTAGTTATTGCAATACGGTTTTGGAAAGTGAGATTGGAAATAAGAACCATCTGTGTCAAACACCGAGCATGCAGAAAGTCCCTCGCCCACAGCATAAATATGTTTACTTTCTCAGAAATATAGTGTGCTTTGATTTAAAAACTGGAAATGTTGTGTAAAACAAAAATCACTCTTCCAACTATGACAAGGCATAAACGTGTAATTGAAAAAAGTTTACATATACATTAAAGTTTGTATACATTAATTGTGTAATATGTTTAATTTGCAATCCTGATTTTGGTAGGTAGACAATACTTTGCTTTAAGTCATCTTATCACAAAAGTACATGATTAGGTGATATCAACTAAAAATAAATACTCCAGAATGAATATAAATTATATCAGATTATAGATTTTAATTTCCATTGTTTAGAATTCTCATTCATTTTTGTAACAATTTTCTTTCTTGATACACCAATCTGATCAACTGTTGCCATATTTTTACTAATCTTTTAAGTTTATTTAACAGGATTTTTAAAGTTTTCTAAATGAATAAGTTAAAAGCAGATCTATGTTAACAGCTAATTGAAGCTTTTTAAGAATTTTAGCAAACCTGGATTTGTTTGCCTTAGTATTCTACAGCATTTATTTAGTAGATCAGAAAATAAAAAGAATTAAGGTTCAACCTTGAATATCAATAATTTAAAAACCCAGCTGTCTTATTGTCACTGAATAGCCTGAGATCTGGGGACTTGAGATTTCTTATTCACAGTGAGATGAAGGGACATGAAATCTTTTATTAACGTATTTTTCTACCATCTCATTTTCAAGAACTTTTGCCAAATGAAAAAATAAGCAATCCTATTCCATGCATTTTAACAAGCATCCATCTAAAATTTTCCATTTAAAAAAAATAACCACAAGCTTAGTTCTATTGCAATTGATATTGGAATTATTAATACATTCTTTTTCTCAGGCTGTTTCCAGAATCATCCTTGAAAACCGGAATATTTGAGACCTACATTTATTTTCATTTCTAAGCGAACTTTATGGTAATTTTAGTTCCCTGAATTCATGACTCTACAACTCTGCATGTCATTGTGTTTAATTGTATTAATTATTAACAGAAAGATTGAAGGAAATTTCTACTTCTCAGGCTGTTTCTTCAGAAACCAATAAAGAATTCAAGGATCTTTTGTGAGGACTACAGAAATCTTTGGAAAAGCAATTTTAAAGCAATAATATTTTTAAGATAAAGGCAGAATTGGAAAATCAATTTCTAAAATGTTAATATTTCCCTTATGGAAAGAATCCAAAATTAGTAAGCTGATGTAGCCTCAAAAGTAGGTTAAAAATACTTTCAGGCTTTTCACTCCTTGCATTTATTAATCCCTATGAAGTTAATGCATTTGTACCGAGAATTCTACAGAACCTGAAGTGTTTGATTGACGTTGAATAAATGTATTTTATTTGTTGAAAACGAACCATTAAAAATTTCTCCTTTTATTGCTTAAACAATTTCTTCTCCCCCAGTTTAAAACAACCATGACAAAAATAAAGTAAAAACACCATGAATATGCTGCCACTGACAGTAAGTACAGAAACAAGAGAAATGACATTGGTTGTTTTTTCCACTCTGCCACCAGCCCTGCTTATGACACAAACAGTAGTGTATGGACATCAGTAGATTCACCGTGATGGGTGAATAAGGTGGAGTTGCATGTGTTTGGTCAGACAAATTCTCATCTATATCATCGTTTGAAATTCTGTTGTTAAAGTTAGTTCACCAAACAATTCCAAGGGTAGTTCATAGCTTACTTTCTCTTTTCCTTAATATAGTTCTTATATAGAACAATTTCCTGCTTTGGAGAATTTCCCATTTCACTCCAGTAACATCCTTTATACAGTGTATATATTTATGTCTCATTCTTTTATATTACACCAAGTTAGGATGAGTTTAAACCCCTTTATGGAAACTCCAGGTATGACGTGACTGGTCATAGATTCTGTATGTAACAAAACTGACAAAATTACAAGGCAAAAAAATTTCATTTGTTTTAAAAACGCAAATACATCTTTTAGACATATTTTGCTTCCGAGTATGTTGCTTCTCAATATATTGGAACAGCATGGGCCTTGAATTTATCTCATAGCCCAGGCTTGAATTAAGGCAATTTGTGTGATTTAACAAGCTGAAGTTAACTACACAAAAAAATTCTTGGTCTATAGCTAGAGTTTGTAAAACTTAAGAGTTTTAACTACAGTTTTTAAAAAGTTTCTAGAGGCTACAGTGGAAGAATTAATTAATTCAAATGCACCTAAAAGTAGCATAGTGACAGACTGAGTCTGAAGAAACCTGGATGATCAGAAATCTTTAAACTGTCAGTTGCCTTAGCTCTGCTCAGTCAAAGAGATGACAGCTATAACGCCACCACATCAATGCCCCCAGAGAGAGCACTCAACAACTAAGAGAGGAAAAGGGAAGCAGCAACCCATCATTGTAATTTTGAAGGGCTTAGTTGTAGGTGGGTTGTATAGAAAAATACTGATATACTGCATACATTCTGACCTGAGTGCAGAATGGACCTGAATTAATATTCATTGTAATTTTCAGGATTTAATGCTGTTGGCATAATACTTATGACAAATAATCACTGCAATAAAGACAACTTAATTTCTAGAATAGACTCTTTCTAAAGAGACTTAATTCATCTTCTTTTAGAAGGTATTTGATGTACTCCAGTCTTGGGGTATAGTAAGGTCATTCCAACACTTAGACAGGATTTTCTGTCACTTCCATTTTGCTCTAATATTTGTGGATATCAATGCCACAGAGGGGGAAAAAAAAGGCATTGATTACCCAGGAAATTTTTCCAAAAAGCAGACAAAGCAGAATAGAAATCTTCAACATTCACAATAATATTCCTTAAACATTTGGCAGGAAAGACAAGTTCTCTGCACAAGAAAATTGTGGACAGTAATACCTTTCATAAGGAATGTCATAAACTTCCCTGAAACCTCAAGAGACAGAACTAACCTAATATTCACCTTCTGCAATGAGTTTGGAAGTGACAGCCCTATTAGCAAACCAATTAGCAATTCGTTTTACATGGCTAAATTAATTTTCATGGATTAATTATAAACCCTTTATGAACCTAAAACTTTCAGATGCTCCGTTTTTAATAAGAAATGTTACCTTAAAACTCATCATAGTGAACTACTAATTTAAATTTCTACACTAAGCAATGCTTAAAATATATTTCGTGATTGTATAAACATACTCCTTTTAAATAAGAAAATGCCAACCAAATGATTCTTCACTACTTTTGTATTACAGTGCAAATACAACTATATTTTAATACAAGTATGCAATTAGGTTTCTGCAAGTACAGAAATCTGCTTATAATAAGATACGACTGGATTGTCAGGATATTACTTTCAATACTGCAAGCATTGTTCATTCAGCACAGTCTCAGGACGGATATACCCAGCTGGAAAGAAATGTAGACAAGTCAGAGTGGACCTGTAAAGCCAAATAGTAGGTGATACGGATTAAATGTCCACACTATTCTCGTTCCAGTAGTGGTGGGGTTTGCTTTTTAAACTTTGGGCTAACTCTAGCTTGGCCTGACTGAATGACAGTTTGCATCTGCAGCTGCTCCTAGACCACATCTCCCAGATCAGTCTGATTCAAAAGAAAGCCAGAAGGGGTACTGAAAGGATCAGCTGGAGCTGCTGCAAAATGAGAACCAAAGCATGAATCGGGAATGAGCAGATTGACCTCAAACCAAACTCTTGACCCAGACAAAAGTTGGACATACCCCTGAGATCAATGACTTGTCATTTTTTCCAGAGACTTTTTGTTGAAATCTGATAATAAAATGGAAATTTCACACTTGTTACTGCTGAAAACAAAATCTCTGAACCCTCTGAGGACACCAACTGCTCTGTAGAATCAAATGATCAAACCATTCTGATCCATAACCTTTAATCTGGAAAAGGGTTTGACTTCAAATGAAGGGGGAAAAAAACCAACAGAGAGATCCCTCAATGTCTTATATGTTCTTAAACAAACGAGTAGTCATAGGCTCCCTTTCAAGACAGAAATTCCACCAGCGTGGGAGCACAAAATACGCACTGAAATTGCCTCTTGTGTATCACTGTCATCCTCTGAAGAAAAGTTATCTCTGTGATGGTCTTCACTCAAAGAGAACAGAGACCTTCACGATTGGCAATGGAGAATTTAGAGGATAAGGTATAGGTCATACTGCCTGGAAGAAGGAAGCAAGAAAATGCACTGAAATAACACCACAAAGTGACACAAAGCATAAGAAAATGCAAAGAAAATAGACCATGGAATGCCTAGGTCAATTGACTCGGTGGATCAAAGGGAAAGACAGATTTGGCCTTGGTCCAGTTCCTCCTTCGGTACTCTAGACTGAGCCAACAAGAAGAGCCCTTAGACTTTCCATTTGTTTCACTACCAGCTTGCAACCAGACCCTCTTCCCTTGACTATCCTCCACAATCAAAATAGAGAGCTCTATCTACAGCCTCTTCTGGGCTGTCTGCTCCTTCCCTGTGGGACATCAACTAGGTTCCTCCAAGAGAACTCATATCAAAGCCTAGGGAATATTTCATTCTTACAGACAGCATGGTTAGAACCATGATAAATTTGATGCACGCCACTGTATAGTTCTTCAGTAGGCCTAATGCCTTAAAGTCTTTGGACAACATGGGGAGATGTCTATTTCAAATGTTTTCCAGCATTTTCTTCTCACACTCTTGGCAAGACTGCCAACCCAGTTTAGAAGACTCAGGCAGGTCAGAGATGTTGTTTCCTTACGTTTTCCTAGGAATGTATTGAAGACATTGGTCCATAGTCTTAAAGGAAATGTATTAATGCAATAGATCAGCTCAAATTACAGCCTGATGCTGGGTGAAGAGCACTTCTTTCGGACAGTCAGCTGTGTTATGACTCAGTCTGTCACCAGTGCAAAGATAGGCTCTCCTAGCAAGCCCAGGCATTCACAGACAGCTCTATGTGTGCATATCCCATTCTTCACCTCCAAGAGCAAAGTACAACGGTTGTCCACTCTTTGATCCAGGCAGCATTCTTCTGCCCCGCTCAGAGCCTTCATCCCCATTTAGAGAGTTTGTTTTGCTGTCATTAGAAGAAAAGGTTTCTTCTTCTTTCTTTTTCTAAGCGGAAAAATAGCCACTTCTTTGCAGGAACACAGAGGAAAAATTTGCTTACAAATATCAGTTGATGATTCCATGAAATTAGCAAAAGATTTTGAAGATGTCAAAAACTGCCATCTGTGAACTGCATCTAAGAAAAATTGGATTTTGTAATCTTAGTCCTCAAAAGTTCTGTGTTGGAAAAATGAGTGATAGAATACAAGTCTTCTTTTATGCTAGAAAAATTTTCCTTCTCTCAGTCAGCTTCTTCAGTTAGAAATCGCTTAAACATTAAATTGCACATATGTATGTTTTGAGATTGATGTTTCTCTTGTGGTTTTTCACCTCCTAATTTATAACTTAGAGAAAGTTTGAATTTTATATAATATTTTGCAGTTACTTATTAATTGCTTACCAGGTCAATGTTTCAATCAACAGTTTTGCATTATTTAGAAGCCAATGAAAATACAAAATAGTTTAGTATGCCTGAACAGTAGCTCTCAATATTTCATAGTGTTAATTCTACATTTTAGTAAACTATAATTATTCACACAGCCTTAAAGATCTTGACCTTTTCAAATGGATCTAGGTTTTCTGATTGAGTGACCTCTACATTTCTCTCTCACTGGGTTAAGACAAGTGGCAGAGGTTACTGACATGCAAGAGCATCTTGATGAGCCTGAAAGGCAAAGTTAAGAGCTGGGTTTAAAAGCTGTCCTAACTAAGGTTTCCCACTTTGTTGTGAAGAACATGAAAGTTGTTTTAATAGAAACCAGTAAAAAAAGCAGAAATGTTAAATTTGTAGTAAATTTGACATAATTATTTAGCCATGTTATTTTCCATCCTGTTGTAAAAATATAAAACTGAAAAACTGATCTGAGAGTACTGGAAGAGTCTTACAGCTGCTGTGGATACATGGCTGTGGCAATGATGTGTTTCTTTCCTGATGAACAAGCAATATAAATATATCTGTTATTTACAAGTATGTTGCTTCATCTATCAAGGCTGCACAGAACAGACTGCACTAAGTAGGTAAGTGAAGCATGGCAGAGAGTGATAAAAATGAAAAATTACTCCCACTTCAGCTATGCTAATTCTGAGCCATGTTTACAATGTTTACAACCCCTTTTAAGGCAATGCCTCCAAGAATACAGCTTTAATGAAAATTGCAGAATATTCAAATTAAACTATTCCTTTTCAGCTTATTTTAATCAAATAAAAGGAATTCAAAACCCCAACTCAAAAAAAAAAAAAATTAAAAGCTCAAAGGATTTTAAATGCCCCACTCGATAATATAAAGTAATAATTTACCTGGGAGGAAAAGGTTTGCATGATTACAAAGCCATCTTTCTGTGACACTAGTTGTATAATGAGAATGGCTCTTTGAAGTCAGTACTACAAATGAAAATCATTTGATAATTACCCAACAATGGGATGCAATATCTCCTTGCATTTAGCTCCTTCAGCTCCCTGTATGGAAGAGGTGGATTCCTCTGGAGTGCAATTTAAAGCAGGAGGCTGATTGAAATATTTCTAAAAATTGCCTAGAGAAACTCAGACATTTTCTTTTGCAGTAAGAACAAGTCCAACATCTTTCATGCCGGGGTTTGGCAGCACGAACAACCCCAGGTTTTCCCTAGGTGTACTGGCGTGGAAGCAGCTGCCATCTTAAACATCCTTGATTTAGCTAAGGAAGTAGAGAGCAAGATTTGTGCCAAAACCAAACCTTCCAGGACAGTAGAATATGATGTTCTGTCCTGACAGTTTATGATGCCATAAACTTTAAAGGTATTAAAAACTAGGCTTCACAGCAAGGCTTCACTGCAAGCACTGGTCCTGTTGTTGCAATAGATTAGATGGTTACAGAAACAGCTTACTTCTTCGTCTTTGGTGGATTTTCCCTTAACCAAGACTTGTGTCTGCCTCCACCCCTATACTGGGGTTAATGAACGATGTCAGCTTCATGCAGGGAGGAAGAACAGGTCTCAAGAGCCCAGTGTGGTCCCCTTCTGCCATAGGCCAAGGCAAAATGAGAGCTGGAGGGCCTTGGTACTTCTGCTACCATGCAACACCCTCAGAAATAGAACGATACCTTTACATGGAAGTTCAGTATCAACTCTATTTTCCTATGGCTGTAATGACAAATATTTGCCCCTTTTCATGACAGAGACTGATAAAAATTTCCTTCAGACCTGATGACAGGCAGACACTGAAGTACACAGTCTGCTCCTACCCTTTGGTCCAACAGAGAAGGATGCGAAGCTGAGGGAGTGCTTTCTGTCGGGTGCACCTGCTGTGTGATGAGAAAGGAGTGGGTGAACTCCTGACAAAATTATTGAAAAAGCAACTGCTATGTTTATTAGCTACTTGGACATACTCTGCTTCTGCAATTTTCCCTAACTTTATGATTTTGTACCGTTCATGTTAACAAAATATTTCATTACTATTATTTAGTAAAGATTTTCTGACTCATAAGGAAACACTGGTGGGTTTCACCAACTTTCCCACACTTATCAGAAAGGGCTTAATTTTTTTACATTACTTTCTTGTGCAATCCAGAACTACTGAATTCAGGCAGGTTTTCCAAACCCAGCAGATGGATGTCATTTTGGGGAAAGAAAATCTGGATTCAGTGTAGGAAGATTTAAAGGGGGGACGATCCTTGGAGGAGGAGGAACTGTTATATCCCTTTTATTATTTGTTTTATTCATACTTATTTTTAAGGCACACTATTTTTTTTATTATTTCCTTACAATCTGGGGAAGAAGTAGACCTTACAGAGAGCAAACCTTTGTGGAGTGATCCAAACTCCATTGCAATCTGGAGTGTGGCATGTAGCGTATCTTTCAAATCATACAGAGTCTCTTTCTAAGACACTGAATTTTTTACTATTCTCCACTAATTCACTCACTTGGGAATTAGGCCTCATATTTTTACCATTCCTGGGTTCTCTTCTTAAATCAGTCCCTAGGATTCAGTGCATACTGTCAAAACTTCGTTTTTTCTATTCAAAACACAGAAAGTGATAGGCAAGAAAAATTTTATTCTTATCTAGGAAGCTATTTTTATTATTATTATTAATCATATTGGTTTAAAAACAATTAAAGAGAAAGAAAATTATAACAAAATCTGTGAGGATGGTTCCCTTTTCTAAAGCTGTTACTACAAATGAAGTTTATGTAAGTAACGCCAGAGAGATTCTTATCTCGGGCAGGTTTCAGCTGAAAAGTGGTTTTTTCTTTAAGCCTATCACTGTTCTTTTTCTGTTGTTGGATTTGATCTATTTAAACCAGGTCTGTGGAGGAAATCTAGACAAAGTCAGCAGTGTTTATTATCCTTACACTGGTGAGTTCTTTTCAGAAGACAAAAAGTACTCAAGGTTGTTGCCTAACAATTCTTAGGTATCAATAAGCATTTCATAGAATCTTGACTATCTCCTTCTTTATACAATTATATCAATTCAATCTAATATTCACTTTGCATTAAGCAGAGGACCCTGGTGACAAACAAAAACAATTCCATAGGAAAAAAAAAACGAAAACTGGCACTGAAGAAGCAAAATTGAATGAGTTGTTTTGACGGCATTTGATATAGAGGATATATTTCATACTAATGCAATCTACAATTGCTTGCAAGATTTATTAAGTTTTGTAAATTCAGTGGATTTGTTATTACAAATAAGTTTTCTTTTGGAATATCCCCTCCAAACCAATAAAGCTTATTAGAAATAGGCAGCCCTCTCTGCCTACATAATTTTTTAGACTGTGCATCACAATTTTTGCTTCAATTACATAAAAAAATAAGATTAAATTGTAGCTTATTTCACTGTTTACTTTGTACATAATTGAGACATTACAGTGGTTGGGGTCATGAAAGCATTGGTGTGCTGTCAAGCATTCCCATTCTTCAGAGACATCACATGCTTCAATAAACCCACCTGTACAGACAATGCCTTAAAAAACTGTTGTCCACACACAATTTCAGACCATCTCTTGGTGGGTTGGCAGTAATATCTGATCACACTCACTTTTCTTGGCTTCAGAGACTGTCAACAGCAAGGGAGTGGGACCTCAGATGAGACCATATGCAGAGGTCACAAACAATGACCATAACACACCTCAGCTGTCTAAGTGAATTAAAAAGCTTCAAACATGCATCTGGTTGTTATGGTAACCATGCACAAATTAACAAATATTAACAAATCCTTTTAATGTACTTTTAATACAATCCCTCCTATGATGTTTATATTGTTTTCCCCTTTGTGACTCTTGCACAAGAGCAATTATACATAGTTGCTTTCACATAATTTTAATTGAAGACAATAAAACATATAAATCATATTTTCAAAACACAATAAAAAACCTTTCAGGCATAATTAAAAATTATGTTCAATTCATTACAACAAAATCTGACAAGGATTTACAGCATAAAATCCAAATTTCTCTAGCCTGTGTTTTTTCTAGCAAAAACATTTCTGCATGACTAATTTAAGCATATTCCATTATTGAAATCAAAATCTGAAACTGCTTTAGCTAAATAATACAGATGGTAATTTTCTAATGCAAATTGCATTGTACCAGTGATGATGCAACTATCATCAGAATCACGCAATACATTAATATGAATTAGTTGCTGTACCGAAACTTTGTGGATATCTAAGAATCAATGACTACAACATGACTTAAATTTCTTAACAGAAGACAGATCTTCATTCCAATGCAAACTAGGTTCTTCAATAGAGCAAATTTTCTAAATCTGAAGACCATTATTTTGGAGGAGAATAATCAAGCAAAGATGTCACTACATGTAAGTAGCTGCAAAGAGAGATATCAAATGAAGATAGAAGATTTAAAAATATTTTAAATTATATGTCTTTTGATATATCAAATGAAAAATGAGTATAAGGCTTAGGGAAGTAAATCTCTGGGAACACTCATAGCTACTCAAGATAAAGCAAATGAGAAGGAAAGCTTTTTAAAGTATACTTAGAGCAAAAAATATTGTAACAGTGGTTTCACCATTAGATTTTGATGTTCAGTATAAAGGGGAAAAGTAAAGTCTTTCTTAAGCTTTATGATATGCGTTTAAAAAGACAGCAGAAAGAGGAGATTCTGGATATATGTACAGACTGAAGAATGAGACACTGGAGAGCAGCACTGTGGAAAGGTAGCTGTGGGTCCTGGTCAGTGGCAAGTTGAATGTGAGCTAGCAGTGCCCTGGCAGCCAGGAGGGCCAAGCATACCCTGGGGGGCATCAGGCACAGCATCACAAGCTGGGCAAGGGAGGGGATTGTCCTGCTCTGCTCTGCTCTGCACTGGGGCAGCCTCACCTTATGTGCTGTGTGCGGCTTTGGGCACCACAATATAAGAAGGATATAAAGCTATTACAGAGTGTTCAAAGGAGGGCAACGAAGATGGTAAAAGGCCTGGAGGAGAAGCCACAGAAGGAATGGCTGAGGTCACTTGGTCTGTTCAGCCTGGAGGAGACTGAGGGGAGACCTCATCACAATCTACAACATCTTTGTATGGGGAAGGCACTGATGTCTTCTCTGGGATGCCCAGTGACAGGACCCAAGGGAATGGCCTGAAGTTGTGTCAGAGGAGGTTTATGTTGGATATTAGGAAGATGTTTTTCACCCAGAGGATGGCTGGGCACTGGAACAGGCTCCCCAGAGAAGTGGTCACAGCAGCAAGCCTGACAGAGCTCAAGAAGCCTTTGGACAATGCTCTCAGGCACAGGGTGTGACAGTTGGGGTGTCCTATGCAGGGCCGGGAGTTGGATTTCAAAGATCCTTGTGGGTCACTTTCAACTCAGAATATTCTGTCTTTCTGTGAAGTGATTTACAGTTTGATTTACAGTGCACTAATAATAGGAAATGTTAAACAGCTCTGCGAAGTTTAGACACTTTTAAAATTGAGCCCTTGGTAATTTACACCTCAAAACATCTGGATGTGCATATTTCTGGTTTCAGAATTGCAGGAACATTGAAGAAGTCTGAAAGGATGCTGGTGTTCTGCAGATACTCAACAAGAGTAATGGCAGATAATTATAGGCTTGGGAGCCTGCCAATAAACCTAGAAAAAAAAAATAAAGGTTGATATGAAATTCAATTAATAAATACAGAATAATAATTTATGACAGCCAAAATAATTTTACAGAATATAGGTCTCATCAAACAAATTAATAAATTTTGTATGAGACGACAAGAACGAAAAAGATAACTGGATAGATACAGTAGTCTGGAAAGATATTTGAACCTCCATTAACTATTAGTGATCTCGTTTAAGAATTAGCACTACAAAAGATCGAACTGTTCTACATGACAGAAACAGAGAACTGTTCAATAGTTATGTATCATAAAGCAGCTACTTTTGTCCTTGTTCTTGTAACTCAATATGTTAGTAGCAGTCTTCGGGGTTTATTTTCAGGCTTGATGCTATTCAAAGGAATGATTAGGATTCAAATGTAGATATACATCTACTTATAATTAAAGTATGGCTGCCCCCCACTAAATAACAATAACATCAATGTCATAAAACTTACTTACTATTCAAGCATTCACAAAACAAATGCATTTACAAGTAAGAATGTCAGAGTCTCACAAATAACAGAATAGTGGTCAGTAAAGTTCCTTAGAAATTAGAAAACGAGATGGAAATAAATTGTCAGTTTTTCTCATTAAAGTAGTCTTTAATGAAATTTCACAGGCATCTGTGCTGAGCCCATTTCCTCTCTTACATACGCATTAAAAAAAAAAAAACTGGAAAAGATGATGAAGCCTCATGTGATGCAGTTTACTGATGAAATGTATGATCCAGCCTATGAAAGGTGAGGGCAAAACAGTCAAACCAAAAAACATCCTATCAAACAGACAATAGGAGATTTCAACATCAGCAATACAATCTATTTTTCATTTCACCACCTTATTTTTTTTTCAATGCAGAAAGCTTTGATACCAAAATTTTCAAAACTCAAACTGAGACAAGAAAAAAACCTTGAAAACTTTCAGCCAGAAGGCTTATTCTGTGCTAGAAATACAAACAACTGAAAATGGGGAGTGTATTGGGAAGTGCTGAACAATATGAACAGAAGCTTTCTGGTATTATCTCTGCTCTGTTGAATGTTAGTGATATCTTGCCCATCGTCCCAGAATTTCTTGGAGATTGTCTTCATCTACTGGGTCAGAGTGCCCAAACAATTTAGCAATGCGAGCTCTAATTATTCCACCAGCCTCACTCACTTCATTGCACCTTTTAACAGCTTTATAAAGAACATTCATTCAAACTTTTTAGAAGTTTCCTACAATTCCCATTCACATTCAGACCTGTTACTCTGAAGACAGGTTGTCTTTCTTTCTTTTAAAACCTAGCATAGTAATATGAAGTGACAAACATCACCATTTTGAACTACATTTACTGTATCTTGAATCTCCTAGTCAAAAAACTAAATTAAATTTACATCATAATAGATACAGTCAGAAGGACTGACAAAAAAAAAAGAAGTAGTAAACTGATGCTGAGTATATAACCTGAACTGGTGGGAAGTATCCACGGTTCTGGAAAAACTGATAATTTACTAATGTTGATAGAAAAAATGGAACACACGGATTAGACTGTAAGTCACAATACCAGGTCTACTAAAATGAGAGGATAACTGCAAATGCTTCGGATACTAAAGTGAGAAAGACAATTTGCAATATAACATGAGTCACCTTGGACAGAATATTACAACTGCAAGAGCTACAGCGTGAAGCAAAGCTATCGAATGGCTGTCACCTGAAAAATAATGTTTGGCAAGAGCCACCGTGAACAGCATATTAAACCTGAGCTGGCATTGTAAAATGGTAAGACAAAAGACAAGCACAGTTGCATAGGAAACATGGAGAAGGCAAACAATTTATTCTTTCAATATGAGGACATGAACGTTAGAAAAATTGTCAACCCATTAAACCCACAGACTCATTTCTAACCACCCCACCACAAAGGTTGGGCCATAAAATCTTCTGTCACACAAGCAAGTTGAAGATGCTGTTACACAGATATTAACAAGATTTCTGATCAGAAATCTGTGTAAAGACTGGAGATGAAAAGCCAATGAGGTCTTCAGCACAGACTCAGAGCATACAGACCACTCCAGCCAGACATCTCAGCATGCTAAACACATGGAAGAGGAGCAGCCATAGCAGAAACAAGTGAGAGGAAGTTAATGCTGAAATCTAAACCCTGATATGAAGAGTCATGTAGCTACAAAATAAATTTGGTTAAGACTAATCTGGATTTCTCTACTTTGCTTTGCACTGATTTGCATGAGCTCAACCTTCTGAAATGTCGGACAGCTGAGAAAAAATTTCAGGGACACGTGGAAGGACAGATGCAAATGGAAGGAAATACTATTTTCCTCTATAGAGCAAGGAGCTCCAGCTTAATTCCACCTTCCCAGCCTTTCACTGCCTGCTAAACCAGAAGGAAAATCTTGAGTAAAAGCAACAAAAAAGACTGCACCAGCAGTTTATAAGGCTGAAGCCCTTTCTCCACAGAAAAACAGAATCACTAGAATTGTTCAAGCTAAGAGAGAGTTAGTATTTCATCACCACATGCTTAGGGAAGAAGAATGGCTCTGCAGGTTTTCTCCCTATAGATATCCACAACAGAGTATGAGAGTCAGGTGACAGGAGGAAAAGGAGATCTGTCTCAAGATCCTTGGTGCTTGAAAAAGAAATGAGACAGAGGGAAGAAGAACTAAAGGTTTTGTGAAAAGTTCAGGTCACTTCCTGACTGTAATGTTCTGGAAATACTGAAGCATTAGAAACTGAGAAGATTCATAAAACCAGGCCCATAGTCTGCTTCTTTTCCCTAGTTACCACAGTGCAACTCTAGGCAGAGATGAGAGGGAGCAGAAATTATTGAACAGAGATAGTATTGGTATATGTATCTAAGTACACTTTTATAGCTCTGTAGTTCTCTTTTCATGTACCTCCCATCGACCTCTCTCTAGCGAGGCACATGTCTGTACAGGTAGCTCTTGCTAATTTAATTTTTGTCTCCAAATAGGTAATATTGTGGGATGGACACATGAAATGCAACCTGGCTTTGGCTCTATATTTCAAAAATAAAAACATCAATTATAATAAGATACTTAATTCTTTTTAAAAGTGTCATAGCAACTTTTGGATGCAGATCAGGCATATTTAGTATTAATGCAGCCTGTTTGGTAAGGGATTGTGTTGCAAGGTGCTAGGCAATTTCAGCTCTCCCTGTCTTCAATGCTGTAAGAGATCTCAGCACTTACAAGGAACTTCCTGGCACTTCACAAGGACTGGACAGAGTGAGAACATTAGGAGAGAGTTTGCTTTCTAATATTTTAGGTCTGACTCATCCAGACTTGACATTTACAGCCTTATTAAAATATTAACGTCTTCGAGAGTAATTAAAAGAGAGCCAGACTAAAAGAGCTTTTTATATCAAAGAGAAAATAAATAACTTTGTGTTGACTGTCTAAAAAAAGCGTGACAAAGCCTAATTACATTTATTCAAAATCTAGCCCAAATAAAATGTCAAGATGATGGCTCTCTTTCAAATTTAGAGCTGTATAAGAAACATACAGGGATACAGACTGTAATAGATATAACCAAATCCAAGTCTGTATTAAATTAAATGCTGTCAGAAAAAGAAAGTGAACCATTTTCATGAAAGTAACATCATGGCAAATCAGAGGAAAATAAACATCATCTTCTTGCCTTTAAGAGGACATTTTAATTCAGTTTCACTGACTAAAAAGGAGTACAGGGACATGAGGAGTGAGAGATGAGGCAGTGGGGAGAATTTCCTAGAAATTATTAACCTTCTTAAACAGCATGGGTTTAAATGGCACCAGAACACATTAACCTAGGTTTTCAGTCAAATGCAGCTGCTCAGGTTCACTCTCAAGATCCCCTGCAGAACCAAGCTCAAGCTGTCAACTGAAGCAAAAAGCCAAATTTCACTGTCTCTTCATTGAAGTAAAAATATATTGCCCAAATGATTTCCACTACTGACGCAAAGAAAAAGAAGGGCAAATGAATTAAAAGAGCTCATCAGAAAGTGTTCAGAACAGAAATCCTGAGTGAAGAGAGAGTGATAGCTAGAGAAAGAAAAAAAAAGAAGAAATTAAGAAAAACTCCTTAACTGGTTCTCAAGTCTCTCTTACATATACCTTCTCCTTGCTTACCCTCCTACCAGCTAATTTCATCCTTCAATCAATTTCTGCCTGTCCTTATTTTCCTCTGCCCTCCCTTCTCCATTGGCAACTGGGTTCAATTTCACAGTTCATAACACTGGCAGTCTCCAAACTCTTTGTGGTTTACCCTTTAGAGGCTCTGAACCATTTTATGTACCACAAATGAACACAGTACCACCTCAGGGACTAATCCTGCTATCCTTCAGCTGAGAACTCTTCCAGTGGAAGAAGTCATATTGCCTCTTTATCCAGAGAAACATTACAATGCCAACAAAAATAACTCCAGTGTCATCATTAAAACATGCTCTAATTAGGAAAGAAAGGAGTAAATCAAAAGTCATTATAAAGCTGTTTCTTTCTTCACACTCTAGATGAGTCATCAAAAACACATAAGCATGTTGAATACCAGCATTCAGCAGCATCTCTGCAACACCCCATAGTACAGGGAAGTTTTATTAAAACAAGGAACTTGAGATCTCTGTCCAATTCTAATTACAAGCTCACACTTAGTTCTGTAACTGCCAGATGTCAAATCAGAGCTGCCAAAGTGAAGCAGAACAGATGGCATAGACCCATTTAAGGCTCTGAGTTTTGAGAATGGGTCTGGGGGATTGCATAGAGGGATTTTTCTTGTGCCAAATAAAGTACTAGGGGATTTTTCAGCATCTATAGGAAAAAATAATTTCAGGACAAATAAAAGACAATCCAAAGTCTTGAGTAAAATTAGCAGATACTTAAACTCCAATAAATTTTTTCTAGTGGGAATTTTTATAGTAAATCCTCCTTTTCTGAAAAATTTTTTGGTTTTAATATAAAAAAAATCTGCAAAACCTCAAGTCATTCCATAAAGTCTCTTCACTCCTACAGAAAGAAAAACCATATAAAGAAGTGCTTTAAGACTGTAAATGAATCTTGGCTCTGAGTGCAGTTGAGAAATGTCAGACTGAAAATTAAAGAGGTTAAATAAACAAAAATAGTTTTCTTTTCCCAGTGCCTGTGGTAGCATTCACATAGAAATCTTACACCTAGCCTTCTACTAGAAGGTTAAAGGATTTTCATCGTGGGCAAAGTGGCAAAATAGAACTGTTTACCAATTACTCAAGTCCAAAGGAGAAGAAGGTTTAGATATTTGCTCTCTGAAATCACCGAACTCTTCTCTGTTTAGAAAAGAAGTCCAAAGAGATTCTGAGGATCTGATTCTTCTGTTTAAATGGGAACTGCAGATGATCAACACATATTGAGCTGTGTTGTAAATGACTGTTTAAGAGCTCTTCATACTCTAGTTCAGAAATGACAAGTATTAAGGATGGCTTTTGGCAAGGGAACAACTTCAGTCCAAGAAACCACTGCATTGGGCTTGCATGGCAAGGTTCTGGTGGGGGTGGTGGGAAGGTTACAGGGGTGGCTTCCATGAGAGGCTGCTAGAAGCTTCCTCCATGCCCAACAGAGTCAATTCCAGCTGGCTCCAAAACAAACCCTTCATTGGTCAAGGCCAAGCCCATCAGCAAAGGTAGTAAATCCTCTGTGATAGTTTATCTATGAAGGAAAAGAAGTTACAGTGCAGATGTAATTGTGGTCAGAGAAGAGAGGAATGAGAATATGTGAGAGAAACAGCTCTGCAGACACCAAGGTCAGGGAAGCAGGAGAGGATGGAGCTGGAGCAGAGATCCCTCTGCAGCCCGACCATGATGAGGCAGGCTGTCTCGCTGCAGCCCATGGAGCTCTGTGAGGGTGCAGAGATCCACCGGCAGCTTGTGGAAGAGCCGCACGCTGAAGCAGATGGATATCCAAAAGAAGGCAGTGACCCTGTGGGAAACCCACACTGGAGAGGTTTCTGGCAGGACCTGCGGATGGAGGAGTCCATGCTGGAGCAGGGTTGTTTCCAGGACTCATATCCCTTTGGGCCCCACGCTGAAGCAGTTTGTGAAGTACTGTAGCCCATGGGAAGAACTCACGTTGGAGAAGTTTGTGGAGGACTGCCTCCCATGAGATGGATCCCATTCTTGAGCAGGGGAAAGACGTCTTTCCCTAAGGAGGAAGAAGCAGCAGAAAAAACATGTGATGAACAGACTTCAGCTCCCATTCTCATCCCCCTGCACCACTGAAGCAGAAGAGGGGGAAGAAAGTGGAGAATCAGGAATAAAGTTAAGCTTGGAAGGCGTGAGAGGTGAGAGAAAGGTGGGTTTCTGTGGAGGTACCTATGTCAGCCTTGGGCGCAGAAGCCAGTGGGCGGGACGGAGTCTCCGCCCTGTCACGCGCCAGCCTCACTTCAGTCAACGAGACCTGTGTCTAGTACACGTGCTGGGGTCCCCACCCAGGGGGCGGAGATGGGCGTGGCCTGGAGAAAGGCTCCTCCCCTCCTTCCAGAAGGTTCCCCCTAGCAGGTGATGTTATTGGTTTGTCTCCTGCTTGTCTTCCCTTCCTTCCTTCCTACTGGGCCCGAGACCCCAGCCCCTCCCCTTGACCCTTCCCTCATTGGTTGGACATCTCTGTATTTAAGACCATGCGCAGTCTGTGCTCTCTGGATTTATCCGTGGTTGTTCCCGTGTTTGTTCTTCCATCAATAAACGGATCGTAGGAGCCAGTCTCCTCCCAGCCCTTTGTCTCCCTGGTTTCTTGTCATCCGCTCCTGGTGCAGAAGCAACTCAGCCGGGGCTGCTGCCGCCTCTTGGCGATACACTCTTGGCCTTCGTGGCAGGCAGTGGTGCTCAGACTGAGGCCTCCCAGGAGGGAAACCACGCTGGGTTGGAAACTACGATGACTACAGGTTTCTTCTCTGAGAGGGAGAGGTGGGTTCAAGATTCAGTTTGCTTCTCATTATCCTACTCTGATTGTGATGGTAACAAATTCAATTCATTTCCTCCTGTTGAGTCTGATTTGCTCATGACAGTAATCAGTTTGTGATCTCTCCCTGCCCTTATCTCAGCTCATGAGCCTTTTGTTATATTTTCTCTTCCCTATGCATTGAGGAGGGAAGAGATAGAGCGGCTTTGCTGGGTGCCTGGCATCCAGCTGGGGACATCTGGCCACCGCTGTGAGAGTAGGAGCCCCATTGTGCACCAGTGTAATGCTGTTCTAGGCAGGGCCTGCTCTAAACATGGTAGCCAACAAGATCATACCATTTTCCTTAAACAGACTGAGTTCCTTCCATTTGAAACTTGTTTCCCTTGAGACCCTTTTTACCTTTTATCATTACTATACTGCAGTACTTAACCCCTCAGCCATCTTCCCAGAACAATGCTTGAAAATGGCTGTTTTCCCTAATGAGTCTGTGCAACATCAAGTGCTCAATGTTGCAAACCGCACAGCAAGGCAGGGGCAGATGACAAGAAACATACTCCTAAGTGTATTGGAGAATAGGTCAGTAAGCTCATTTAACACGCTGTGAAAGAATTTAGAGGTAGCATGCACTTATGTACTGAAAATAAAGCTCTAGGCCTAGTTTTCCCCTGCTCAGCTTTCAATATTTTACCTGGAAACTTGGTCACCTTATATCCTATTACAATATTTTGCAACCATTAAATCCCTCTGTATAAGCCAGTGCAATTCAGAGAACAAGAAGCCATAGAAAGGAAATCCCTCTTCTCAGGAGGGTTTGATTTTAATCCTTTCTTGCAAAGAGGGCATCTATGTATCACTCACATTCTAGGCAAATTCTTCAGCTCTTGCACTTACATTTACACCTTCTTTAACAAAACAATTAGAAAGTTTCAAACATCCCCTCCATTTTTATTCCCCGACCTCAGTCTAATTGTGAGAGAAAGAAACAAGTTCTAGACTGGGAATACAAAACAACAGGTTAGATCACAAGAAAGAAGTGGAGAACTGTGCAATAGAATTACAAACAGAAGTATTTTCTTCTTATTACTACTATTATTATTGCCTTTAACAGGGAAACAAGGCAGTGACCCAGGCTGAGGAGCTTCTCAAGCAATCAGCCTCCACTCATGGTTTTCTGCTGTAATTGGTGAAGCAGATTTAGGACCAAAGGCTTAGGTCCACTAATTTATATCCTCTGCATTACGATTTTAGACCTTGTAAAATTTAACCCTAAAATGGAAAAGTTTTCCTTTAAAAATAGGGATAGGGAAATCAGGGAGGGTGGTTAATGATGATACATCAAAGTTTTGAAACACAGAGATTAAACAATGAAAATACAACCTCTGGGGGAAAAAGATGAACGCAGAAGAGGGGAAAAAATGAGCTAAATTAGCGTGCTCTAAAGGGGGATCTTTTTGCAAAACTTGTCTGGCATCTAATTTACTAAACTATCAGGCTACAAAAGACTATCACACACTTATCAGCTATATACATCTTAATAACACAATCCTTTCTCACAGTGATTTTAAACAACCTTTTAAATTCTCTTTTCTTCTTCGATGTCTAAAAGTGGTTATTTTTAAACAAGTGAAGCAGCTCAAAAAATATGCTTATGTCTGCAAAAATATTGTTTATGAAAATGTGGAGATTTCAGAAGAGCTACCAGTGAAATACCCATAGATCTGAAACTCATCATCAACTTTCAGCCTGTGCATAATGAAGGAACCAAATATACCAGCCAGATACCTAGAGGGAAAAAAATAAAAAGGAGAGTTGCACAGAAATGCAGGAGAGTAAGTATCCTTCTTTAAGATCTGAAGAAAGTTCTTCCTTTTTTTTTTCCTGTCTTACCGATAAACAGAGTTCCAAGAGAAGGAAAAAGTTATTTGCCTCAGGCTCCTTCTCACACCATAAGGCAATTAAGTGCTCTTCTCAGTAGGTGCTCAACTTCTTCCACACTGTTGACCAGATTTGCCATGTTTCTGCACTTCGGAGAGCCAACTGCACTTATACCAGATCATCATAAAAAGAAGTCAGTAAGAGGAAAGCCAGTTGCTCTACACTAGGCTTATGAGATGTTTCTCTCACTTCTGGCAAGACTCATTTACTCCATGTCTTTTCCCATCTGGTACAACCTAACTGTACCTTATTACCTCATTTTCCTATCTTCTCTCCAAGTCTCATTTACAAATTTACTTTGCTCTTTGCCATTCCCTTCTGCAATTTCTCACCGGAATCTTTCAAAGATTTGAATCTGCAAAGGATTCTACAGCAGAGTGGAGATATTGAAGGAAGGGTGAACAGTACCCAGCAGACTGTTTCCCAAGAGTGCAGAGGATCCATTCATAACTACAGGTTTTAATCTGAGCTCCTCTCAAAGTGGTGTATTTACACACTGGTCTCATTCTCAGAGCATGCATCTAAGGTCTCAGCCTAGTCCTAAACTGAATCTCACAACAGTCATCTTGAACATCTCGTCTGCCTTAACCATTACAAATGAAGTTATCAGTAAATAACCAAAAAAGCCTCATTTCATTCTTAAAACCTCTCAAATCCACAGGAGACTTGGTTATAATTAGGCCCTAATATAACAAAGGGGGGAAAATGTGTCTCAAGGTAAATCATGTGAGTTTGTAATAAACATGCAGCATGATGGTTCTGTTTGTAGAAGATTTTTTTTTCTTAAAATACATGATAAGGTCACCAGTAGTTTTCACTCAGTTTTGCGCTGATTAGCCATCTTGAAGATGCCGAAGACATTCCTGATCCAGAAATATTAATCCCTGCACATGAATAAGGTAACAGTTCTCTATTTCTAAAGTTAGTTTTATATTCAAGTGTTTATAAAATCCTAGCCAAAACCAGGAGCAACTAGATCCATAAATGAGAAAATCAGTAAATAACTCAAGATTTTACAGATTCTAAAGTAGTCAATAAAGTTCCTCAAAAAAACATGTTCACTGAAGGCTCAGGTGAATACAGCAAGATTATACAAGATAGTTTAACAAAATCTGCCATTTGTTTTCCTGGTCTTTCACTCACTTGATGCTTCTGCTGCCAGAATAGTGAATCTGTGGAAAGTCCTATTTAACACAAAATTTACAGTCTGCATCCAGAAAACTATCACATTTTGTTCTGTCATGTTACATTACTCCAACAACTGAGTATTATGATGCTTTTTCTTTTTCAGTCAAATTACATTCTTTTCATGACATCAATAGTCAATTATTCCAATTTTATCAAAAATAGAGTAGAAATTATTCAATGACAGAAAAAACCATACAGAAGTGAAAGTATTAAAAAGTATAGAAATTGTTAAAGAGTAATCATTAAGAATACTTCGATTTTCTAAACTAATGAATTTGAAATTAACATTTTCCCTTGAAACTCGAGCTAACATATGCATGTCTTCCTGCATGAAGCTAGAAGTTGTTGTTCACTTTAAATTATGACACAGAGGCACTTCCTGCTGAAAACAAAATGTGACCTTTTTCAGTTTTACTGATTGCCTTTGAAGAGAAATAAAATGTCACTGCGTCTCATGAAATTTGCTGGCAACTCATGTGAATCAGAAAGATCTTTCTTTCTCTCAGTGGGAGACTGAGGTCTATGCAACCTGCAGCAGCCCAAAAAAAAAAATCCTTTGTTTTAGCTACACAACAAAGTTGTTTGGATGTTGGGTGAAAAAAAAGAATTCAAGAATTGGTTTTGAGTGCCTTTCAAAACACAAAAAAAAAAAAAAAAAAATTGGTGCCTCCCAAAACACCCAACAAAAACCCCCCAGAAAACAACTTTCAATAAGCTTCTACAAGCTACTGATTCCTTAATGCAGGGATAAGTTCTACCCCATATCTGCCCAAGTGTTAGCTTCTTATTCCAGCATCTCCTGTTGAGGGCTAAGTTTGACTCTTGCTTGTTAAACCCTAGCATGAAGCAGACAGGACCACAACAGAAACCAGCATCTCTAAACTAGTTTTAAGCAGGAAACTTAAAAAGGTTCATATATTTTAAAACATATATCATAAATAAATTCTTTGTGTTTGTTTGCAATGAAAATTTCTGACACTACCGTATTCTTCATGGAGATTTTATTCTGTGAAAAGATTCACAGAAAACAAATAACAAAGGTTAGTAGTTATCATCAAGTGGCTCTTCCTGGATTTTATTCCTTCATTACTTCTATTACGTACTCCAAGAAACAAAAGGTCAAGGTATCAATAGCCTCCTGCAACATCAAAATGGAATTAAAGAAAAAAGCAGAACCTTGATCTTGAAGGCATGTTCCTTAAAGGTTGAAACTGATTTAAAAAAAACCTTGATCTCCCTTTCTTTCCTCCAAGAAAAATTTTTATTCAACTGTCTTACCTAATTACAGGGAAATTGCGAAACTCCAGAATTTCATTTACTTAGACTTAAAGTTTTCATCCTGATTCCATTTTTCAAAGCTGAAAATTTTCTATTTCCAGGTCGTATGGGTTTTTCCCACAAAATAGTGGAGTGCATTCTATTCTGCTCAGTGGAGTGTATTCTACTCTGTTCAGTTCCATTCTACTACACTGGCATTATTGTCAAAGCTAAACAATTTTATAGTTAAAAAATAAGACAAAGTAAAAAAGAGAAAATGTGATGATTTTGGATTTGTCTATTTAATTGAGGAAGAAAAAAACCAAAATTCATTAAAAATTACATATAAAGCCTTTTTGGTTTTTTTGCCTTCACAAGGAGCTTCAGGGAGGAAGACACAAGCTCTGTTTAGAAAATGTGATCAGCTCTGAACAAAGGTTTAGATCCCTCTCTGGAGCATTCTGAGCAAATATTTTTCTGTACAACCTATGATCCAACAGACACAGTTTTCCTTGGTGTTCCAGCTAAAGGGTGCCCAAAGAGGTAGATTAGTTTTTCAACTTTTGTTCTTCAGTAATCTTTTGATTCCTCTGCTGATCTACGTCAACACAGTACCGCATGGAAAATGCTGGGAAAATCCATTCTTGCCCTAAATGAGCCCATGTGCCAAATGGCAGAGCACACACCATGCAGAGATGGTCACGAGTCCATTTCCTTTTGCCACACACAAAGTCTGGTTACAAGCTTCTCTTGCTCAGCTAGAAAGCTGTGTTCCCATGCGCAGAAACATTATGCTCTCCCTAAGGCTTTACTATGAAGTTCCTATTTCTGCATGTGGGCTCAGGCATGGGGAAAGTATCACAGCTGTGGTGAGCCCATACCTGAAATCTCATTCCTTACACCTCATGTTACATAAGCTCCACTGACTGTTTAACCTGATAAATGTGGTGTGCTAAACATTTCTTAGAGGTTTGTAGGACCAAGAACACTGAACTACAAATGGATGACTAATCCTCTGTCTCTTAGCCTCTCTTGTATGAGGGTTTCCTTAAAAATTTCAGTGCAGCAAAGGAAAAATGAAAGGGTTTAGCCAATCCTTTATTTCTGGGGTTTTTTCAGAGCTTTGTGTTAAATGGTAAACGCAGTTCCTACCATAAAAACATGTGTACCATGCTGCCTTATATTACAAGAAAAAAGTAATTTTTTCCAATGCAAATACCATGTGTTCTAGAAAGGTGGGCAATAGGCACACCTGCAAATTAATTTTGACAGATTATGATCCAGGGCAGTCCTAACCACCATCTATACTTCTAGATTTGTGAGCCTTTCTAGAGAATTAGCAATAAAATAACTAGCATAAACCTTTAACTAATTGTTTGCCTACATTGCCCACTAGCAAATAGCTCAAGATGTCCAAACAAGCTTTAAATAAGCTAGTTTGGTCAGTATCAGATATAGCCCAAGCACCCTGAAGCAGAGAAGCTAAACCCCTGGGAGCTCTCTGCTTCCACCTAGCATGAGCTTCCCTAGTATAACTACTTTGCTTACCATTTGTACCTGTTTTTTTAAAAGGATAATAAATTTTAAGTGCAGGCTTTGTCTTTCTTTAGGATCATGTATATAGCCAAAATAGCAAACAAAAAGGGTTTTAAACCCATCAGACATTTTACCAATGCTGAAGGTCATATTACCAATGACTAAGAGATAGGAAAAAACATTATAAAATTATGTGTGGTCACGCTACTCTTCTATTGACTTTGATTGTTTGCAAGAATGACTTATAAAACTGTTAGGAGCTGCATACATTAACCAAACTATCCCACTGTATCTTTCATAGTGCTATCTAGTTATCACTAGTGGTTACAACACAGTTAATGAACAAATCCTGATTAGGCATCAATATGTCACCAGACAATATTAATTCAACCGTATCACTTGTTCTTAGGCATTTTTAGTTCAGAAGCAACGTAACTGGAAATACATTGGCTAGTGTCATTGTGTCCACCCTTTTCTTCTGATAAATGTCTGTGCAAATTTTCTATTTTTCCTGTTACTCTATCAAATAATTCAGTATCAAAAGCTTTTGTCATACCATCAATTATATTTCTTGTGATAAAACTTGTTTTTATAGTGGAAATGCTTTTGTTCTCTGTAATTTAGAAGACCCATCCCTAAACATCTGCAATGAGAAGGATAATGCAACTAAATTAGTGGCAGCTGTAATCCTTAGCATAGCAAAGATTATCTTTGCCTCTCTGTTAGAATTTCAGCCCCTTTTTATCTAATTGTTTGTTCTGCTTGCATTTGTCCCTTCAGCATAACAATGAAATGCTGCATTCTCCTAGGCGGTCTGCTCAAGGGTTGATCGTGCTCAGATGATTTAGCTGGGAAAGAAAAGGGAATAATCCTTGAGAAACGTGTTGGTTTCACTTATTCACAGAGGATTACACTAGGATACAGTATGGATCACTTGTCTTCAATGACAATGCCCTTTTAAAATCTGGTGTGGATCATTACGAGAAGAAGATCACAAATTATCACCCTCTAGCTGCACCCCACTTTTCTCATTTTTTATTTCCTAAACTGCAAGTAATCAGTTGGGATCAGATCATCCCTTGGTTTAAGGTAGTAGCTTGAATTACAAAAATACTCCTGTAATATTAGGAATGTACCCTACCATCTTAACACTTCCTCAAGCACATTCCTGACTTCAATTTTAATATGTGGCATGATCCCCTGCTTAGCTTACAGATACACACACCCACTGCACACTTTTCTAAAATGAACAGAAGTTCTACGAGAAAAGGGTAGTTTTCTATTACACTGTGTGGTAAGAGCAGCAGACCCATATATGGAAGGCTTCTCAGAACCAGACCTGCAAATGGAAGAAGCCCCTTTTACAGCTAGTGGACATTTTTCTTAGCTTGCAAGAGCTTAAATCACAAGAACCCACATGTTTTTCCTCCAAATACTCAGTTTATCTGCTTAATACTACTGACAGAGCCTACTTTGACTGCAGACAGTCTACATCAAAATGGGAGCAGAGGCTATAGGATTTACACTACGAACTGGTACTTAACATTAATAGCCTTTGCTTACAGCCCCTGCGCACTATGCTGTGGAATTACACTTAAATAAATGTTTTATCTGCTACTCTGTCTCCTTTCCAACAAAATCCCTTAACTGAGTAAGTATACAAGCCTAAGAAATGGAAAAATTAGGTGAATGCTATCCCCAACATTCAAAATTGCAAGATTAGTCCATATTGCCTTTCACTTAGAAGGTATAAAGACAAAAAGAAATGCGGCATGTATTTGAAACTATCTATTGTAAGTTGTGCTTTACAGGCATATCTGTAACAGCTGCATAATTATACTGTCTGTAAAATTAAGTTCCTTCACGGCATGCTTCCCAAACCAGCAATTTTGCATCAACATTTGGTGAATTAGTACATGCTGGATCCATACACAGTCTCAGAATCAGGTATTGTGCTTTCTGCTAGCAAGCAGCAAAAGGCAGTTCACTGGAACACTTACCAGCTACCAGCAGTAGTCTGAGGACATTCACTCAGTTTTAGGCTCAAAGCAAAGACCTCAGTATACATCCTCTTCAACATTTGCCTTGGCCCCAGATTTCACAAGTACCAGTTAGGTAGTGGGTGTGCTCAGCCCTGAGCTAGAAGTCTTGGTCCTTTCAGCCATACAACCTAACCCACATGAGACTTGCGCCTCATGCTCTGCTGTATCTCATCTCCTGCCCTGCATTAGCTGGCGTAGCAGGAACAAGAATACCACAGACCTGTCTCTGCTATCTAACACAATTACCTTTGTCTTGGCTTAGCATCTATCTTAAGTATGGAAAAGGTGAGACAAAATCAGCAAGATCCTATTTAACTTAGACATCATACAGAAAATACTTCTACATGAACAAGTACAAAGGATTTACAATTTAGGTTGAACTAACCAAGAATGAAACAACCCCAAGACAGGGATACAGCAAAGTCAGTAACAAAGGAGAAAAACAAAAACACAGAGAGTGTTAACACTTGTACAACACCTAAGATCTGTTATTCTAGTCAACAGCAAATACATATATGAATATATATGTGTGTGTGTATCATATGTGTATAGTATTTTTATATATATAATATTTGTATATGTAAAATACATATATGTGTGTGTGAGTGTGTATATGTATATAAATATAGGAGGGCCACCCTTGCCCTGGGGGCATCAGGCGCAGCATTGCCAGTTAGTCAAAAGGAGGCGATTCTTCTGCTCTGCTCTGCGCTGGTGCAGCCTCACCTCAAGTCCTGTGAGCAGTTTTGGGCACCACAGTTCAAAAAAGAGCCATTAGAGAGCTTCCAAAGGAGGGCCAAGAGGATGGTAAAGGGTCGGGAGGGGAAGCTGTGTGAGGAGTGGCCAAGGTCATTTGGTCTGCTCAGCCTGGAGAAAGGGCTCACAAGGGGAAGAGGAGGGGCAGGCACTGATCTCTTCATTATTGTGACCAGTGACAGGACTTGAGGGAATGGCATGAAGCCATGTCAGGGGAGGTTTAGGCTGGATATCAGGAAAAGGTTTTTCACCAAAAGGGTGGCTGATCACTGGAAAATGCTCCCCAAGGAAGTGGTCACAGCAGCAAGCCTGCCAGAGTTCAAAGAGCATTTTGAAAATGGTCTCAGGCACATGGTGTGAATCTTGGGGTGTCCTGTGTAGAGGCAGGAGTTGGACATTGGTTATCCTGATGGGTCCCTTCCAACACAGCATATTCTATGATTCTATGATGTACTTTTGCAGACAGATATATTATGCCTTCTCTTGGATCTGGTCCATACAAATTCAGATTTTTAAGTGTATCTTGGCCTGAGAGTTGCTCTTTCTAGTTTTATTTGGTTGTTATTCTTTACTAATCTAGTTTTATGGTTCACTTGAGTGCTTGCCAATAAATATACCTTCAGGGGCATCTGGTGTCATGGCTTGCATCTGACATAATCAGAACATCTCAAATGCTGTCTTCAAAGTGCATTTCTTCTTATTTGGATAAGAATTACAAAAAAGAATGGGCAAGAGAAAGCTTTTTACTTCTGAATTTCTAGTTTTGATTTTCTAGCTTTCTCCCCAAAGCTGTCAACAAGAGCTGAAGTGATAAATCACAATGAGGAAGGATGTCCTCAATCTGTGAATGTATTCCTTTTAAAGACTGTATGACTACATGTGGTCAAGAGGATGGACACTCTGAAAGTAGTCCTTCACCTGCTCCTGTTTTTTATGTTGCTTTTATACTGAAAAAGAAAAAAGATAGATAAATTATTAGGAGCCCTCCTTTTGAAGACTACTTTGTTAGCAGATGGAGATACGTAGAAAGTGTCTATTCCCTCTGTATATGGGGACACAGCCAACACACCTGTATTTCAGAAAGGTCATAAGTGGCTGTATCTGCTAACATACCCATAACTGCTGTACACTATCCTAAAACCATTAAAGAAATCAGACTGAATGGATTTTCCTGATGGTTTTTGCTTTAGTAAAACCAGCAGACCAGAACTAGACACTCCTCTTTTTCAGAGATCAGATCAGAAAGAATTGAACCACAAATAACATAAAAATGTATCTTCTTCCCTGAGTAAAATGGAGAATAAAGCCACAAACTCACTTTATTTGACTTGTATTGAGCGAATCAATTTTTGGTGTAGGTTTTTGATGTAGTCTTGAGTTGCATGTTTTATTTAGTACCCTGTACACTCCAACAGACAGAAAAATAAACACAACATTCCCAAAAAAACCCCAGAAATTCAAGACAGGAAATGCATCACAATAGCTGAAATCCCTAGCAACTATTGTGTTTCACAAAGAAAGCAGATGGGATATTCTGTATTCATGGGGCTTGTAACATCACTGCATGGATGTGCCTATTGTATCCCTGTTGTGTTATACTACATTTGCCTCCTGTGACAAAAGAGTCAGCAGCATTACACCTTATTATTGCATTCCAAAACAGCCTGGGCATGTCAAAAGTCATGTCTGAACTAGGACAGCCTTGAAGTAGCTGGACATCAAAGACTATAGAAAGGTCAAAAGTTCTTTACAAAACAGTAAAAGTCAATCATCTTTGGACACAAAATCAATTGCCCTTGGGCAACACAAGGGAAACCTAGAAAGATTGTGCTTGGTTTGTTATTCCTCTTCATTGAGCTCTGCTACTGCAGGACTGCAGAGTCAAGTTTAAAAGGAAATAAAACGTATTTTAAAAGCCCCAACAATAAAACACCAAAACCACCCACTTTTTATTGACAGTAACCTTCAATTATATTTAAAGCAAAAACAAGAAAGGAGGAGGCAGGTGAAAAAAAACGTCCTGCTACAGAACATAACACTTATAGACTATTTTATCTTCATAGAATCATAGAATCATTTAGGTTGGAAAACACCTTTAAGATCATTAAATCCACCTGCAAATCCAGCACTGTCAAGTCCACCACTAAACCACATCCACAAGGGCCACATCTACCTATCTTTTAAATACCTCCAGGACTGGTGACTCAATCACCTCCCTGGGCAGCAGTTTCAATGCTTGACAACCTTTCTGTGAAGAAATTTTTTCCTAATATCCAATCTAAACCTCCCCTGGTGCAACCTGAGGCCGCTTCCTCTCTAGCTGCCTTTCCTAACCACTTTCACTTAGTCTCTATTCTCAGCATCATAAATCATAACTCAGTTAATTAATACTGACACCAGTAATATTGTTTGAAAACAGTGCAAAAATTCTGATACAAGGTTCCTTAAAAAAATTCAGAAACTTGTTATTTTTCCCAATCCCTGAGTCAGATACAGTAATGCTATAGATTTCAGTATTAGTTTCAGTTTTACACAGAGATAAACAGCTGTGCTGAAACTATGCATTTTGACATACCCTTCAGATTTTTCATTCAAACTAGGCAACCAGAAAGATGTAATTATGGTAGGTGATTTTTTTAAAAAAAACCTGCTTTTATAAGTAGGAGAGTCACAGTGTAAGCTGAAGATCATTAGAAACATGATCCTCTTGGAACAACAGCAATACAGATCTCTCTAACTATTCCCTGCTGTTACAAGTGGAAGGTGAAAAGGTGATAACCAGAGCAAGTGTATTAGTCAGGTTTGGGTATTTGCAGATACTGCAACTTCCAAAGCCAGTATATTTAAAAAGATAGGTTTCTCTTTCAGCTTCCCTTTTATTTACAAATCTTTAGCTAGAATCAGAAAAAAAATTATAAAAGAGGAGCTTTCAATAAGTGTCAGATCCTGTCCCTTGATCACCTTCTGGTGCTGTTGTTCAAGTCTGTTTGTGTACTTCTTGGGCACACTGTGTGTGATATACATCAGTCTTGAAAATACAATCCTTCTCATAAAAGCACATAATAACAGGCTAATTGACCTGTCACTCCCACAGGGTTCTTTTTTCACTGAAGCAGTATATACATACATGTTTATCACTGAATTTATGTTTTATTGCTGTTTGTTGTTTGTCTAAGTTGATGAAAACTAAATAAATTGTTCAATCATGTTGAATTTTTTTAAAAACCCTTCTCTGTGACTTGTAATACAACTTATTTAATGACTGTGGATTTCTATTAACAGTTATGAAATCCAGGATTTATACTTTGTTTACAATCTCTGTTATCTAATGTAAGTCAGAACTCATTAAGCATTAACCCATTTACTGAATGACATTGTTACTGTAAAAGTGACTTTTTTCTTCCAGAAAAATAAACAAAAAAAAAGAAACAACCCATCTAGATATTGCTTTTATTAGCCAGAAGTTAATATGTGAGATGGAAAATGTTGAACTGTGTTTTTCTCTATGTAGTTAACACAGAAACCCCCCAACGTAACTCACCAAAGATGAGGATGTCATCAATATCAGCCTTGAGTTCAGAGCATCCAAGACAGAGCACACTTAGCTCACATAGGAAAAGCCCAACGCATCTAAACAAGGTATAGAGCCAAGATGTAAGAAATGCTCCCCAGAAAGCCATCTCCATCTTTTAGTCAGTTAGTCTGCTTTGAACGCAGGGAGACAAAGGTGTAATCAGCATTAATTGATCCAGACACCTACAATACAATACTGCAAGCAGCTTGTGACTTATTCCATCTCCTGAGTCACAGCTCAAAGTAGGTCCCAGATGTGTAGAAACATTAGAAGTAACAAAAAATAATTATTCTGCAGAAGTCAGTTGCAGGAAAAGTTATGGTATTTTGGTGCCATCCAAGCATCCTTTCAGCTCCAAGACTACACAAAAGGTCAGACAGACATGCCTTCATCTTACAGTGCTCCCTTAGTGCATCATAGAGAGCAGCCAGTAAGACAAAGACACAAGACTTGGGAGGCCTGGTGTATATTGTGCCAAATCCCTGACAGTGTCATTCATCCACAGCTACAGGTGCCAAAAAGTCTTTGTTAAAGCACAAAGCTAAAAGTTTTCCCAGAAATGAAACTGAGACAGAAGGACAATTTTCTGTAAAACAGTGATGGTGGTAACATTGTACAGGAGAGCTACTTGACAGGCTGTGCAGTGATTTGTCTTAAGGAAAAATGTACACACATACACACACACACACACCAAAAAAAAAAAAAAAAAAGCATTCTGGCTATGGGGCACTGAGGTTCAGATTGAGACATTCTCCCAAGCCTGTGTCCCAACAAAAGTTCACTTTCATTCACTGGAAGAGCAGATTCCACAGAATGTATCTTACAGAAATAAGATCTGCCTGTACATCCCCCACTATCTGCCACCTACTCTCTCTGGCGGCTTGCCTGTCACTGACAGTTTTTTCTTTCCTCCCAGTTCACAGAAAAAAAATCTTCCCTATTACTTCATCTGTCTCAGGCAGGCCTCTGGTGTCTCTGGTCTTGTCTCCTTTCTCTCAGCCTTGGGAAACCATCTCATAGCTTCAGCTACGTGGTACTTCAGATGTTCACTGATCATTTCTCTTCTTGTCATCAAATATTGTATTTGAACTAACCAAAATGGAGAATTTTTTGAACGCCAGAGCTTGCCAGCATCTGCTATAGGAAGAACTTTCTAGTTTGCTGACTCAAAACAGTCAAGTGGGGGAACTGTCATGCTGAGCTTGGGGCATGTTGGATAGCTACTCTCTTAAATTCCATTTTACATGAATGTGTCTCTAGCCACAGCTTTAAAGAGTACATGGCCAGGATAAGTATTGATGGCACTATCAGGAGTGACATAGATGCTGAAGACAGGCAAACAACTAATTAATTGCATGAAGATCCATTAATACTAGGGGACATACCCCTGGCCTGTGTCCTCAGTCAGCAAAGTGAAGAAAGTGCCTACCCAAAAAATCCAAGAGAATGGATGCAACAGTCTGGGCATCTGTGACAGGTTAAGACCAGGAACAGCAAGGAAAATAAATTGTACAAGATCCCCCCAAGTAAACAAGCAGTACTGAGGTCAGCTGCTATGAGTCACTGAAATGTTCCTCCCCTGACATTTTGGAGAAGACAGCCATCTTCCATGATAGGAAAGCGAAAGCACCTTATTCTTCAACAGTTAGGGCCAACTCAACCACTTTATGAGCATAAGAATCTGTTTCTTTAACACACTCAGAGGCCCTCATTCAGTAGATGCTGCTTTGCAGTGAGTGCCCAGCGCACTAAATGTTAACAGTGTTAGTGTCTTGTTAAGGAAGATGAGCAATTTTCCTATCTGGAGTTTGCTTATTGTTGGAGCATATGATATTATGAAGGAGAGGGCGGGTGGACTTGTACTGATTAATTGAATTAATTTCCGGTTTAATTAAAATACATTATGTACTACATATTTTATTGCAGAACTACGGAATGACATGCCCTCAACAAACACATTTCTATTATAAGATTTCCTTCAATTAGCGCCAGCACAGCGAGCTTCTGAACGCAATGTACGGCCAGGGAGGACTTGCTGGGAGGAAGAGAGGGAGAAAGCCAGCGTGAAAGGCACTGTGCCTGGCACACTATGGGTGATGCAGTGCGCCTCTGGTTTCAGGAAGAAAACCAAGAATGTGTGACTGTTCATTGTAGGACTGACTTACAGCAGCAGTCAGTACCATGCTGCTTGCTGGTCCCTCTGCCAGCCTGCGGGCAGCCTTGTGGTGTTATGACATGGACAAGATGTAGGGTGCTGGCTGCCTCCTGACTACCAAGTAATCTGAATCTAAAATCATTACCTCACCCATAGGCCTTGTCATTAGTTTGAGTACCAGCAATGCCAAGGTGAAATAGTCACTGTAGCCTTGTGCTAAAATTGTACTAATTCCTCATCATCAGATTTTGAACCCTTCACTCTTCCAGCTCCCCCCAAAATGCAGATATCGACTTTTATTGCAAGGTGGTTTCACATCCGTGGTTTCTGACACAGTGCATATGTATTGAATTCATGGCTCTTTTCTACCATCCACATTAGCAGCATTAGTATCCCCACCACATCATGATGTCTGAATTTCGGAGAACTGCTTCTCCCTCCCAGCTCTCTGTCCTCTGGAGCCCATTTTTGTTGTTGTTGAACCGGTTGGATGCAGCCAAGAAAACAAGTCTTGAGAACAAATCCATGGTAATTTTACAGATTGCTAGAACTTGAAAACAGGAAGGAACTGAACATCACTGCTCCCCAGCATTTAAACATGGAAGAAATGCTCTGTGTAATTGCAGAGCAGTTAGAGGCACACAGGTAGCAGACCAGGTGGTCTGAGCAATGTGGGAGGGCAAATAGGGACCTGCCAAAGCATCATGCAATGCCGGCAAATATAAGCTTGCAATAATAAATCACAAGATGGAGTTAACTGCTACTTCCAAGGAGCAGAGTATGGCATCAGTAATCAGTGAATTTCCCAGTGCAGGTAAGACTTTTTATTCAAAACAATTCAGCAGAGAATAAGTTCTACTGTGTAGCAAAGCTCTTAGACTAGAGGTAACATGACAAAGCCAAAGAACTGTGAATCTCACCCTGATTTTTTTAGTGGAGAGATTCTATAATCTTTTGACATTCAACATATATCCTTTTCTAATTTTAGAGATGTTAAAGAAGTATCTTCTATATATCATAACATGATAGCTGTCAGGTGGAAAGATGAGTCATAGAAATATTATTTCAAAATCTTGGATTCTTATCTAAGTACTACAAGCTTGACCCTCCATAGCCTGACATACTGTAATCATGTAGATATGTATTCAACTGAAATTCTACTCAATTCTACTGGATACTCTCTTCCCACAGAGATGCCAATTACTGTGTAAATAGGAGACACGGAAGAATCAGGGCCCTGTATACTTGAGTGCCTGTGTTAGAGAACATACCCAGAACTGCTTCTGCTTTCCAAAAATATTTGGAATTTTATTTCCTTTCAAGATCCATTCTGTGAGACTTGAAAATCTGAATGTAATTACTAATGTGATGCAGCCATCTGAAATTTAAGAACGATAAAATTCAGAAGAGTTGGTGCCAGTCTTTCTTTGACCTAAGCTGTTAAAGAAGCAGTAATTAACACCATGTTGGTCCATCTAAATCACAAAAGCACATCCTGTAAGAGCAGCAGAACTTTTACTTCCTCACCTTAAATCAGCTGTTGCTGAGCTTATCTTTTAAATGCAGGCTGCCCAGAAGAGAGGACCAACACAATAACCGCTGAGACAATAGAAGCAGATATAAGAACAGCATGTAAATTTGCACATGGACCTCTTCTTCAACAGTGGGACAAATTTAATTCAGCTGTTGATTATGTAGCTGAGCAGATCATATTTGATACTTATTATTACATAATGGAATGCACAAGAGAAAATAACTCTGAGACATAAAGCATTAGATCTGAATGGTAATCCAGAAGGTGGGTGGGTTGCAAACCAGAACTCTGCACTAGCAGCAGGATATAACATTTCTCTGCTCTTTTTTCTCTTTTTTTTCAGCTTCCATGTCCTTAATTGTTTATTTCAATTTGCAATTCTGACCCAAGGCATCTCCCTTAAGCTTGCAAAAAGTAAACTGCCAGGTCGGCAAAAAAGGACAGTCAGATTTTAGACAAACATTTGCCTAATGAAGCTAGATCACCTGAAGTTTGGCTGTACATTGTGTTTCATACACAGAGCAGCTACTCCATGTAGAATCCCATCAGAGACAGAACAGCTGTCTTCTGTAAAACCAGAGAAGCTTCCTCCTGTGTCTACTCATTGCCAACTACCCCACGGTTGCTGCTTTTTGACTGTCACTCAAAACTCTACCTTTCTAGTAGTCAGTTTTGGTTCAAATAAAATTTCAGTTCAAAGGGCCATAGCTATCCTGCAGACTACCAGATGGTGTAGGGATCTGAGCAAGCTTGAAATGAGAAAGCCTGAGATTCTTCCCAGACACAGACACATGATGCTCAGCAGAGGATAATCTATCACACTTCCAAGAAAAGTAAATTACCCGTGGTAAGCCTTGTGTTTCTGCAGCAACATTTCTACCAATACCCAAGTTACCTCATTTAAAGCTACGGTGGGAATCTATAAACAATACAGAAAGTTGTACAGTCTCAGACTCAGATGTGTTTTCCTTGGATGGATTAAATATTAACAGCATCTAATTGCCATAGGAAAACAAAAAGGCAGAAGAAAGCTTCCATCATTAGGTATTCAAATCCTTAACAATTCTTTGGCATACTCAAGCCAGGTGACTCCAAGAACTCATGTGATGAATTGCAATTTTTGCTGTTGAGGTGTTAAACACAAAGCAGCTGTTAGACACCAAAACTGCCAGGTTTCAACGCTGCTGTCCTCCTGGGGAAGAAGAGTAATGAGAGTACTTAATGAATTTACTTTGTCCTTGAAGATTAAACTCTCCTTCTAAAGCCTGCCCACCTCAATGTGACATTTAAACAGTAAAAGGACTCTCACCAAACACTTTTTTCAATCATACGGCCTTAAGATATTGCATTCAGTGACTGGAGGAAGGTAATTTTATGCAACTATGTATATACATACATATGCACATGTAACTATCACATGCACAAACATATATATTTGTAAAATGAGACTAGTTGTATCCATAAGAACAGTTGCCACAGAAGTCAGTGGCAGATGCTGCAAATGGCACAAAACCAACTGTACTGATAAGTGAGCAACTTCTATTGATGCCAGAATTCAAGAATACCTTTGTACAAAGGTGGTTTCTATTTCATTTTGGATTTTTAAAGACAAGGAGTTATCTTGTCAGTTTGCTAAGATCTTGCAAGTTCTACTATGCATTAGAAAGGATGTGTCCTCAAACACTAATCACCCACATTGCCAACTGCAAGATATTTTTCAGAATAAGATAGTGTCATTCTCACTAAAGAAAATACTTGCATTGACTGCAAAGTTCTGGGGACATTAATAATGTAAGGTATTGTGTGAGGTACTGTAATACTTGCATTTTATATTATTTAGAAGTTCTTGAGAAACTGAGTAGGATTTTCAGAAGTGGTTATAATTTGCTCAAATCTGCTCTCTCCAAATGAAAATAATTATACCACTGGTTTTATTCATAAAAGAAGTAAAGGATTTGACCTCCTGAAAAATACTCTAGCGCTTTTCCTGAATAGAGAAAGTACAATCATTTTGATACTTGTTACTGTCAATGTACTACTGTTAGAATACCCACAACTATTTACTTACATCATGCTTATAAATACTTTGAAAAACAGATTCCCGTCTTTGATATTCTGGTATGGTAAGACAAACATAGGCTTAAATGTCAAATGTTGCATCTCCACTGTTGTGATTATTTGAATAATCAGGTAAGAGTTAACCAAAGAGTTGTATCAGCTTGAGTTACTTTTGAAGAACTAGAGTCAAAGGCCCTTGGTGGCTGTAATCACAAGCAAATTGAGGCTATGTGCTCTTTTGATGCTTTTCTATAGCTTATTTTTCAAGAAGATTAAAAGCATGAAGAAAAACTCCTGAACAGGAAATCTTCAGCAGTAAACAGAACTTGGAAACAGTTGAAAAGCCACAGCATGAAAAGAGATTCTGCAGAGAAGCAGATTGTAACTGGGCAGCAAGGACCTGCCTAAGCTTGCAAATAATAGCCAAATTTAGATAAGGCTGTGTCTAAGGATTTGTTGTTTTAATCTTTTTGCTTGCAAAACTCCTATGGAAAAACAAATCACATGCTGCTTTGTGCAAGCAGTTCCCTGTGACTGTACGTGGTGGTTTGTGACAGCTCTGGATGTAGAGCTATTGTTCTGACCAGCCAAAAGCAGATCAAGCAGCTCAAGGAAAAAAAATGAGTCAGCCACAGGAACCCATCCAGTGTAAAGGGCATAGCTAGGCCTGATGCTAAGAGAACATAGTCAGAGAAGAGAGAAAAGGTAGTTTTACATGATCTGCTTTACTGCTTTACTAAAACGCGTACCGATGAACACCATGGGAAACTTTATGGGCAGCAAAGGTTAATTAAATTCCTTTTTTCTTTCAGACCATTCCTTATGAGAGTTCCTTTCCACAAAGCAAATCCTTCTTTTGCCCTTAAATGATCGTATTTCTAGTCAACCATGATAGCAGAGTTTCTTGTTGTCTGTTCTTCTCCTAGGCAATGGCCTGCAGGTACAGAAAGCTCCAACAGTATCATTCTTTGCCTCTGTTTTGAAGACCCCAATATCCAGATCAAGAATAAACACAGCAGGACCAGAAATAAAGGCAACCCGGGCACAAGTGTCACTTCCCTGGTGGAAGCTTCCATTGCATTACACCAAGGACTCCTTCCTTCATAAATAGCCTGCTGCTATGAGTGAAACACAAAATTGTGTAGGATTGGAGAGCTGTGGTCTCTTAGTAATTTAAAGTATTTATCATCCCTAGCTGGAACTAAATAATAGTGAAGTGCAAGGCAACAAAGAACACTGAATCCTTTGTACTTGTATCTCTCCGTCAGTCACAAATTTAGATCAATAATTTGACAATCCCAAGTATCTTGTTACCAGAAAGAGCTGTGGGTGCTCATCATTGTTAGGAATGAGGTGAGTTTTAATGTCACCTGCTCAAGACCATAACCTTTGTAATATTTGAGAAAGAAATTGAGTCCAGAGTTGTAGTACAGGTAATGCAATGCAGGCAAATCTAAGCGATGTGATGTCTTACTGCTATACCCATGCAACTGATTTACTAGAACTCGGGAGGCACTGACACATAGCTAATAATGACGCAAACAAGAAAGATATCTGTAGTCCAAAGGACTAAGTGAGGTCTTATCTGGTTAATAAGAGAATTACATGAATATAGGAAATGCACAAGTAAAACATTTAAAGGTAAGATACATATTCATAGCGTGAATGTTTCTAGTGCATAATGCTACATAGGAAAGGCAAAATATCACTGTGTGATACAAGGAAACAACACATTTGATTCATGCTGCTGCAGTCTATTGCTACTATGTGGCCACCACTGTATCAATTGTGACTTTTACTCTCTCCCACAGTCTCTTTAGAGGAGGGAAAGTAGCAGCCGGAGTCCTTGCAGTGATGGAACTGGTCACTGGAACACAATAGTCAGCAAGAGAAAAATCTCAGCAGGAGCCACCTGCAAAAAGGAACACTTCATGCTGGGGTGTGGTCAGCAAGACCTGCATGCCACCTCTCCTGTCAACTACTGAAGCACTGGTTTGTTGGAGAGAATGAAAACAGGCCAGCACCTAAATAAGCCCTCTGTGGGGAGACATGAAGGAATACTCTGTAGTTTTTTTAAAGGCAGGTCTGTTCCTATAATAGCATCTGGATTGTGACCAAGAGCTCTCTGCCAGTGAACAACAATATATAACTTTTGTATCTTCTACAAATCCTTTGGGGTTTCTAAGAACTAGTCCAATATCAATCTGGATATACTTCATACAGAAATATGAAAAACGTAAAGGAGAGGATGATCTGAATGGAGTTATTTAAATGAACACAAAAATAAGAAAAAAAAACACAATAGTATTGCCTGGGATAAAAATATGTAAACCCATCTAACAACAGTTTAATCTTAGCCTGGAAGGATAGTGCCCTCTGGTGATAAAGTTCCCTAATATTTGAAAGTATGAAGTTTTTTAATTACAACCCTTGTAAGCAGATGCACTAGACTACTCAATTGCCAAAGCTTTGATTTTAAAATACATTTAACTAAAAATCTTTCTCTTGTAGCAAATGTATCTGATTCTGTGTGATTGAAAAAATCTAACAAATTAACATTTTCTTACCCAATACAAATAGCTGCTGACCGATACTGCTGCTCTACAGTTGTCAATATTCATTAAGGTTCACAAAATATGTATAGACACAAGAGGTACATACTTTCTGGCTGTGCCTTTTAAGAAGAAATACAGGCTTAACACTCAGTCTTTGACCTGCTCCAGTTCCTTGTAAGTTCATCTAGTTAACTACAGGAAAGAAAATAAGGATGTGTTCATATTTGTTCTTCTTCACAAAAAAAATTCCACCTCCATAACATATTCCACTAAATACCTCACTAATTCATTCTAATACAAGTTAATATGTACATCTGAGTGGGGAAAAAAAATCACAAATTGAGGAATCTTGTATATTTCTGATGAAAGTCAATAGATGCAGCATTTTACTCACCCATGACAAAGGAGCTCAGTGACAAAAGGAAGAGGACAGTAGAGACCTCACTTTCTCCCTGTAGAGGTTCCTGCAGTTATCTGCCATCCCTTATATTGCTATGTCTTATTTTCAAATTATGGCAATATTACAAATGTGCGTGCTAAATGAGATATGTTTCATATCTCTATTAGGTTGCAGGGTTGAAGTTTGGAAAAATCCTGCTTAATCCTGGTTCCCTACTAACCTTTTCTACCAAGATGAGATTTTTGTGGCCAGGTTTGTTTTACTAGCAGTCACTATATTTACAAATATTGTAAAAATGTATGAAACCTTCTTGTAAGGATGAAGAATAAAAACATTAGAAAAAAGAAAGAACACACAAGGGCAAAGAAGCTCATGAAATTCTTCTTACTGAATTGTTATCTTCAGTCTACAAAGATATTGAAGGGGGGGACTAATTAGTCATATTGAGGCTCCCAGATCCTAGCGCCATGGGAGCATCTGCTGGGAAGGCTAGTAAGAAAACACAGTTTGAAGTCTTTATACTAAGGAGCAGCAGCAGTTAAGACACAATTACATAAATGCTGATGTGAACCTGCCTGTGTTCACAAAGAGGGAAGCTGAGTGATGGAGAAATCCCGTAGTCTCTGCCAGATACATTTCTAATCACTAGCTGTGTCTCATACTGAATATTTCCAGGCATTCAGGCTGAAATTCCTTGGAGATTATTTTGTTAATGTTTTTCCATAGCTGTGTGCCCAAAACAAGAACCCTCCTTGAGGAAGAGATTAAAGTAAGCTAACTCTGCCTTGGAAAAGGGTGGAAGCGTGACGGTGAATAACAGGAAAGCCCTGGAGAGCTGAACCACGCTGCCATGGCAATTGAAGGAAGCATTATCCACCTTCCCACACGCTGCACCAACAGCAGCAGTTGCCCTTAAACTGCTTCAGGGCTGCACACTGCCTGCACCAGACATTTTTGCTACATCACAGGATCTAGTGACCCAGGCAACTCCCTGTGCCTAAAGTGTATCACCGTGGCTGGTTCTGTAGCAGCATGTGTCAATGTAACAGTGCAATAAATTGCCAAGAACGCCCCAAAGCCAGAATGCATTCAAGGTTTTAAATAGCTCTTCTCACAGCAACATTCGAGAAATAAAAGACAACTGCAAATGACCACTGAAATAAAAGAACGTTCAGTCTCATTTCCCTTTCCAATGCAGGTCTATCCAAATATTTGAGCAGATATATCTGTCCTACTGCCTTTTAAGAGCTCGATATTTTATCCCTGGTTTAGTTTAGAGAATTTGAAGATAGGGTAATAAGAAAAGAAATTTTATCTAAATCCATGGTAGGGAACAAGTTTAAAGTGGCATTCACATTCTAGTTACAGTTCATACAAAATCAAATCCTTATTATTCAGTTATATGACTTTCTGTACATTGCCTTTGAAAATTTAAGCGGTAATTATGTGGTAGAAGTGCACATAAAATGCAGCTTAGAAGTTAAAAATAAGTTACCAATAGAAATGTTTATATTATCCCCTGAGCAGAAAATTATTTAAGTGAAATCTTCTTCCATTTAATCTGTACTTCCTAAAAGTGATCTTCGTGAAGCAAGACCCAGTTCCACAAATTTGTCTGCAGAACTGTCTTAGATGTTTGCACTTTTTTTGTGACAAAAATAGTTGGGTAAGATGCTTATGATGTTAAGCAGTCAGAATCATAATGTTAAAAGCTTTAACTAGGCATTTAAGTTTTCCATGAACATTTGAAATTACTGAAATTTGTCAGTGTTAAAAAGATCAAGAATTAATTACTGAATTTCTCATTGAAATAACAGCAAATACAGGAAAGTATTTAAAATTAAAATCAAAACAGCAAGATCATATACTAAGCACCAGAGCTACCATAACGTTTTTTATGTTGTGTACCAGTCATTTTGCTCTACAGATTTGCTACATACATGGGATCTGAGCTTCTGCAAGATTAAGAATAAAAAGCAGAGAAGTACCATACTTGAAACAGTACAAAGAAGTTTGCTTGGAAAGTGATACATCACTGGCGGGGTTGTTTAAAGTTTTTGTTTTATTTGTTACATCATTATCATCATTATTTGTGGTGGAATCACCATTCCTGGAAGTGCTAAATAAACTTGTGAATAGGGCACTTGCAGACATGGTTTAGTGGTGAATATGGTAGTTCTGGGTTAATGGCTCGGCATGATGATCTCAGAGTTTTTTTCCAACCCTAGCAGTTCTGTGATTATTATTCCACTCAATATAACACTTGAATACATTTCAATTCTTTAGGGATCCAAGTACACAGAAATAATGGGAAGAGTTGCCTCTGATTCCAACTGCCAAAAGAAAAATTACCTCAGACACTGTAAGATTTGCTTAAGTACTAAGCTTCCATTTGACAAGATAGAATAAAATGGAAAGGAGTTTTATGTGAATGGGTCAATTATCAGTTAAAACATAGAACTTCTAAAAATAGAGGGGGAAAAAAATATAATAACAGGTTAAAATGCTTAAAAGACTGCAATATACACTATGTTCTTAAATATTTTATTATCTATCACTGTTCCTAAAAAACATACGGATGAAGGAGATTTTTTTTCCTCCCATTAAAATCCACTTACAGAGCAGCTCCATTTCTTTTCATATTTGGTACCCTATTTAATATTCTTACTTTAACCCCTATGATTTACATGTCTCAGCATATCAAAGATTTCAATAACATAGGACACATTCATTTGGACATGAATCAGATGCTTGGAAAAACTGAAGGCTGGAAATGATCACAGAATTATAGTCTGTCTGATGTGTTAGTTTAAAAATTGCTACTGACTGCTACATATCATAACTCAATAGCAAAGGAGATCAAGGAAGAACTTTCTTCTTAAAAAGTTTTGTTGCTTTGAAGGTGGAGGATGGGGAAGGAACTGCAGTCAAATTGCAAACTGCTCTGGTGTAGTCTCCAAGGGTGTCATAAGATAATTAATAATAATTCTGGAAGATCAAGAAGTTTTGAAATGTTTATAAGCTCTACTTTTGATGGTTAACTCAAACTTTTAGCACCTGTCATGCACGTTAGAGCAGAAAGTGGCACTGGTGTAACACACAGTAATGGCAGTGCGAAGCATGAGCCTCCAGAATATCACAGAGGAGAACAAAGGAAACAAGGGCTCTTTCCCAGCTAGGAGCTGAACATGTGAAGAGGGCACCTAGACATTTGTACTGAAATAAAAACCGTGAGTAAGTCCGTTCCACAAGAAGGAGACTTTTGAGTGTGACTAATTTTTTAGGTGCTCTCTGAATATTTTGTTAATTTGAGTGAGGTTTGTTTGAATTTACAAGTTTTGTTTGTTTCGGTCTTTAAGGAAATCAAGTGTTGCAAGAAGCAGCACTGCAAAGTCTCCAAACTGGTCCAACAGGAGGACACTGCATGGTCTAGAAGGAAAACATAGTACAGGGTGGAAGATAGAAATAAAGGAATTATAATAGATAAAACTGTCAGGGTGACCAACAGCTCAGGACAGAAATTGGACAGCATGGTGTGGGAGCAGCAAAAGAAGGGTGAAAAAGAAGGAGAAAGGAGGAAAAGGTGTATTTTTAATTGTAACTGGTTACTAATGCAACTAAAATTTTTCCCCACAAATGGAGAAGTCCTCAGCAACTCTTAGATGAAATTGCTTGTTTGGGACTGCAGGACTTGTTCTCTCTTTTAAGTGTCTGGCTCACAACTCCCTTTAGCCCTCTGAATCAATTTTCAAATCTGTAGAATCCATCACAAGAGTTGTTAAAAGACTTTTAGATAACAAGTATTAGTAAGTCAGTGTGTTTCATTGCAGTTTGCCACAAGCAATCTGTCCACTGTCTTACTACCTCACACTGCGCACAGAAAAATATATTTTACGTGGATCAGAGCATTACACATCATCATCATCATTCCAGTCTGGAGGTTTTTCATGCCAGTTTTGCATGGTTAAGTAACCATACTTGAGGTTAAGGATGTAATCAGTTGTTGAGGTTTTATTGAATTTCACTTTTTTTTACCTGGCATCAACATTAAATCACTTATATCTATGTTGCTTTTTAAATACCATCGGAAATTATCAGATCATTATATTGGATAATTTTACTAATTTTAGCTAGAGTGCTATGCAGTTTGTATGTACTACTATAACCATTGCTGCAACAGTAGTCAACATTAATTTCAAATTACTGTTAAAGGGACATTGCATAAGCAAAACTAAACCTTCTTTTACAGTAATATGTGAACTTTATCTCAAGAAAAGAAGAAAATATTAAATCTTTTTGAAGGCTAAATACTGTTCCAAGTAATTCTGCCAAAACTATTATTATTATTATTATTAATTTAAATTTAAAAATAATATTTAATTATTTATGACAGTGAAACAGCAAGAAACTTATGCCAGCCTGGTTTTCTTCCCTGGGACTGCTTCATAATAGACTAGCAATATTTACAAATTCTCTTGTCATAAAAAGAGCGTATTAGAGCTGATTTAATTGCTGAGAGACAGTATGTTCACATATGCTCTGGACCAAAACTGAGCTGTTTTTCAACAAGAGACTATCACCATCAGTTTTCTGTAGCATACGCGAGCACACAAAATGCCAAAGTCTATCCTTCTTAATATGAGGACAGTGGAAAGTTTTAAGAGCTTGTTTATACTTTGCATTACAACTTTCACTAAACAAAAGAAATCCTAAGTATGTTTTTTTAGGCACTTATTTGTCTTTATGGCACTAATTGAGAGTATATGTATAGAACCAGCACAGAAAAACAGATTACTTTTATAAAAAAAAGTTATACTCTTGCAAATATCAAAATTCTCCCCACATAAATGAATCTCAGTGGCTATGCAAAAAGGCACAGATTGCCAAGAAAATTTCAGAAAGGGCCTCTCTGCATGGAGATGTACAAAGTCACTGCTCATATCCCACATTCATATCTGCTCAGCAGAAGCCTAGCAGGAGGCACTAGGCTGCTATTCTTCAGCTGTAGGAAGCATATTCAGAGAGGACCTGCAATTGAAAAAAAAAAGCAAAAAAGCACCTTTTAGACCTAGCCACACTAGTTCTTCCTAGGGATATATATTTGCTTGTTTCAAACCTGTCACTCCCTCTTGCTGTCCTTTGTGCAGTTTCCTTGCTTATGTCTCGTACCCCACCCTTTCCCCATTCCCCTCAGTCTTTGGCATAACAGACCACTTACACACCTTGTGAGTAACCTCAGGGTCTATTGTGTTCTTAAAGTAAGCAAATACTCTACCTCTGCATTCAGGAAATTAATTTGATGCTTTATGTCACAGCCTTCCTCTTGCTCTGTCATATCAGGATGCTCTGAGCTCAGCAGCAGAGTCTGGCTATGTCCAGCATGCAGAGGAACCAAGCAAGTAAGTGATATTATCCATTCTTAGCAGCAACTGTTCCTTGCCGCAGTGACAAGCAAAGGTACCTGCTCTATTTGTTAAGTCCTGATTTAAAAATCCAGACTGCTGAAGCTGTCAGAAGTATTAGAGAGCATATACCAGAGAGCAATAACTACTCTTTCCTCCCTCCTGATCCCAAGACCCATTTTCCACCCCTTTCCAACAACCTAGATCACCAAAAAGAGCAAGCAGGATCACCCAGTGGTTTGGATATCCTTTGCTCTGGAAGAGGTGGTTCCCCGTCTGTTTTGTAAAGAAAGGAGAGAGACCAGATAGAAGTACTGCCCAAGCACTGCAGGTCTGGGTGTAACAGTTCCAAGCTGAAGAAGGCCCAAGGCTCTTCTCTCTTGTCCACATACTTTCCTGAAATTTAAATTTCCCCATTTTGCATATGGGCTCAGAGAATAGGATCATAATGTAAATTTGGGGCTGTAAGCACACAAGGTACAAATTTGCTAACTAATAGCTCAACTTTTCAGGAAGCATTTGATGGATGCACAGAGAAAGGTAGATGCAGATATAGGCTTTACATATGTTCTAAGGTATTTCTGCTGTTTCCTTATAGGATAAAGCACACAAGAATGCAGACAGATAGGAAATACACTGCCTGGCTATAACATCTGCACACTGTGTTTGCCTTAACCTGAGGACACAATTGCATCTATGACAGCAGTATTTACAAAGAATTTCCATCTATCGCTGAATCTATAAACTAGGACAGGGTGGAGTTCAGGTTTTTTTAACATTTTCCTTCATTTTCTTTCACTTCAATTCGTTATGTGAATCACCAAAAGCCACCCCTTGCTACCAGGAGCAAGGATCTGTAAGAATACAGTAAGTTTAGTGATAACATTTTGGTTCTCAAGAAAGACACTTTAGCATTGTGTTTAGTAGAATTTGAGAAATCTTTCTATAATGTTGATTTTCACAATTGCTCATCTCTCTTAATTTCTGGCATCCTGTGGAAAATCTTTATGAGATTTGCAAAACTATGCAAAAATTCTACATTTCTGTTGTTGATTTAAATCTATAGTTTTATGCCCTTGTACTCAACAGTGGGTGATTATTGCTTTTACATCTTCAAAACATTCTGATTTTTTTTCCCTTGATAAAGGGATGAAAACACAAAAAGGTAATGATAACACAAAACCTGAGACTTTTAGCAGTCACTTTTCATCTGACTGCTTTGAAAATTTAGTGTCATTGCTAAGTTTTGCCACATCATTGCTCAGCTCCCAGGATTATATATGAGTAGAAGGAAATTATTTTGTACATGCAATGATCTTTCCTAGACTCTATTTCCATTCTCCTCTACATTGTTAAAAATATCTGTTTCTCCCTTTTCCTCCCTCTTTGTTAATTTCTTTCTTTAAGGCTCTTAAATAATCTAAAGATACCATAGGACAAAAGGGAAAGGTTTCTCACAGATTAAGAGTTGACTGAAAAACAGGCACAGACGGACTGGAATAAATGGATGGAGCTTCTTGCTACAAGTATCTGCATGTCCTCTGATTAGTAGGCTTTCAGCAGTTTGCTTACTTGGTTCTAGCCCTTCCCTCAAATACATGCCCAAACACTCTGACCCATCAAAACTTTCTGCTATGCTTCCTTTCTCTTTTTCTCTGAGCCCTCTTTAAGAACCTCTTCTGTTAATTTGTGTGATTGTTGTACCCCTTGCTGATGAGCTGATGGTATTTTCCTACTTTTTGTCTTACCCCACCTCCCCATCCCAACCTCCAAAAATGCAGAGAACTCATTTCATTTGTATTTTCATTACTAAGCACAATGCAATGATCATCAAGACTAAATTATCTCTGTTGTCCTGCCTGATGACTACACACTTGAACCATTGCTTGTCAGGGGAAGCGTATTCATAGTACAGCAATTTTCATAGCAACAACTATATAAAAACAACAACATTCAGAGAAGTAGAGTTTCCTTTTACATTTTAAAAATTGTTTACTTCTCCCTAACGCTACTATGCCATTCTGTATCATTGATTTTTTAGGAATCACAGGTGTATGATAATAATTTGGAGTACCTCTTTGACACACAATTGAAAAGCCTAAAACAGACATTAAAAGAATGTTGTCTTCTGTGGCACACCAGCATTGAATTTCTGCTTCAAAGTCAGGAGGAGTATAACTAAAAGATTATTTGCAGCAGTCAATAATATTAAACCAGTATATATAAAGACATATAAAGGTCTCAGAAAGCCCTGAAGCTGTTTGTTAATAATACAATTTTCACAGTTTGGTATAGAATAACTATATTTTACTGGCAATATTATTCTTAGATTTGCAATTCTTGGCACTCTAAACACCTTAACTGACACCACACACTTCTATTCTTGTGAGTTTATTCTCATCTGGGTATTGTAGAGATGGTATCTTCTGGAAAAACTTCCCTCAGGGTTTCCAATTGAAGGGCCTGTTTCCAATGCCGATAAGCTCCCTGAACTCTACGAGTCCGGACTAAAATTTCCTGTACCAAAAATATGCCTTGGAATATAAGGAAGAACTTCTTTGCTGTGTGAATGGGCACACATTGGACCAGGTTGCTCAGAGTGGTTGTGGAGTGTCCCTCACTGAAGATATTCAAGAACTGTTTGGACACAACCCTGTGCCATGTGCTCTGGGATGACTCTGCTTGAGCAGGGAGGTTGAACCAGGTAACCCACTGTGGTCCCTTCCAACCTTACCCAGTCTGTGATACTGTGATTTAATTTTGTGATTTTCCAATATACAAGAAGCTTTTGAGAAAGAAAGGGGGAGGGGAGGGACCAAAAAACCAAACACACAAAAACCCACTACAGGATATCTAGTGTTTCACAATTAAGTTATCATTAATGACATTAATGCTATGCTCGTCAAATTACACATTGCTGTCTTTACCTAATCTGACTAGCACCATGTGTATGCACACAACAATAAACCAATTTTAACAAACACACATCCACATGTTTTCTCTCTCATATGATAAAATGGCACTGTCAGTTGCTATGATAAAAAGTATTTTTCCTTGTTATATTAACTTCTTTCATGTGTGTCTCATTATTTCTTCATGTTGATTACTCAGTGGAAGAGTTGGATTCTATTTAAGGCTATGGAAAAGGTCACAGACAAAAGGGAACTCAAGTCGCTATTTGCTATTTTAAAAGAAAACTACCACACTTGTGTTAATATTTGCTTTCACTTATAGCAGGTATACTTTGGCTATCTGAATAGCAAATCATGCTGGGTGGTGTGAATGAAAAAGTACTGAGGTGAAGTCATTGATCTTAGAAGAAAGATGTAGACATGTAACAACTGATTCTTTTTTAACAGAAATCTCTGAAAATGTTTGGGATTTTCTTGTTATGGTTAAAAGCTGTTCAGCTACTCAGACTTATCAGCTATCGACTGCAGAGAAGTGGCATTTTTTTGGACCTGATATCCAGAGAAGTAAAAAAGTAATCAGAACATGCAAGTTAAAAGGCTGTTATAATGATTGAAACTGAATGCAAAGTTAAAAATTACTACCAAAAACCCCACATTTCTTTCAATAAAACATCTCCTGCAATAAAAATAAAGTTACATGGGCACAGGACATGAATGACTTCTCGGTTTGGTCAGCTGGTCGATTACTTTTGCTGGGAGGAATGAAAACATTGTGAGAAGAATTTTGATTGCAGTTTCACAGCCTTAATTCACTATACAGACAGTCATTTTAAAATGCAAATACTACCACTGCTTTCAAGGAATGGTGTCAAACCAGGTTTTCTAACAGATAATAAAGGCCAGGATTTGAGGTTTGCTGCCTGGATCCATTAATAACATTCCAAAAACCAGTATATTTTATACTGTGAAAAACTATTTGTTGAGAGGCAATATTTCATAACTTGCAGAAGGGTTTGCTTGCTACTTGTGAAAGTTTGCATAGACTGTAAAGAGGGTTCAGTCAGGTCAGGGTCCTCCAAAGAAGGCCCTGACAGATACAAGCGTTACTTAGATCACCTGCTCTACCTTGACATCTGCCTTGGTTGTCAGAAGTAAACAATGCAACATATCCCTTCCAGCATGATATTATCTCTTTCCTCAAAACCATTCATCCTTTTGCCATCTTGACTATCTCGTAAGTGGGAGCCAACAGAGAAATCAAGCATAGGGAGACCAAGACTTTCTCTGCTTGCAGTTAGGAGAAAGGCTGTAAGCAAATGGAAAATGCACTGAAGGAATATGCAAAAGACTGTACTAAAAACGCAGTTAGGCTTCAGGTAAGAGAAAAATGGCAGGAAATTGCATCTTGGAAAAGGATCCTTGGTACAGGATGACACTTCCTCCCCCATGGGTTTGGTACCAATATGCTAATGCAGTATGTTTGACAGCAGTCTGCTCCAGCTTCTTCATCTGTGAGAGCCAAGGCATGAAACAGCATTTAAAATAGCATTTGCTTATTATCTTAAAGTAGTATCTAAGTTCATAGATGCTATGGTATTAAAATATGACTCAGATAATCATTAGTTACTGTTGAACCCAAGAATGCAGTTAAACTGGAGTTACTTATATAAAAATGGAACCCTAATTCATATTGGAATCTGCCTTTAGACTTACCATCTAAACACAGACATCCTGGAAATAATGCTTCATACATCTCAACACATCAGGAATGCTGAGAAAACTTGTGATGTCTGAAGATTGCAAGTCGTGGTCTCCTGATAGGATTAGTGTAGGTGTTATGTTGCTTTCTTTAAACTAGGTTACTTCCTTTTTGCTTTTATAAGCTTTTAAATATCTATAAATGACAGCTTGGTTCAGCTGCTCACCACAGATTGACTTATTCAGTCCAATTACCTTTTTTCTTATGTTATATGAGAGCATTACTCATAAGTTCAATTTTACTGGATGACTGATCTAAAAATATACCTGCATCTTCAGTCATTTTTACACACTGAATGAACAGATAAACAAAATAATTCACTTTCACAAAGGTAGTGTCTTTAAGAAAATTGCACGGTTCAGTCCACAGAATTTAAAACAATAAGTTGTACTAAGTGATTAAAAATCACATTGATGATTTTGAACTCTGCAGAGATTGAAAACACAGAAGCCAGTTAACAAAAGTTGCAGACCAGAACTACCAACCAGGGAACAACATGACATGGGATGGTAGGAGAAAATTAAAAGAGTTCAGGATTGTGTCAGAGGCTGCTTCCAGTGACTCATTTGGCAAGAGAATAGTTTCTCTTTATTAATCCTCAGTGCCACTGAGCTCACCTGGAAGAGGGAACATTTTCTGTAACCTGCCCAGGATGCACTCTGTTTCCTTTCCCATGGTCTCCCCCAGAAGCACATCATCAAAATGCACACTACCCATTCAGCAGAGTACTCTGGGGACCAGGGCCTGAATGAGGAGAAAGTATCCATACCCAAAGAGAGCAAATAAAGTGGCTTTTGAATTGACTGCTTTCACATGACATATTTTTCGGTATACTCATATCCATATAGGCAAAATGTGCAGGCCAAAGCTACTGAGAGGGAGAAGGAGCACAAAGGGAGAAACATCTTCATGTATTTGTCAGTATCTTCTCTTAGTTGGCCATTATAACAATGAGAGTGTTTCTATTGATCATCACTGGTTTGAAACATTTCAGGCTGATTAGTTGGTCAGGGATAAAAATAATCTATTTCCAAGATTCACAGCACAATAGCTTATACAATTCTGTTTCTTTTAATAACTCAGCTTTTATCATCTAACATTTTTCTTCTTTCTATGAATATTTCCAAAACAAATTTCAGGTTCCTGAGTGTATTGCTGCTTATTTTATTGCTTTCATTTCAATTTTCTCCCTTACACTAAGATTCCACCACAGAGATTATATAGCCATTCATATGTTCGGTAGGGCTAAACAATTACTGGACCAATCCCAAACCATCTTACTGCCTGGGGGCAGAGAAAAGGAGTTTTCAGATGTCTGCAAAACAGTTCTTAGATTTGAATTACTGACCCTGAGAAAGTGCATGTCATCATCTCTTCCTGCTTACTAATTTCACTGCTCATTTCCAATCAGCATGTTCCATATTGAACTAATTACACCCAAGAAAGAGATTAGTTCTAGTCATGTGTTCAATCTCAGAAACTCCAATTACTTGCACTCATCACAAACAACTTTGGTCCATTTTTTATGTCACTGAAAAAAATTGCTTAGAATTTCTCTCTCAGGAGGAGTAAACAGAAAAGAATGAAAAAACAACCTTGTAGTAGAAACGACTGCGGTACCAAAGCACTGTCATCGTACCAACCTAGGAAAGGAATAGTGTGGCAAGCGCATAATAAACAATTGAAGCTTCTTTATTCTGCTGGCTAAAATGATTGCTTTCCCCACATATTTAAAAACAAAGTATATAAGTTGCAGTATAGGACTATGATTTCCCAAGCACAAACCCTCAAGTTGGACAGAACCCTTGTTTCATATTACAGTTGTGTGTTCCACGTTGCAGGAAGCTCAGACTAATGGCCCCAGGATCACTGCTATTTGTGAAGTTTAAAACAGAAAACGGCTCTTCCCACCCTCAGCCCTGAGCTTGCCCTCCAAGAACAGTGTATTCCCAGATGGATACTGGAACAGTTTCAATCATGGACACTGACTCCAGTAGAATTTTGAACATTTGCACTTTGACCAAGCACCACTAGATTTCTCAAGCAAGTATTTTCATAGAATCAAGGCCTGAGCATGAAGAAAATCTTTAGACAATCCTTGTAAAATGGCCACAGAATTCCCAAAATTTTTCCTTTAATAGAGATAGAACATTGTATCTGCACAAGTCAGTGGATACATAAGGACACAACCATTCAGCCTGGTACCTGCATTGCAAGTCAGACTTTCAACCCTTTCTACGGCCTTCATCTTTCAATACAGTCAATACACTTAAACATTCAATCTGCTGATGCAGTGTAATTCTTATGTGTTGACTTTCTTGTTCTCTGTGACATTTGCTTTTCCCTCTCTTTAAATATTCTTCCTCTGTCAGCCTAAGGCCTCCTTTACATGGCTGCCTCTATCACTCTGCCATTTAACAACTTTTTTCTGTGATTCATTGATTTTAATTTTTCCAGCTAGTAACTGCGTATTTCTATTTTATATGAGAAACTGTCTACAAAATGGATTCCTGATTACATTTTTTGCTGAAAAAAGCAGAATCTCCTTTGTTCTAATCCATTTTTTTCTTTTAATACAGCTGAAAATTGGGCCTTATGTTAATATTTTCCCATGAGATAGTACGTTGACATCAATATTTCATTATGCAGTTGACTTCAATTTTGGGGATTCTTTGTTTAGGTTTGTCACAGTAGATACCAGTGTTCATAATATGTTTACAGACTGGGGTGACTACTAGAAGTCACAATGGTTTCTTTTGATGTCTTCCAGAATAACAAGGGGGCACATTGAAATTGTAGGACAAATGCAAGCAAAGCGTTTTTTTGAGCAAATATCCACAATTATTGAAACTTGTCTGATGCAGACAGACCAAAGTAACAAAGATATGTGGGTTGATTTTACTGAAGATAAGACATAATGAAGTCTGGTGTCTTTGTTTAGAATGAACATACAAAACCCTGTTTCTTCAGAGTGCCAGAGAACCCAAAAGAAAACAAAAAGTCTTTTCTCACATCTTCAGCTTTTTTCCATTGGTCAGTACCTAAGCCTCAACACTGAAATCCAACATTTCTCTCAGAGGTTCTGTATTCTGTAGGTATACTTTAAATTTTCTCCTTTCTTTTGTTATTCCACACTTATTTATTATTACACCTCTACCACAAGGTGGCTCTGCCTATACAGTCCCACTTTCTGAAGGGTTTGACCGTATCCCAGCTAAGCAGTGGCGGACGTAATTTAAGATGGAATTTGCTCCTGTTTAAGGAAAAATAGGTTTTCCCCATCATTACTGGCAAAATATAGCATTTGCACATGCTGACTTTAACAGCTTTTGCTCAAAACAAACAAGCAAAACTCCAATAACTATTTGGAATTTCTATGTTAGATTTATAAGTGAGGATAACAAAGCTTTTTAGACTTAGTATGAAACAGTGCAAGCAGGGAAAAATAAAAAAATTCATCTGCATCCTCTGCCATTTACTCTAGTAACAAACTCATGGCTTAGCTATTCTTAGCACCTTAGCATAGAAAAGCTAACCAGAAGTCTAACTGCTTGTGTTGCAATAGCAGCATGGATTTTTGTTGCCACTATGAAGTAATGGGAACATCACTGCTGCACTATATGTTCTGAGTCAAGGATGACAAGATTGATCTTCAGAAGTGCATGTTAGCCTAGAGCCACAACTCAAGTCTTTCTGAAAAACATGTATTCCGTGTTCGGTACCACCAACTTTCCTGCAGTTGTAAGCAATAAAGATCTGTGTAAAAGTTTCTTTTAGCAAAATATCTTTAAGTCACTTGAAAAATGCGTATGATTTCTTGTAATTTTTGCAACCATTAGTAAAACAGATACGAATTCCCACTTATCAGCTCTACAGCAATAGCAGATGTTTCAGTCATGAAACTGCAAGTGAAATATTTCTCAACTGCTAAACTACAGACCCTTGACATTTACCAGGGCCATCCAGGACTCTCTAGTCCTCTTCTATTCAACCATTATGTCCTAAGAGCACTTAAGATCAAGTGTTTCTAATGTATGGCCTCAGGTATAGGGAAGACAGACTAACCCTTAGGCTTTCTGAGTTGAGATCATTGGCAAGCACTCTTTCCACCAAAAGAAAGCAGATAGAATTAATTTTTAAAGCAGCATTCTATTTAAGAAAAAATGGTACACATGCAATCTGAGCAGGTTCTGTAGTTATCAGTTCAAACCAATATGAAGTCAAAGTATTCTCTTTCAATGGAAAAATGTTCCCTTCATTTCTCCTCCCAGACCTTCAGTTATTAATCTTTTAGAAGAAAAAATCTCTTTCAGGGATATCTGAGAAGAAAATTGTACTAATTACTATATCCTGTAGTCATTCAACCTGGCAAGCTTGTTCTTCTCTGAGAAGAAATCAGAGTGACAGAGCTAGCTATAACACAGCTAAACACTCTGACAGATGACTCATCATGTCATAAGAATGAAGAAATTTGAGTCATGCATTTACTAATCTTTCCAGAGTTAAAGAAGCAACTAGAGTGTGAAATAAAAAACTAAAGGTAAAGTAATAAATCAAAACTCTCCTAGAATATTTGTTCCCCAATACCAAGTACTATCACAGATATTATACAGTTTCACAAGTTCTCATGCTTTCAGTTCCCATTACAATTTTGGGCAATTTCAGTTATTGTAAACTTCTTTGGCTTAGCACATACTTTTCATCATGGGTCTCATTCTACAGCTTTGCAAATATGAAATCTCATAGCTAGAAACCATCAAGCTTTGTTGCCTCTTTCATATCTACACAAGTTTGGTTTTATTAAAAAAAATATATCTTCCCCAAGTGAAAGAAAATTGATTTAAGACACAGGCGCTCAAGAAAAAAAAGTTGTAAGGAATCTAACATAGAGAAATTATTATTCCCTAGTTTCATAGTTTCTAACTCATTCAGCAGGATTTTCAAACTTTTCACAGACCCCTGGGAAATGGAAGCTTGTGTTATGAATTTAAGGCATAATCTTACGGACTACTTACTCTCCTATTCATCCTATTAGAGAAACTAATCTGGCCACGCACACAAAAACCCAACCACAACTAACAGCACTAATGGAGAGAAAAAAGTTAGGAAAGCCAAGAGGGATAGTGATCAGTTGTAAGGTGACATAAATAGGCAGTTTTGGAAACTCAGACTAGAGAATCAAGACATTCCCACCACATTTTTAGAACAGTTCTGCCTTAGATAGCAAATGCATCATATTCATTACCTATTTGAATTTCTACCCAGGAAACATTGGCAGTGAATTCAGAACTCACTTGATCCCAGGAAGGTCATAGGAGAAAAACTAGGAACTTATCAGCTTATTAAACATTCTTATACCAATAAATTCATTTTACATCTGCTGTAAGCTGGAGCCCTCAGGGTGCCTCATTGAGTTGCTTCTGCTTCGTTGCACTTTTGTTTATAATATGAGGCTATACTTTCAAGCTGCAGCTGTGTCTAGAAACTCCGTACAAACTAAAAGAAAACCTAGCAACATAGAACATTGTTTTGTTTTGGCTTTTTGGGTTTTTTTAAAGCCACCAGATTTCATGGGGGAGTAATTTAGAAGAAAAACTCCACAATTTCATAGATGTCCTAGAAAAGATGAAGACTCAAGGTAAAATATTTCTGCTATGGAGTATGCTTTATGTTTTTTGTAGTATTTGTGGCTGAATTTCTACAGAGCAAAAAACAAATCATACCTGTGAGAAGGTGACCTTCCCATTGGCAGCATAGATCAATTTTCTAATTTTCCCTTTCTCAGCCACTTGATACCTACTGATATTTTATCAGATCCCTTCTAGGTATGGCAAATATTTGTTTCTATAATTAAATAAATACAATAAGCACTCCCCAAAAGCTAATCAAAGCCTGTATTGCTCAACACAGGCTTAGTTTTTCCCAACAACCACTGAGCTCTTCTGCACCGTTACAGAGCCATTTGATACATCATAGCTGAGATAAAAGCCTCAGGAGCTGTGGACCATTTCCAAAGGCCTGATGTCCTTGAAGAGACATTCTACAAGTCTGTTTCGGAAGCAGAGTTAGAGAGTCCTAAAGAAGTGCATAGGACAAGCTCTTCTACAGGACTATATGTTTCTGTCAACCTGGCATAACTCTGGCATATTGGAGCTCATGTGAAATGCACAAATCCATCTCAGAGCTGACACATCAATGCCAAGATCCACTCCCAGTTGGCAGTGTGGACAGGTTGCACTAGGTTTGGCTTCCTCCCATCATCTAAGACTATCTCAGACATCTTCACACCCTAAAGCATACTTGCATGTCCTTGTGCCAAGTCTCAGGTTTTCATGCTACAAAGACCTGTCATTTCACAGGTTTTGAATTCATCACTTCTACCCTGGATTATGTTTGAGTGGGACTGAGGCTCTGCATGGGGCTTGCGAGGGATTTATGGCAACTACTACAAGTACACTGCGGTACTTGGCCTCAGTTCCCTAACACAGTTTCTGGCTCCGTTTCACCTGGAACATGCAGAGGCTCAGATTTCCTCAGCCTTGTAACAGAAAGGCAAGAAAGCCAGCAAGATTTCCCCCTCTTTCACAGATGCTTCCCTCGTTGTCCACACCAGTTTTCACCTACACCCTCAACACTCATGAAGGACAACAGACTCGATGTTTTGCTGTCCCTCATATTCCCTCCTTCTTCATCTGTGTCATGAACTTTGCCAGGTCTCAGGTGAACTGTTGCGGTTTTGCACTGACCAGTGCAACTACCTTTACTGCAGTCATCAGTTCAGCTATTCATCCCCTAAAGCTAGCAAAATATACTTTTGTTTTGTCCTTTTCTCCATCGATTGGGCTTTTAGCTGTTGAAGCACTCCTAAAGTCACATATAACAAACTGAATTAATTCACCAAAGCCCTTAAGGCACAATCTCAGCATACAAAAGGAACTTTGCCCATAACCGAACAGATTCCCCACCTGCAAAATAGGAAACAAAACAAAAGGATCTGTTGTACCAAAACAAAAACATAGAAAACTCCAGTTACATCCTTCTACTGAGATTAAGTACAGCCACTGGTAAACCAATACTTAAAATGCCAGCATGAGAAGAGCATAAAAGGTAAGAGTATTCCTTTTACTAGGAGATTTTAAGAGTAGTGTTCTCCTTTTCCTCCCACCTGATGTCCCAAAACAAAGGGGGTAAACCCCAAATGCTCATGGAAAACAAAACATGTCATCCATCTTTTAAAAAAAAAAAAAAAAAATCATAAAGATTGCAACTTAAAGAAAAATATGTTTGGGAAACATGTATTTAGATGAAAACCTCTTCAGTGTTTGCCACGAGTAGAAGTTTGAGAAGCTCTTCTCTACCCAGCACCAGATAACAATGTAGAATTTCCTGGACTCCAGGCAGATATCTTTGAGTGGTCACAGTGGAAGTGGGGAAGATGTATTCACTCCACCACTTCTAGCACAACTGACTGAACCTGACACAGCTCAGCATTACTGGGGCATTGACAAATTGAAACAAATTGATATTGATTTTATTCCATTTTTCAAAGCTCCATTCAAGGTCTCGTTTCCCTAGGTTCTGCAAGCACACAGCTCTACTTTCTCAATTAAGCAGTTTTGTAATACTATCCTATAATAATATAGGTTCTTAACACTGGTCCCTGTAAAAGGCAGAAAAAATAATCACAGGACCGTTTAGGTTGGAAAAGTTGTCTCAGATCATTGAGTCCAACCTTTTACTGATCACTACCTTAATGGCATTAAATGCCACATCCAGTCATTTCTTGAACACCTCAGAGGTGGTGATTTCACCACCTGCCTGGCCAGTCCATTCCAATGTTTAACAACTCTTTCCATGAAGAAATTCCTCCTGATTCCAAACTGAACCTCCCCCAGCACAACTTGAGGCTATGTCCTCTCACCCTGCTGCTAATCTGCAAATAAATGGCGGGAGAGGAAAGGGATGGCCAGAAAACACAACCCAGTCCATTTTACTGGCATGTCAGAGGGCAGCTGGTAAAGGATACAAATGGCAATCATATATCTAACACCCTAGAGACATGCACCCAGAGCTCCCCAGCAGCAGCACAGACACATCACTGCTGGGAAGGCAGAGCAGATAAGCCTACACGCTTGTTCTTACATGGTGCACATGAAAGTGCAGTTTCCTTTCTACTCGTGCTTTGCCAGAAGAGACCTACCCACTTCTGACACAAACCACAGAGCACGCAGTCATTGCCAAAGGCTTACACAGCATTATCAGCCTAGTTACGAACAGAAAGGTCATTTCTGTTAAACAAAGATAAAATCAAAGCTGTTTTTTAAGCGTAAGTGAAGGGGAAAGAAGAAACAAATACACCTTTTCTCTTCATGAAACCAGGAAAATAAAAGACATTTGTAACACCATGATTTGTAGATCACTTTTGCTCGCTTTTCTCAGGGGAAGATCAGAAATAGCCACAAATAGATTTATAGACAGACTAACCCATTTAAATGTTAAATTGCAATCCAATCTGGCATGAACTAGAACATTAGTGCCTGGCTTTCCTATCTGTTGACACCCCACACAGCAAGATCTTTCAATTATAATGAAATTGCTTTTCTGCTGGTGATGGAGAAGGGAGTTTGGGTAGGGTTTTTTCTTGTAATTCAAATGTTAAGGTTTTTCATTGGCCTGGGCATCCCTGAGGAATTAACTTTTCAGTGATTTGCCTCTTTCCAGGAAAAGTTTTGCTACAATTGCTCTAATCAAAAAGGCTTGCATGAGCAAGTTTCAGCAATTGCTTTGAATCGCTCAGGAGTCAGATTCCAGTTCAGGAAGTCTTGAGGTCTCAAGGAAGGTGTGCCTGATTAAGACACCATTCTGGGGAATGGCAGACTACTCAACAGGTCTGTCTCTTATGTATTGTTCATAACATCTCTTAACACTTGTCCTCCAGGTACCTCGCACGCTCAGTCCTTTCTATGGGTCAAACCTCTCAAGCAGACCCAGTCTCCCACACTGCACTGGAATGTCCTGCAGCACAGGCGACAAGCATCAAGGCTCATCACTCCAAGGGAGAGCACAATAGTAAAGAGCATAGGAACGTATGTTACCACTCCATAGAAAAATGGTGGAACTTTTTGTCATTAACCACTGCATTGCATCTATCCAAAGCTGGTAGACCAATTAAATACATAATTTTAGGTTCTCCAGAGAGAAACCTAAATATCTCAGCATAAGTGTCAATGAAGCAAAATTCCTTTACAGTTCATCCCTGTTCTAATTTTAGAAATTCATAGGTAGCTACTGGAGGTCAGGGAGGATAGATTGGATGTGTTATCTGGGAGGCTGCAGCTTTCAGCACTAGCTTTCTTAGTAATCTGTGGTGAAGCCTCAAATTTAACATTTAATAAGGTCTCTAATATTTAAACCACAATCCTGGCAATGTCATATGCAGATAAAAATTAGAATATATAATAAATAATAAGTAGAGCATGTAAGCAAAAGACCCTGTCACTATGAAGCTAAAAACCTCAACATATTCCTTAATAGTTTGCTTAAGCAGTTTTATCAAATGATATTTTCTGCTTCCAAGGGATGTACTAACTCAGCAATAAGTGGGTGTGCATTTAGATGTGATTAAATATCTACTAGTAAGCCCTAAAAATACATCCCAGTTTCTTCCCAACACCATCTGTACTGAGATGGGATAGGTAATTTTTTCAACATACTCCAGCCCACATTTCCTCCACAGTTCTTTTAGTACTTCATAATAAACTTCCCTCTTGTGGCTCTCAAAGTTTAAGCACTCACTCCCCCACTGTCCTTCTGCTTGCCATTTTGCTTGGTGTCATCAGTCTATTAGGGGAAATCTCTAACTCATGGAAATTCTTCTGCCATAAAGTCTCATACTGACGCTTCCCTTCCCCCAAAAACACAATAAAATATGGCTATATTGCATTGATACTTTGCAGCTACCTTGGAAAATCATCCTTAAAGAGAGGTTATGCTAAAAAGTAAATAAAAATTAATTAAAATCAAAGTATAAGTAATGCAGGTTCAACATTTGTATATGAATAGACTGAAAAATGAAACACTTCCATTTCTTTTCCTTCAGTTCAAGAGGTTTGTCTCATCTTGTGCCAGCTGCCTTACTTTGAAGTTAAACCTGCACACAGAGATTATTTCCACTCTCTTTCCACTTCCCCCTTGCTACTCACTGCTCCCAAAAATATTAGTAAACCTTTGTATAGCTAAATTCAAACACCTCCCATCCTGGCAGGAAACAGGATCTGTAACTGTCCTGAAGGTTAATAATCTAGAAATAACGCACTCACACTCTGCATGGTTATGTGAGTGAAATAAATATAGAATTCAATTTTCCATCTCAAAATGGCAAACCAGACACCTATAGAATTAGTGCTACCTGGTTTTTACTGCTCCTAATTGAATCTGTACAGTAATAAACATTCAGAGGTAGAGATGTGTTTCAAGTGCCTTATCCCAATTCCCCATGAAAACTGTGACTATTTTATTGCTCTGAAAATGTATGTACTGTAACCACACATGAAAGTTGCAGAGAGGGCTAATTCTAATAGAAAAAGAGAAGGTAAGAATTAAAAAGTCATTTTCTGTCTTAAGAGAAAGTACTGGAACTAGGGGCAGGGGTTAGGGGGGCAAGCAAGGAGAAACCAGTCATGCAGACAAGCAGGGCCAACTGGCCTCCTTTAATGAGGTACGTGAGGAAGTACTAATTTAAAAACCCAAGGTGAATGACAAAACATCTACAAATAAGTTCAAGATGCTGGAGGTACCAAGTCTGACCTCACCATTTGGAAGCTCTCCAGTGTCTGAATCAGTCCACAGGGCCTGTTCAGAACCCTCCTAAAGAGCAGTCAACCATCAAAACACATAGATACCAGTTATATCAAGAACACCATAGCTGTAAGGCTTGCTCTTTGGAAAGCTGTGTAATACTCTGTGTGTGCATACATTGAAAATTGATGGGAAAACAATGTGCCTTTTTGATTATTTAACTTCATACTCCACTCCATTATATCTGAAATTAATTTATTAAAATAAAAGTCACTGGAATATTTATAAGCATCACAGAACATTTCCAAGAATAAAAAGCATTTCTCTTTCACTGCTTGTGAATGCCCTTAACTAGTGCCAGACAAAACATACCATTGTGTTAGCCAAAATGAAGCTAATTGGAGAATTAAAATCCTTCCTATTACTGGAACAGAATTCATTCTAACATACATCATTTGTAAATTAATTAGCACAGATAAGCCATCACTTACAACACCAATCTACTCAACAAAATAACTTCTCTAGTTCTGGGCCTGTCACCGAGCCATCTCCGAGCCATTGTAATTAGCTCCCTGTCAAATATAGTAGCTTCCATTCAATAGCATAGTTTAGAAATGCCTGACTCCGTTTACTTTGTGACCAAAAGCAAGTTCCCATTTCTAAGGATACAAAGAAGAGCTGATAGAGGAAAAAGAGTGAAAAGAACATTATTAAAGCAGTTCAGTCAATACAGTAAACTTAAAACCTAACCTATTAAATCTCAGTCTAACCAGCACACAGGGCTGTCTTTTTTTCCTGTGGGAACTTTCACATGGGCGACTACTGTAGAAGAGATATCTTGTATCTCTTGCCTGGTAATGTTGTTTTGCTGACAACATCTAAGAAATGAGATTTTCCCATATTCCCCACGTGAGAGAATCAGTTCAAGCTACCAAGGTGGTCAGAAATGTGTCCTGCATAAGCCAACTGAAAGGAAAAAACAAACAGTAACTTTTGCAGGGACTTGGCTGAAGAATGAAAGAGTTTCAAGGGCAGAAATAATAACTTACTGTTATTTATTGCAATAAGGTTATCCTAGATCTAGATGCATTTTTATAATGAAAGTTGCATAATATTGCATTTACATGAAAATTTTACAGGGTTATGAATATTTCCTATCTTTGTTGCAGTTTATCATAGGATTAGCTAAGAAACAGGTCTGCTTCACTCATTAAAGCTTTAGACTGAAAATTCCACAGAACAGTTTATATAGCAGAGATGAGGTCATGAAACAGTTACTGTCGCTATTTTAAGCAGTTTCAGAATTTACTTGAATATTTTAAGTCATAACCAGAAATTTGGTGCAAGATTTGGGAGTCATGCACAGATATCTATTCATATGTCATGTCACTGAAAACCCTTTGTGGGTATTGAGAAGTAATAAAAATGTTAAATAGCAAATTGGCTAAGCCTGGGTAGGAAAATAGTTGAGTCTGGTGAGCTTAAGAAAAGTGGGTTACATTAGAACACAGTACTTACAACTCTTCATTTTATCAGCATTAGTGAAATTCTTGCATAATACACCAAGAAAAGGTCTTTGGGAGCATGGCAGCAACAGAGTGCTCCTGAAGGATTTGTTGGTAAGAATGATAACACACCTCACCTTATCTTATCTTTGGCAGCTAGTGAAAGGGGAAAGCTCAGGCTGAATCATAGAATTGGTCAGGTTGGCATGGACCAGAGTAGGTAATCTGGTCCAGCCTCCCTACTCAAGAAATCCCTGCACAAGTTAAAGTAATCTTGGCATTACTTGAGCTAGCGCCAGTAGATGGCATTCCAGTTCAGGATCTTTGCCCATAGCGTACAGTAACAAACATGAACTCTCACCCTCACTCAGCAAAGGTCACCTGGAAAGCTGAAATTAGTGCGCTGAAGATTGAAAGATACTTTGATAGAAAATCTGTTACTCTTAGAGGTAACTTAAATCCCCATAGGTTTGAAAGATTATTTCATGTCTGCTGTTGTATAGCTGTATTTGTAATAAATGTTTTTAAAGAAACAATTTCGTTAGTGTGTTCTGAAAGGCAATTTTTTCTGTTTTATCTGTTTTCTTTGCAAGGTCTTATGCTTCTCCAAGCATACAAAAAAAATCCCACCATAATGACTGAATTGTTTAGAACTACTTTTTTTTCCTTTAACAGGAATGCCTGTACAGGTATGACACAGTATTTTCAAGCTCTAAGAGCAGACTGAAGATTTCACACATGCCCAGTGCTATATATAGACCATATCCAGTGCTATTTCATTTTATACATGGATAAGAACCATTAAATCTAAACAATCATTGCATAACTAAACTAGTGAACCAGTTTACCCAAAAAAAGTCAAAAAGCACTGGGTAAGCAACACACACACTGAACGATTTTGCTACTGCAGTTGTGACAGTGGTCACCTCATCATAAACCAAATTGCAAGCAAATCAGGTTTCTCAAAATTATTTTAGCAATACAGCTGAAAATTAAAAAAGGAAAAGGGAGACTAAAATAAATTTAAAGCTTGAGGCCTGAATTGGCTAAATTATTATGACAAAAGCTATTACCACAATATTATTTACGGCCTAGGCACAAGCTACAGACCTATTTTGAGAACAGACAAGTTAACTCTCTACACCTTTATTCAGTTTTTAGTCAGTACAGTGACTTGATTTGAGATAGATCCCTAACTGCAGTGGACATACTCTAGACTACCATTGCAGGCAGCAGTAGAATTTAGTCCACTGTCCAAAAACATCAGAAGGCAACCTTAGTTACTGTGGGCCTGAGGAGCGTTGTGTAATAATCCTATGAGAACATTGGATTTTAGACAGGAAGCTCTACAGAGAATCACAATCAACTTTGGTTTTGTGCATTTAAAGAACAGTACTACATCACCATATGCATCAGGCCAGAAAATTGAGGTGTCACATTTTCCCCTTAAGAAGGTGGGGAGTGTTCTCTTGCGATCAGATTGTCTCCATCTTGCCATTAAAACTGTAGTGTTGTGGAAAGTGGAGTTCACCAATTCAGTTTGCTTTTCCTTCTACAAGATATCACCATTATGATACCCAAAGAGACTGATAAAGATTTCTGTCCTCTTGTCGAGTCAAACATAAAGACCATGCAGTCACACCAGAAATTCCTCAAGGAAAATACATGCTAGCACTAAGTGGCAGCTGCTCCAATTTTTTTCCTGGCCTGCATCCACACACCATCCTTCTGTTGAGTCAGGAAATATCTAGTGTCAGAGAAAAAATTCTCCCTGCAGACTATCATATCATACCATACTCAGAGGAATTTCTCAGTGACTGGACTGCACCACCGAGCTGGAGGGTACTTGCACAAAACACGTCTGGAGGATTTCTAACCAAAGCTGAGATAGTGGACTCTTCATTTCATATGAAAGATTATCAGTGTGGTACATTTCCTTAATGAAAATAGTTACACTATATTTCATTAGGCTGTTTCTGTTTCTGCTGTCATCAGCAGCATCTACCACTTGCTATTCCACTTTTTTTAGTTGACAGGTAATATTGGTTCCCCTCCACAGCATACGATTATTTTTCACTTGCAGCCTTTTCAAGATAGGTAAAGGCTGTTTAAAACTTGCTTAATTCTTGCTTGAAGAGGATTTCAACTAGGAAAAAAACTCCCCAAAAACTTTGATACAGAAAAGGGCTAGAGGAAAGAGCAAGTGGGAATGGGAGTCATGCAGGAGGGGCACAAATTTCCCTAACCACTGAACTTCAGATTTGCAGTTGGACCACCAGCGGCTTATCATGACATTTCAGTGTTCTCGTGGCAGTTTGCCCTAAGTGCAACAAGGCTGAAAACATTCACCACCACTAACTGCACGCTGTACACTGACATGAGAAAGAAAAAGTCTGAGGAGTTTCTTGTCCACAGGGTCTTCTGTGCCTCTTTCAGTGCCACAGTGAGGACAATTATTCCCTTCACCCTACACAGTGAGTTGAATTTGGGTTATATTCTGGATATTCTCACATGCATATCAGCAAACTCAAGAACTGAAGAGCAATTGTAACTCAGGGTACATAAAATACATTTTTTAAAAGCCCCTTTTTGCCATTAAGTAGCCCTAGACTTCAGAGAGTAGAAAAAGCTCAGACATTTCAAAAATTTTTAACATTCAAAAAATTTTAAGCCAACTCCTGTTCTCTTACTCCATTTTTAAACTCTGTTGCTAATAAAGCACTACCCATCTTCCATTCTACCAACCTAAAGTTATTAAACAAAAAGGCACCTAAACCAATTAGTTACTAATGTTAAAATAGACATTTTTCTGATTCTGAACACTGAGGCTGTTTAAACAAGCAAGCCTCCGGACCTCCCTGGGTAGATGAAATTATTTGACACATATTTCCCGTATTTTCATGCATGTTTCACCAGGTCCACAGGTACTTTTGTTCTCTTGCTACCTCAGTCTTACTCCTTGTTCTTGCAGTACTTCAATTGTGAACCCATAGCTTTCATTGTACTCTTTGATGGTAGTGGGGAAAAAATCCATTGTACTCAAATTTTGTAGAGCCTTATGATTTCTTTTTCCACCTCCCTCCATGTCTACAATGTGTACTAGACTAATAGTCACAGGATTTCTGTAACTTGCAGGTAGCATTGAAGTAGATAATGAGAAAACAGATATGTTTTCCAACATTGATGGTAAAAGATAGCATTAGTTTATCTTGCAACTCAAGGAAAAAGGGTTATCTAAAGATTAGGACTCCTGTCTCTACGTCTGCTGCGAGAAGCATTATGAAAACCAATTACTACACAGACTATAAAACGAATTCGAAGTGTTATGGCTGACATAATAAGAATACCCAGGATGTGACATGCCACTCAAAACTCATGCATACCTGTGTCTTCAGCTACCTGCGTGTCCTGATGGTCTGAAGAAAAAAACAAATCTTTTTCAACATTGAAGTATACATAGTCTTCAACCAGAAATGGCTGCACCATTAGAGCAACCAGGACTTTGCCACCTCAGTCTCAGACTTGAAACTCATTCGGAGACATTCTTAATACTTATCTGCATCCAGAGTGCCAGATCTTACAGGACTGTGTGAATTCTGAGTAACTGTGCTCACAGTCTTTAATCCTGCAGGAACTTCATTAGTCTCCCATAAAACCCAGCAGAAAGTAACAGCACCAATTTAGGGAAAGATTTCCATGTTTCTTATTTGATTTTTGCTGTATTGTATAAATCCAATGTTTGGAGTAGTCAAATGCATGCATAAGAGGATCCAGAAGAAAGATTCTTGCTGAGGACAAGCAAACATTTGCAATTCTGTCAGTGTTACGGCTTTTTAGAAGCTTAGGCCTAAGACAGATAAACCAAGCATCATCAGAAAAACAGAATAATGCAGGTCATAACATCATAGGAGATCCAGGATCAGAGTAGTCTGGAGCTGGAGCTTTACAAAGACTCTCTGTGGTGCTACGTGGCATAACACCAACATCTGCAGTGGGGCAGGGCTTAGGGTACACTTGGTCAGCTGTAATTACAGATCAACTGTTTTAGGAGCAATGATATTTCAGATACGGCAATGAGACACATTGCAGCAGCCACAAAGCTAAGGGCTCAGTATGCATTTTAATTTTGGCAGTTGTGTTCTTTAGTGACATATGAAAGGTTCAAATTCAACATAAGATCACATCTGCATAAAGAGGCATTACGCACTTAAAGATCTTTATTTTAAATACAACAGAAGGTGACAATATATCAATTGGCAAACAGCAGGAGCAGCATCCACAGTCCAAGAAGAAACAATGGAACAGCTATTTGAAAATACAATGCTTACCTCTACTAACTTTGTATCTCCAAGCTTCCTCACTTCTGATACATGACTTGATGTACCAATACCTTTTCACCTCGAGCAAGCTATGTTCCTGCTGACAAATCCTTGATCTCACAAGTCCAGTAGGATTTATAGCATTTCACTACATCTCTAAATAGATCTCTTAGCATATTTCCAAAAGAAGCCCAAAGAAACCCACTATATGTCACCATCACTGTAATTATTGTTGTTGTTGTTGTTATTGTTGTGGTTATTATTGTTATTATTATTAATATTATTATTGTTGTTGTTATCTCTCTTTATTTGACAGACCACCTCTTCTTCCCAGTTCTTCCTCACAAGCTAATTGCTTGAAGGTTCCAACAACATTTTGCTATTTGTTAAGGGTCCCTCCATGCATTTTAAATGGATAGAAGATTAAACAGGTACCCTTAGTAGCTAAAAGGATACTTTCAGGGAGCTAAAACACAGATTTTGAAAGAGAATATATGCTCCTGAGCTGCCAGAGACTGCTGAGTACAGCAGCTGAGAGCATACTCTTAACACCTTAAGAGGTACTATATTCTTCAGACTCATTGTCCAAGGAATAAAAAGACACTAGAGTTAGTTCCCTTATTTTCTTGAAGTGGTCAGCTACTCATGAAAGTCAAAATCAACTTAACTTTTCAATTTCTTAGCAAAGTAAGAGAAATTGGATTCAGTACATCTCCTGCTAGTGTCAGAAGGTACAAGATTTTGTCCTATCCATCACTGTCTTTTTACTGTCTTTAGCATTACACTTATTACCAAGAGTAGGGTTGCTTTTCCAGAAAGGTTTTAAAAATTTTCTTTGCAAAATAGGTTACAACCCCATTTAACTAATTCTTATTAACCGGCCATTTATTTGAGTTTGTTCCTCCCTACTGGTATAAAGACCATTGGATTTGCTAGTGCAATTATATTACTAAGTTGTCACATCGTTACAAAGAGTAACACTGCCTGTTTTATAATATTTTTTAACAACCTAGGGGGAAAAAGGTCTGATAAAAACATATCCATTGAAAATTATAATGGTGAAAATCTAATGGTTATATTCATACAAGTAATTTATTATTATTTATAAAATACTACAAAAGACAAACTACCTGTAAAGCTACCCCCTTAATTTGTTGTATTTCATTTACAGAAGACTTCACTTTTTTTAAATTTCGTGACTTAAAGGAGAACTGTCTATGACAGATTCTTTCAGCTTAGTATGCGCAGTCAATAGTCTATGAATAAATTGGGCACAAATCACTGCTAACAGAGAAAAACAAATAAAACACATTCAAGGTAGTTCATAAAAGTTGCCTATTAAATAGTTAATAAAGATTCAGTGGGAGAAATCACCATGAAGGATGCTTGCATAATGGGAAGAAGACAATTAAATTACAGGATTATGTCCTTATGTTTATAAATGAGGTAATCTTTCTTAAAAAACTTTACATAAAGAGATCTTTTTATATTGTTCCAGAATAAGAATCTCAGATATCCACCTATATTTTCATCCACTTGTGCCATGAGACTGTTCATATTACAGTGTGTGGACTTCAGGCATTAATAAAGGCTTCTGTCTAATGCATGCTGAAACTATTGAAACCCAAAGGCCTCCCTGAAGGTAGTATCCACTCTCACCTTCCAGTAGGAATCCAGCATACCCTTGAGAACTTAGTACCTGATGGCTTTTATTCGGTGGTCTGAAGAAAGATTTTAAAATATTTTCCTTCTCTTACCACTATTTGGAGATAAGATTATTACTCTGTCCCAACCTGAAAATAAGGCAGCGTAACAAAAGCCATAATCCCAAGAAAAAACAGAGCTGCAGAAATGTTTCACGGTTAATTCTACTTAGACTGAACATAGCCAGAGAGTCAGAATTAAGCCAAGACACTGAACTTTTTACACTACAGGGGAATGACTTTCCAGATCAGTATGTTGAATTGAACTGCTTGCAACCTTCCAACTGGGTCACAGGAGCATACAGAAAGGACAATTCTCTTAAGGAGCCAGATTAAAATTCAGGAGATGGAAAAGCCATCTCTGGTGATGCCGTGATTTAACAGAGACTCCTGGTTAAGCCAGTTATCCTCTGTATTGCTCCCTATAAAATAAGGAAGTCAGAAGCTGCAACACACACCTCAATGTTTGTAATATCTTCAAATGTTAACATAACTTTCTCTTCACTGAACCTTAAGATTCCTTCCAATCCAAGCCATTCTACAATTCAATGATTCCATGATAATTGGAAGCTGTAGTCTCACTGTGACTTTCAGCTGGGTGTTGAATCTGTGAGACAGCTCAGGAGTCTTCTTTTTGTCTTTCTAGAGTCATTTGGTGCCTAAGGCACAAATTCTCAAAGCGCTATAACTATATGTCATTTACAAGCAAAAATAAAACAGCAAATACAAAAATACTGAACCATAACAGACCTGGTTTTGGGTGTTTGTTCCTCTGGTCCTTCTGCTGATCTTACTATGCCATAACGTCATTTAACTCAAAGGGATTTCTTACACAAAAATGGTGACAGTGAAAACCATCTATGGCCCTCTTACAAAAGGTCTCCTGTTTCTGTGAGCACTTAGCTCAGCAGAAAGCAGCAGAAATTATTCAGAAAACTACTATAGCTTTTCCTAGCATCTCTACCTTTCATTATTTTATTTAGCCTCACTCAAACTCATAGTTTTTGCTGTTAAAGCACAGGATTACTGCATTACAGAAATGAGACTGGGTTATTGCCATTTTGCACAACCCATTGGGGAAAATGAAACAGAAGTTAAGCCTATATATAATCAGCTTTTGTCTTAATCAAATTTAGGGTGCGGTTTTCTCCTTCTGCAACAGCTTTTATTGCATAAAATAACAGAGCTATAAGAGAGACACATTTAACAAAGGTTTGTGGCAGTTTTTAGAACATATATTTACTATGAAAAAAAAGAAAAAGAAGACTGATGCAACACAGAGGGCAACACTGGAAGCCCTACTCCTGTTTAAGCATATAAAATATATCTACCTACAAGCAGGTAAAAGAATGTATTTATAAAATATGTCATACACATTTTAAATATTTAGACTGTTTCAACTCATAGTGGTAAAATTAAAACAAAAACAAACAAAACTAAACAAAACCAAAAAAAACCCCAACAAACCAAAAAACATCCTTGAGCAGTTATTCCAATGTGAAAGTGCTTTAAAACATTCTGCAACTTGAACCATGTCAAAAAAGCCCATTTAATTTAAAGAAAGAAAATTAGTACAAGTATACAACTTTTGAAGTTAGCGTCTACTCCTTACTAAAACAAAAACTGTGTCATTAGAGCATTAACAGAAACCCAATGACAACGTAGTCTCCTTGGTTATTCAGCTAGTGTTAATGAAAGGATTGGTGTGGCTCCCCAAATCAGAAACTTTGAATACAAAGTTCCTCCTCCAGCAAAGAACATTCATTAGTACTTTCTCCCAAAATATTTCTGACCACCTGTAATTACACAACCAACAAACCAATCCTACACTGCAGAGCTTTAGGCCTTTCGGCATTTCAGAAAAGCAGTATACCACAACAAATAAATACCCAGATTAGGCCCTAGGCCCAGAGACTGCAATGCCAGTCTACTAATATATTTAGCATCTACAAGCCAGAGTTCTTGAGATAACAAGCTTTGGCCTGTTAGGAAATAAGAACTCAAACTCATAAACTTTTTCCAGCTGTGCCTTGAGAAAACAGTTTTATACCTTCTCAGATCACAAAAACAAGACTACTGCTGGCTTTGTCCAATGCAATTTTGTAGAGTTCTGCTGGAAAATTTACCTGCACAGTGCTGCCCAGCAAAGTCAACAATGTCTTCAAGGGCTTTCCAGCTACAGCAGCCTCTGGTGCACTACACCTGAAAAAGCAAAAAGAAAAAAGCACTACTTCATGGACTGTGTGATCCCAATTACTTGAAATGCTTGAAAGAAGAAAAGTAATCAAGGACCAACATACCACTTGTCCTGACCCATCTCTATCTGAGACCATGTGAGTTTTCAGTTGCCTCTATCTTTTAGCATGAAATGATTTGAAGGCAATATAGCATCATTTACCTCTATATTTTTTGACCATCTGTCTCTATTTCCAGCTCATAGCCTGTTTATGGCAGTAGCTCTAGACAGGCAAGAGGTCTGCAATCCCAGATGCTTTCATTTGATTTTTATATATTTTGTCCTATTTATTGCAAAAGTATCTTAATTCCTGTCATTTATGACCAGTGAAAACCTTGAATAATGGCAATTCAGACCTCCATTGGATGACTCTGCTTTTTATTTAATTTAGAGAAAAGGTAGGTCATGCTATGTTCCAAAAGCCATGTACTGAATACACAAAGAAGTAGATGGGTTTGATTTTAATCAACACTGCACTTAAAGCATGCTCTTATCTAATCCCATTTGAGGATGCAGCCACACTGAACAAGAGAACTGCACTGAAGGGAGAACAATGTAGCGCAAAAATCTGCTGTACTGCTTTAGGCCACAGTTGTGAGGTATTTTACAGCAGTACAAAAACTACAAAGGAGTTAAGCCATCGGTACTTTAGGAAGCAAGAAATTCTCTCCAAATTACTTCCTTTCTTCCTTCTCAGTTTGCAGGATAATGTCGAAAACCACACTTATTCCCAGCAAATAGCAAAATGAGTGCTCTTTTCCTATGTTAAATCACCACGAAGAGCGGAGTCAGGCTCTGTCTGCTGCTTAGCTGAGTAATGGTGGCATCAACCAAAGAGCGGCACCATATGCAGACCTGGCAGACACTCTCTAACCGGCCCCTCACTATAAATTCATGGGGTAGCTTTAAATAAATCCTTCTCTCAGGTAATCCTTCTCTCAAGTACTGCTGGTACATTTAAGGGAGTCAGCAGCAATGTATAGCCACCCTGCATGTCCTCGCACATTTGACATTCACCATGTCACCTGCACGTGGCACTGAGGCCTGGGCAGACTGTCTGGTGACCACACTCCAGGGGGAAAATGGCTGTGCCCGCTCCTTCCTGGCAAGGAGCCCTGTGCCTGGAGATGTGCTCCTAGAGGGCACAGGGGACCATGTTTGGCTCCTGTCATGGCATCCCAGTAGCTTTCCAACAGGGAGGGTGTTTTTGTGCCCAAGGTGTCCAGGACTCGCTCCTGTCGAGCCCAGGACTCGCCTCACGGCAGGCATGAACCCACCTCAGGGTGTACTGTGGGAATGGGATTGCCTGCGTTTCACCGGAGACTGAAGACGCCAAATACCTCCAAATTTCCGCCAGGGATTTTAGCCAAATTTCCGACCGGATGCCCTGACAAATGCTCCTTCCACCTGAAACCGAAGCTAGAGCAGCCAGGCTGTGCCGCCCTCACAGGAGGGAGGCAGGCAGGCGGCAAGGCCGCGGCCAGGCCGGGTGCAGGGCGGGTGTTTGATCCACTACAATAAGCAGAAATGAGGTGTTACACCAAATAAGTGTCTTGCTGCCTATTCCCAGAGCTCTGTAGGTTCACAGTTCACTCCCTCCAAAAGATGTTTTATGCTGTAAGTCAAGCCGGGGCCTGTACATCAGTAGCTAGAGCTCAGAAAATCAGCTAATTCAATCACACAGTGTGAAGTGCTGCTTCATGGTGCAGCAGCTCCTGTCTGCAGCCTAACCTCTGTGTGCGACAGCTGCTTGGGAAATGAAATCAAATCCTGCCCTCACCACAGTCATCGCTGGATGATCCTATAGCAGAAGGTTGCCTAGTGCTTTTTATTAAGTCATTTTCTCTGTTTTGAATGAAAAGGAAGAAAACAAAAAAAAAAAAGGAAAAAACAAAAGCAAGCAACTTTTCAAGCAATTTCCCAAAACAGAGGGTCAACATACTCTTACTACTAGTAATGAATCAGAAAATTCATTCAGTGATCACAAGTTACCACTACCACCTTGCTCGTACAGATTCTTCCTACAGTCAAAACCACGGTTTTTTCAGTGCTGCTCCTATTCTCCCTATTAGTACTTATGATATGGGGCAAATCTTAACTTCACAATACTCAATATGTTGACCTTCAGCGGCTCTTTTTCTCCCCAGAAAAATCTTCAATTCTGTTAGACATGGGAAGAACTTAACAAAGTCTCTATAGTCCTCACATACATAAAACCTCCTATCACAATGAAGTTCTTGTGACCTGAGCCTTCCAAGCTAACAAGACAGACTCTGACATTTGTGGAACAAAGATTTTCTTTTCCCAATTTGTGTACCTTGAGTATTGTGTTCCAAGATAAAAGCATTGTTTTATCAAAAGCTGAGTTCACCAAAAGCCATGCCCTTATGCAATATGCATGTACAATAAACACATTCCACGGTGTATAACATTAAAGACTTAGAAATATTGAAGTATGCATTAGCAATCTGAATAAAGATAGGTCACCTGGATCTCAGCTACATTTGTGTCTTGCAAAAGTTACAAGTGAATGTCACCTTAACTACATCTGCATCGCATTAAGGTAAAAACTCCCAATTACTGAATGAAGAAACAGAGGGGAATCATTCAGATTTAATGTGGCTCCTACAGGGCAAGATTGTCATAAAAACTGGGTCACAAGATCTGTGAGTTGGCCAATGGCAGAACTTAGTCTAAAAATAATAAATGGATAGATGTACAAAAAAAATACCCTTGAATTCTAATAAAAGACTAATTTTGCATAAAACCAAAAATTTTGGCAGAAGGCCCAACTTGACAAAGCAAGAAGACGCTAATGAATTAAAATGGGGAAAAAAAGTCCAAAAAGCAGGAACAAGGACAGGCAGCAAAGGAGGAGTATAAATTATTCCTTAGGCAGTCAGGGATGGTGTCAATAAAGACAGAGCCCAGCTGAAGCTCAAGCTGCCCAGGGGCAGAAAATTTTTTATGTATTCCATGGGGGTTTTTCCCCAAAACTGAACCTGGAGTTACCAGAAACATTCAATCAATCCTAAAAATCCTAACTTAAGAAGTTTTCTTCTGGTCATTTTACACCTTCTAGATAATTGTCTTCTTATGTTAGGTCCAGTTGAGTAAACAGTTTGGGCAAGACTGTGACCAGCCCATAGACACAACACATCTCATTTTCTTTAGTCAATTACAGCCTGCTTTCCTCTTGTCACAGATATATAAAAGAAAAATAGGCATGCAAATCAGTGCCTGTATATTTGGTTTCTTATTTTGTACACTTGTTAGATGATGAGGATCAAAACAGGATCATTTTAGTGAATTCCCTCTCTTGTGTTTATTTGTGCACGTCTTAAAAGTTCACCTTTTTTAAAGAATATGCTTTGCTACACCTAGGGGAGTTTCAGTTTTAAATCAGTTTTTTTGCAGCTCTTTTTACATTATTTCTTAAAATGCCAAAAATGCTTATGACACATTGTTTACTTTAGCATTGTCATTATTTTTATCATAAAAGTTCAAACTGAACAAAGAAAGAAAAAAAATATTGCAGTGTTTTTCTAAGTGAAGGTGAATTTAACTGAAATTCTACACTGATTAGGCCCACACTTACATGGATGTGTCCTGGTTTCAGCTGGGATAAAGTTAGATTTCTTCTCAGTAGCTGGTACAGTGCTGTGTTTTGCATTCAGTATGAGAATAATACTTGATAGCACTCTAATTAGGTCTTGCTAAGTAGTGCTTAGCCAAAGTCAAAGACATTTCCCGGTGCACCAGAAGCCAGGAGGGAGCACAGCCAGGACAGCTGACTGAACTGGCTGAAATGATATTTCACACCATAGAATGCCATGCCCAGTATATAAAACTGGGGGAAGCTAGCCAGGAGCTGCCATTTGGTGCTCAGGGACGGACGGGCGTCAGTCAGCAGGTGGTGAGCAATTGCATTGTGCATCGCTTGTTGTTCTTGGGTTTTCTTCCTTTCTCTCCCTCTCCTTTTCATTACTATTACTATTGTTGTTACTGTTAAAGGAAGATGTTGTCTTGTGAGAAAAGTACCAGTACTTAATGCCAGATAAAGAAAAATATGCCCCAGCCTTTGCATTCCATTTTTTGTAGGACTGCAGGAGCAGGGCGACTTTCATTTAATTTTTTTTTTTTTTAGACTGCTCTTATCTCAAACTATGGGTTCTACCTTTTTCCAGTTCTCCTTATCCCAGAGGCAGAGTGGGCAGTGAGCAGGCTGCTGAGTGGTACTTAGTTGCTGGCTGGAGTTAAACCATGACAGGATGTAAAAGAGGAACAATCAAAGACACTCGATTACACCCATAACTAATTGGAATGAGAATCATGCCAGGAGTTTCATGTATCTACTGCCGTCTGGAGGTTTGCTAAAGGTAATGAAGTGATGAAAATACTCCCACTCACTGCGAAGCTGCAAATCCATATTACTATTTTCTCTGCGGTTGGCCTGCTACTGCAATCCCACAAAAACATGGAATAGCAGCCAGAGTGTGGTGGAAAGGGCTTAGCTATTAGCATTAAGTACTGATACTCATCTCAGCAGATAACACTTTCTTTTAACCAAAGCTCTGATCCTGCAGGAGATTAGCGCACACATTTGATCCACACACAGAGCAAAGCAACCACTTATTCCACTGGGATCAAAGTTGCAAAAGCAAATTATTCCATTTCTTTGTGAGACTGAAGGCAGAAGCTATAAAAGTATTCTTTGCTTCTCACAAGGGCATGGGGAGTGTTAGTTGCAATGCGTAACACAGTATTTCAAATATTATATCCTTTCGATATATAGTTCTATCAGCAAATGAAATGGTTGCATCTAAGATTAAGAAGTTGCAGAAATCTGACTAAAACAGATGTCCTATTTATTCTGTTCAACTTAATTCCAAGTTATTTCAAGTTCTGCTTTGAATGCCATTATGTCATACATTACCAAATATAGCAACTCAAAAAATAAATCCAGACTTATTTATACACATTACTTAACTAGGACAAAGTATAATTTTTCATACAGAGGGAACTGGCCTGTTCTGCGGACCTGTCACTTCATGTATTTCAGATACTTACACACAGGGAACAATTTAATTTTCTGTTTAATCTGCTTCTAGTATACTGATTAAGATGGATTAAGCCTTTGAAACTGTCCTGCCCACATGTTATCTTTGCAGTTAAAATCACCTCTCAAAAAACACTCCCTGTGTGTTTTTATAATATGTAGTTTTGCACCATGCCAAAAAGAGCACAGCAAGCAGAGAGCTTTTGGTACATCTCCTGCAGTTTAGGGGACTATTTCCTTTTGGGCTACAATTATGCTGAATAACAGGACAACCTGTGCAAGAACCTGTGTTTAAATTTGTAAATTTTCAATTCCTTTTCAAGTCAAAAAAAGTCCTCTATACAAGATCCTGGGCAACCAGCTGTAGGTTGGCCTGCTAGAACAGGTTGGACAAGGTCCTTTCCAGAGCTCCTTTCCAGCCTCCACCCTCATGTGATTCTGTGAAAAGTAGCATATACAGTAAAGGGACTCTATCCTGCAGCAGATTACATGTAATTACCAAATCCATCCATTTTTTACAGTTATCAATCAGGGTTGTATTCTTCCTTTCTTAAGGAAAATTCATTCATATAACTTATCTAGAAAGAGGATATTACATTAGTAAGTCACTTAATCACTTCGATCTGGAAGCTGCAGCCATCAGTTTGTGTACCCATGATCAAAAGTATCCTGTCAACCTGTGACTAACACATGTCCTAAGTACAAACTAAAACAATTACAGTTATTCACAAAGGAAAGGATGTAACAGTAGAATATTTATGCACTAAAATTTCAGCACAACCATCTTTTTCATTGTAGTCAGCCAAATTACTAAAGTAGCAGTCACAGTGTACTTGGCTCAATTTGCTTTTGATGGACCAAAAATCATAAAACACAAGTGAGTAAAGATCTTTTTGCCATGAACACACTGCATAATCTATTCTGCAAGGGCTGCAGTAGTCTGCTCTACCACCCATTCACGGCACAGCTGTGCTTCTGGGGCCTTTTTGCCTTCCTTGGAAACAGCCATTAACAACTGCTTGCTCTAGGATGCCAAACCGGTGCTCATAATCAAATGAAAGCTCCAGGGTGTCTTGCTAGCATTTCACATTAAATTAGCTTCCTGATTGGAATGTAGCAAGGATTTTTCTGCTCTGGTTAGATTGGCAGGGATCTCCAAGGTATTGTATTTCACGTGGCTAACTTGTTCCATCACCTGGGCATTTCACCTTAAATTCTTTGCTATTGCACAGAACCCCAGACTTTTTCACATGCTTTCTATCTCAGCTGCTTTTTCTCCCATATCACAAAGCAAATTTCATCTTACATTTTTGTGAGAAAAGTTAGTTTTTCAACAGATGTTAAAATATCTTTTGCGGCTGACATCTTATTCACAGAGGAAAGAGCAAAACATAGACCTGCCTGAGCACAGTCTCTGTTACGCAAGTACGGCTGCGGGGACTTAGCTGATGGCAATGTCTCTTTCCAGACCTGTCTGCACTCCAGTGGGAAAACGCCGGATGTTCTGCAAATGCTTTGAACTTCAAGGAGACTGTGATAAAACCCTCCATTTCTAAATGACAAAATATACATTCTTAAGAGTTCTGCAACAAGTTAGCTTTCTCATTTTCTGCTTTTACAGTGCCAAAAGCAGAGAAAAGTTCCATTGTCTGGTTCAGTGCCACCATTTAAAGGGCCATTTACCTCCTCCTCTAGCAGATGAGTGGGAGCAAGTTCGAAACGAGAAGTTATATCCCCTCATGCTCAAGCACTGCTCATGCTACATCTGGGCTATTTTCCCCCTCAGAGCAGTGTGTAAACCTAGAGTGGAAGGATATACTACAGCAACTTGTATGGGAGGGTCACATTTTGATCCTAACTAGACTGGCAGCATTGCCTGAAACCATGAGCCACATCTAATAGCCCCAGCCTGGCCCTTGAGAGCCAGCTTGGCCAGCTGTCAGTGCCTCCCCTTGCAGATTGTCTTTCACATCTGCTCTTGGACAAACACGAGTTTGTCAGCAGCTGGGCTTCCATGCACACTGCAACTGTGGTAGCAAGAAGAGATCTGAGGGTCATTCCTGCTCTGTCGGTTCTGTCACAGCACAGCAGAAAAATGCAGTAAGTAGTATTATGCCCATCAACAAAATTCCTGTGAGTTTTCTAGAAAAAATTCAATACAAGTTCTTTTAAAAAAACAGGGCTAACAATAGTACACTCAAAGATGAATAAAGACCAACAATGCTATACACTCCTTATAAAACTACTTCATTAGCCAGGTGTGACACATCTGCAGATTAGGATAGCTCAGTTTAAACTGTTCATGTTTCAATTAGTGATTCAAGCTGTCCTGTAATGCTGACATATCTAACAGGAAGAAACACAATAAAAAAAGGAAAAAACAAGCCATCTTCCATGGAAGCACTTGCTTCAGGTCACACAGGATAGGGCCTTAAAAGGTTCACAACAATCCAGAGCCAAGACTCAAACATGTCTTTTCTGCTACAGAAAACAGTGAAATCCATACCAGCTCCTGGTCTGCAGCTCACAGTTGAATGCTAAAAAGCATTAAAATCCTTTTCTTTGGTACTTATTAATTTCAAGGGCTACTTCAAAACAATCTAGTGCCACCTAAGCTTTTCTGGGTCACCGCTTAGCTTCTATTTTTCACATGGCTATGCTCCTTGCTAAACTTTTACTAATAACCCTATAAAAGCAATGCAGTTCTATATGCTATCTGTAGACTATGAACTCTGGTACATGAGTCACTGGCATCTCTCCTGAGGCTGAAATGCTGGCAACCACAAAGAGGTGAGTTCTAACCTAGGAGGAAGTGCATGGAGTTCAAAGGCCATCCCAATTTTATTTTCACCCCACTTCAACAACCATTATGGTTCCAAGTTACCCTGATCACGTAATTGCTTGCATGCTTTGAAAGTGGTTAATCCCTTGAATGGTTGTCGGTTCCCAGCATTAGGGAAGAGAGAATATGATAGGACTGCCATGCCTGGACTTCGTGAGACCCAGGTTCTTTTTCTAGTAAGGTATATGGGTCTTTAGTCATTTTCTAGCCAGAGAAATATCCCTTTAATGTGCACAGTTCCAAGGCATTAAACTGACTGCAGATCATGACACAAAATAACATATTTCTCCCCAAGAAAGCCAAAGAACAGCCTACTGCTTGTTCACATATATTAGCTGGCAAGCAAAGTCTTAGCCCCCTTCATGGCAAGTGCTCCACACAGCTGGATACCGCCAGGCAGTCATAGAAGAGCATAGAAAGACACACAAAATGGACAATCTGTAGGACCTGGGGACAGCCTCCCTTGTTAAAGTATGCAGTGATTATTTTGCTTAATTTTTTCCAAAAATCTATTTATGGACATTGATTTAATTGTTTATCTTTTAGCATCACAGTTCTTCCTTCAGATAAAAGCTTACACTATTAGGAACAATCTGCTATTTAAAATAAGACTTTAGATTAAATTCAGGGCAGAGCAACGGCTTCATTAATTTTTCCATCTGTTCTGTTCAGGCTTGTTGGCTTTCATGTAACATTTAACTTTTGTATGAACACAAAATGCCAAAAGCTAAACTGAGCTAAATTCTATTGTGCTTCACAATCTGACAGGAGGTAATACAGTAATTTGCCTCAGATTTGGCTGAATAGGATAGGCTTCTCATAACTGTTCATCAACTATTCTATTTAACCAAGGGAACACTGGGAAATGCAATTTTCTTAACACTGATGGCAGCCATCAGACCACTCACTGACGCCACAGCTTCACCTACCAAGATGTGAAGTTCTAGGAATTTGACAGTATTTGTATTTTTAGGCAAAGCCACATGCCTTTAAGTAATTTAACTACAACTTTGGTTGAGCTTGTTAAATCTGTGTCTGAACCTGGGAGTTATCCCATCCAAGCACAAGACAGTCTAGAGTTAACAATCCACTACTTCTTTCACAGGAAGAGGAAAGTAAGTTATTAACAGTTGGTATTTAAAAAAACCCAGAAAACATGAAACCAAGAGTAGCTGAAAAACCCCAATGCTACACTGTCCAAAAAAAGAGATTCTGAAGCTGTATTGTAATAGATTAAATTACTGTCAAGTATTTCCAAAGGTTCTTAACACACTGACTGCGCCAGCCCCAGTCCTGTGAAGCAGGGGGGGCCAAGAGGCCAAGCCAGGGCATTTATCACAACAGCTCAGTCAGCAAGAAACCAAATAGCAGAGGCTTGATGTGCTGCTAGTGAAAGAGCAGAGCACTGTCAAGGAAGTTCTGACCTTCTTTCCAGCATACTTAAATATCTGCGTAGGTGGCGATTCTGGTTTTGAGGTCCAGTTTGAAATACTCCAGAGTTTAAAGGTTTTTATACATATTAAATCATCATCCACATTTTAGATTATGGCTTCTATTGCTCTAAATGGCTTGTTTCAAAATAGATTAACCATCATTTCTCTTCCTTCTCTTTAGGAAGAGACTCTTTAAGACACTGACAGTAGGAGCTTTGGTTGTGAGCTGATCTGAACACATAAATGGCATGCGCATATAATAAATGGACTCACGTTCAGGACTTAAGGCACTGGAAAGAGAAGAAAAATTTAGAGGGTTGTGTATCATGTACAACCTGTAAAGGTGTGCAGAAAAAGAGGAAGCAGGCTAGAACTAAGCACCTTATAGACCAGGCACTATGCAAGCACTGTCAGTCACAATGTACTTTTCTGTATGTCCTAACACTAGACACAAGAATATCAAAGAGCTCAAACAGTTGTTGCACTGCCATGAACTTAATCTGATTTTATGATCCCGGCAAAACTAACTTCAGATGCACCCATGCTGCTCTCTCAGACAAATGTATTCCCATTCCCTGGCAATGCTTCAGGCCTATATATGTCCTATACATGTAAAGTAAGGAACTTTAGATCAAGAACAGATCTTGTACTGTTCTAAAACTCACAGCTTGCCTAACAATGTGGAGAAAGCAACACCTGACTTCCCATGGATAATTTTCAGTCTTTAACTTGCTAGTCCTTAACAGAACAGTCAGCAAGTGTTTTATTCCTTGTTATGCAGAAGGCTACATCTTCCAAGTCTTTTTCTCAAACACATTTGACCAACTCTTCCTCTGATTTCCAATCTGTTTCCAGCCAAAAGCAAATGTTCTAAGCAATCATAAATAAATCAGCCTTGAATGTCATGGATGTTGCTTATCGGTAGCATCTCTTCACCAAGAAACTCAGTAATACAGACATTAGCAGGGACTTCAAATTGTAGCAATTTATCCTTTTCAAACCACTTTCTCCTGTAGCACAACCCTACAACACATTATTTTAAATGTTGATCAATTCTCAGTGAACAAATGGCTTCCTTCCCCTACTGTAGCTCACCTGATCTATGCCAATGTGCAAGAGGTATTAGATCAAGTAGACAAATGAGGTGCTCCAAGTTACCAGGACTGGATGGCCTTCACTAAGGAGTTCTAAAGGAAGTGAGACAAGGAAGGGCAGATGTGCCAGTGAGCACTTGTAGCCACCATTACAGACAGTCACTGTGCCAGATGACTGGCAGACCACTGCCCAAGTCACTCTCATCCACAAAAAGGGCTGTTGTGGGAATTCTGTGAGTTACAGACTGATGAGCCTGATCTCAACCCATGGTAAAATTGTAGAGGCTGTAGTAAGACTTATGAACCTATGGATAAATATGGACATCTTGGAAAGAATCAGCATGCTGCTTAGGAAGGAAAATCCTGTCTCACTAACCACAGAGTCTTTGGAAGAGGTGAATAAGCAGGAGGATGAAAGTGCTATATCAGATGTATTTGGATTTCCAGAAAGTCTTTGACAATGTTAAATACTTGATAAATTAATGTTGCTAAGAAACTGGATTTTTAAAAAAACTATTACAAGGTGAAAGCTGGTTAAAGGGTTGGAAGAAAAACACAAAAAGGCCCATTCATTATCATGACTTGGTGATGGATTGATTTATTAGGCAAACAGTACTTAACTATCAAATAAATTGGACATATTTGGTGTTTCAAGAAAACTTAAGCTGTTTATTAGCTAAAACAAAAGAAAGTCAAAAAGGCCACTGAATTATCTTCTAAACTGACATTAGCATAAACTATTCAGTACCTTTGGAAGTTAAACTAGTTTGATACCAATTGTTACTTGAATAGAAGTGGTGAAGTTATTCAGAATTTTATCATTACCACCTTCATTTCCACATTTCATTTCAAGAACTGACAGAAACCATTGCAATAAATACAAAAAGTGAGAGAAAAAACATGGATTTTATTTGTATTGAGGCAAAAGGAGCTCATCTCATTTGGATCAAAGAAATAGAGAGCAACTGATTTATTCAATTTTTAAGAATGTACAGAAAAGAGAAAAACCACCCTCATGTTTATTATACCAGTAAACAACTGAATTTCCTGTGTGAAAACTCTCTACTCCTTTAGACTTGGCACAATTTTTTATTGCCCACTACATTTCACATCATTGCTTGTCAAAATGTTATATTACCTATGTAAACATCTGTTTTATGTGTAAACTTCAACAAGTAAATGGGAAAGCCTACTAATTAATCCACCCCAAAAATATTCAGTATGAACTAAATATCAAACTAGTTACATCATATTTTATGTAGTACTGTTTCAACAAGAACTATAGCCTGTTGAATTCATAACAAAAAGGATGCAGAAACAAAAAGCAGATGTGCAGTGTCATGCATTAATGTAATAACATTATAAGGCAATAATAAAAAAGGTAAATTTTATTTTTAAGTATACTCACCAAGACAAAAATCAAGGCTGTACTCTTAGTTTATTTTGGTAGTGTAGGATTTCTTCTTAGCTCAAGCTGAAAATGTTAACTTTTGAGCATATTCACCTGTTACTGTGTTTGATAATAGATACTTTGGTCAAAATACATGTGGATTTAAATTTTGTGCAACAGCAGATTACACTTTTTCAGTTCATGTTCAAATAAAAAAACTTCTGTTCCCAAAAATTCAAATAGGGTAAATGGGAAGAAATACTTGAAATGAAATACCCCTAAAATAAACAATACATGAACAATAATATCTCTGCAGAAAATAAAAGTTCACCAACCTAAGTCAGAAGACTGAGTTAATATAATTCTTATATGCTTTTTGTTGTTGCTTTGTTCACTTCATGCTCAAATTGAGTAAGCAAAAGTAATCATATGGCAGTCTGGAAAGCCCAGCATCACCCAAGATTACCTTTATTGTTCAATGGGCCTTTGTACTGCAGAGCATAATCAACCCCAACCAATTAAACAAGAAACTGAAATCACATCTCAAAGTTGCTGCAAATGATCTTAAAGTAATTATAGTATCACAGTAATCAATATGACTGCTCTTTTTCCTCTGCTTATAATTTAATCTGTAATTTTTACAAACTGCAGTTCACATTAAAACAAATGCTAATAACAAACGTTTTTCTTTGAAAACAACACTGCTTTACATCTAGTCAGGTAGCTTGTGCATATCAGAGCATTCTGTCAGGAGAGACACGGAAAAGGGTAAAGGAGAAAAAGCTGAAATATGGCTGCAGTTTGTCTGTGCCTTCAATGCACTGCAGAATCTCAGGCAGCACTAGAGACAGCAAGTTTCTTCAGATGATCCATAAATACTTGTAAGCTGACATCATCAGTAAGAATGGGTGCTCCAGACTCCTATGAAATAAGAGAAAAAAGGAGAACTGATTATACACATCGAGAAGAAAAAGCATTTTAAGGCACAATATGTTCCACTGAATAAACATTTTATAAATTTAGAAAGATGTTAGAAGCTTATCCTTGCTGAAATACTCTGACAAAAAAACCACAGCAGACTGTACATTTACATAAATTTTCATACGTTTACATGAATTCAAGCATAAACCACAACTACATTCTCTTCCATATTAATGCATAAGGGAATGACTTGCTGTATAGCAAGATCTTTACATCAGCCATACAAAACTCAAGAGCTTTTGACAGTTGCCAAATACTAACTTACAAACTTTTAAATGTAAATAAAATTTCCATGGCACAGTTCCTGCATCATTCCTACCTCAGCAGAGCAAAGGGGAAAGAACAGTAATATGCAAGTGACACAAACAACAAATCAGTATCTGTCAGTGAAGCTCAGACATATCCAAATGGTGAAAGGAAGAAACAAATCCCCTAAGGGTCTGATTTGACACAAAGTGAAGGTCAACTGGCTTTCCCAAAGAGACGTGGGCCTATTCTCTCCTGTAGCTCTGTATCACCTCAGAGAAAGACCAAAAGTACCTAGAAGTCCTGAGAAATGAGATCACAAAAGATCTGAAAAAACCTTTTGGGTGGATTTTTGCAATTTACTTTTTGACCTCAGAAGTATTTTCACAAATCCAAGAAGTTCAAAATGGTCATCTTTTATTTACTATTTTTGAACAAATTTACAGTCAAAATAAACCAGCAGCTGGCAACTCTGCAAATGCTAGATAGTAACTCCCTTAAGTCTTTTGAGACCAGTCTACCACTACTACTTCCATTTACAGATGTAGGAAGAATTCCTATAAATCTCAACAATTAAACCTTTCCAAAGGTACTAAGCATCTGTATTTCCAAATTAAACCACAGCTATCCAAACTCTTGTAAAGTCTTCCAAAATGTGGACATAAAAGTCTTAACAAGGATATTCAGGACTGGTACTGTATTCTGAAAACTGGCCAGAAACAGTTCTCAGTTAACAATCAAGAGACAAATCCAAGTGCAGCAAGATTTCTTGGATCACTACAATACACAGCCTCTCAGGGAAGGCACACTAAATTATCATCTGCTGGCAGCCAAGATGAGATTAAAGGATGCTCTACTTCCAAGCCTGTCAAATGCTAAGTCTGAGAATTCTTGTTTAAGACTCACAGGATCATTTAGGTAGAAAAGACCTCTAAGGTCAGAGTCCAACCATTAACCCAGCACTGCCAAACCCACCTCTAAACCATGTCCTTAAGTGCCATATCTACACATCTCTTAAATACCTCCAGGGCCAGTGACTCTACCACTTCCCTGGGTGGCCCATTCCAATGCTTGACAACCTATGAAGACATCCTATGAAGAAATTTTTCCTAATACCCAATCTAAATGTCCCTTGGCATCTTGAGGCCATTTTCTCTTTCCCTATTGCTTGTTACCTGGGAGAAGAGACCAACCCCTACCTGGCTCTTTTCAGGCAGCTGTAGAGAGTTGTAAGGTCTCCCCTGAACCTCCTCTTCTGCAGACTAAACACTCCCAGCTCCCTCAGCTGCTCCTCACAGGACATGTGCTCCAGACCCTTCCACAGCTCCCTTTCCCTCTTCTGGACATGCTCCAGCACCTCAGTGTCTTTCTTGCAGTGAGGGGCCCAAAACCTGACACAGGACTCAAGGTGTAGCCTCCAGAGCTCACCAGAGCTGAGTACAGGAGGACAATCCTGCTGGCCACACTATTCTTGATCCAAGCCAGAGTGCCACTGGCCTTCTTGGCCACCTGGACACTCGCTGGCTCATGTTCAGCAGCTGTCTATCAGCATCCTCAGGTCCTTTTTGAAAATTTTAATTGCATCTTCAAACACCAATCACATAACAGAGATGCACAAAAAGTTTATCATTATGCTTTCTATACTATAAAGGCACCTGCCTGCTAAAGTTTAAAGAAAATCTTTACTTAGAATATTAAAAACCAAACAAGGTAATTCATCCCCTCCAGTTTTCAGTGGTGTGTGGGTGCCCTCTTCAGGTCAATGTGGACTTTCAGTTTTGCACAAAATAAAATATTAAATAATTCAGGAAGGTCATGAGAAAAAAGGAGCAAGATGCAAAACAATTTTAAATTTCTCCCAGAAGTTACATTTTTCATTTCAAATTAGTACTTGATTCAACATTTTTTCACAAAAAAACTGCAAATACAAGAGTATATTATCTTGAGCACATACACTGCAGTGCCCTGGAGAGATTAATACACCATTTCCTATGTTACCCTAAAACTGAATGCTTTTCAGCATTAAAATGGACAGCTATCTTTTGCAAGGTATATCAAAGTCTCACCTGCCCAGGATGAAAAAATTGCTTGCAGATCAGTTCAAGAATTTTTTTGGTTTTACATTTGGAATACTGTTTCATTTGCTTATTAATTAAACAAGCAGAAAACAGTTGTCCTGTACTGCTGCAAAGGTGAAAATATAAAAAAATTCCAGGTAATGTTTAGATTAAAAATAAGACCTTCCCAATTACAGGATTTGTGTGTATGTTGTAGGGGAAACATGATGAAGAGAGGTACTAACAAACTGCTGGTCAGATTATCAATTTTGCAGACAAAAGAATTTGGGATTTGTGTTCAAATCACACTGGACCTGACTCACTACAAAATCTTGAAGTATTTTCACTCTGGACCTCAGTGCTATTCACTGCCACAAGCTTCACCAATTCATCCCTATGAAAAAGTACCCTGATAAAACTTACTTGACAAAGACAACTGCCATAAAATTGCTACAGAGCTTTCTCACTCATGACTTCAACACCATTTAGCAAAATACTCTAAGAGCACAGTTAATATGTAGCTTCCAATGTCTGATGCCATTATATTCGCATGAGAAGATGACATTGCACTAGCACTTACCCACAGCAGTGTTTCTCTTCCCACTATAGAAGCTGAACGTGGAAGGAGAAGCACAGAACAGAGATGCAACATTCAAGAATACAAGCTGCTACAGAATGTTTAATTTCTGAAAATAACTTCCTTCCTAAAGACAAGATTTGAAAACTGATTCCTGGTCACCAAGGCCACAGAAACTCTAGAAAATGTCAGTACATTGGCACTGGTATATTTTCCAGTTCTTGCTTATAACTACCTCCAACACTTATTTCCCCTATTGCAAAAAAGTCCTTTAGTCTTTATGTGTGGTAACTGCTCTCATTTCCAGTATTTTGAAGGTATTTATAGGGATGAGATCTGAAGCTCCGTGAGACAAGTGGCCAAGGAGATAACAATACATGGCTGCAACATGCTGACTGAAGAGGAGGCCACCAGACAAAAGTCAAGCAGCCTTGCTAATGGCTCAGATGGGTGGAGGAAGAAGTGAGACAGAAGTGTTACAGTTCTGTTCTGCCCTTAAGCCAAATACTCACATTTTTCATCCACAAACCACACAGCTCAGCCTGACCAAAGATACCTAAATCCTCATTGTGCCTCGTTTATATATGAGAAAACACCCACCAATATGAGAATGATAAAGTGGCTGCCCTTCTACCATCTTTTATGGCAGCAACAGGGAACCAATCCTATTTGACTACAGCAACTATAAAATTGGTATTTTAAGTCCTCCATGGTGTGGACTAGAATATAATTCTCCCGCTCAGATAGGCTGATGACTTTGCTTCTCTCTCCTTCCAAAGCAGGAACATGGTTTGCTAAGATTTGCATCTCTGCTATTTAGTGGATAATACCTGGATGAAACTAAACTTAATTACTGGTGAAGTTAAAATTGTAAATTGTAAACTTAGCTTACTCAATCATTGTCTAGCCTTTTTACATTTAGTGCTAAGGCAGTAAGTGCATTTATCAGTGACTATTCCAAACATTTGTAGCTGTTGCCTCAATAAACAATCCACTTTTGACTTTGCAAAACTGTTTCAGTGAAAGTCCTTGGAGGGGCTCTGTCAGGCAAACATCAAACCCATAGTCTTAAGACAACGCTGTCTAAGAAAGTTGGCTAGATGTGAAAGCAGCCTAATAGAAGCCTAAAATAGCAAATCAGATCATTGTTGTCTGAAGAAACAATGCCCATTTTTCTTAACCTTTGTAATATTGGTCACATCAGACCAAAATTGCATTTGTTTTTCAGTTTCAAAATCACATTATTACTTATATGTACATGAAGTGCCAGTTGCCTTCTGAAACAGAGGGAAGAAAAGATCATGCATACAAGTTTCATCAGCAGATTCATACTCACCTGTCCCCATGCATACATATTGTTATGAGTCTGGGAGGGATTCACTTTCGAAAGCAGGAAACGAGCCTTTAAAAAAAAAAAAGACAATAAATTGATCTTCTCAAATGGAGTTTTCCCACATTCAAAAAAAAGTTGCTTACATACGAAATATGTCATTTCTATTATTTGGAGATACAGACACTACAAACAGCACCTCTATAAATAAAGCCACACCCTGGACTTTACAGCTATAACGAAGAATGGCTAACAAATTTCTGATGCAGATAAAATTAAGCTTTTGTCTTTTTCAAGTACTAGCACAGCAAATGTGAGTATCAACAAGACATTGATTAGTAAGTTTCAAAAAAATAACACAAAGAATAATTCTGGTATTAGTTCAGAGACCCAGACAAGTACTGTCTTTTCTGCCCTACACACCTTACACAAAGAATCTGAGACTCCAAGTCAATACAGTTGAAATAATAATAAATAACAAGATTCAGAAATTAGGGAAGAAGCTACTATTAAATATCTTGCTCTGTAAAAGCTTTAAGATTCGAAACATTGATTTGCAATTTATGTATATTTTAGCACAGAAATACATGTTTACTACCAAAAAAAAAAATCTCACAACATTACTAACACACCATTTCCCAGATTATATAATATATACTTCACCATACCTGGCTTCCTCCATGCTCTGTATCAATGTATCTGGGCATTGGAAATCTGGAATGCAGAATTTCTTGGGCATCGTCTATTGGAGCTTGTAGCAAGTGGTGGAAATTTTCATATTCTGGCATATCTTGGTACCCTGACTTACGCCACTGAGCTATGGTCTGGGGACAGGGGAAAGAAAGAAGTTTAGAACTGATTCACCAAACTTTCTCAGAGGATATACAGGACTTCAGAGGAGAGTGTGCCATTGCTGGCCTCTTTTCTATCACTTATCCCTTTCTGTCCTATAATATGCAAGTTAATTTTTAAAAGCAAGTAACAAACCATTAGATTTCTTTTTTTTGTTCAAACTCTTAAAAATTTGTGGCCCATTTTTATTTTCTTCTTTTGTTACCTGTTATACAACAAATATTTTGTAGGGAGGAGGTCAAAGATATTATTTACACTTCTCTAATATGCACATCGATCACATAAAAGAAGTATTTATACTATTTATACAGATATCTTTCAGAGTCTGTAGCACAATTTCCCCATCCTCTAGGAATAAACCTGGCTGCTCAAGGTCAGCTCACTGATACAGGCAGTTGTTAGGAACGGCCTGGAGGGACCCTCAGCAGGGGTTCCTCCCACCTCTGCTTGGCAGCTGCTTTCCTGAGGGTCTCATTCCTGGCTCCTGTCTGAGCTACATGCCTGTACCAGGCCATGTACCCTACTGATCTGGACCCCACTCAGGGGCTTGACTTCATGGCCAGAACTTGGACCTACCTCATCCTCATCAACTTGTTTGGAGATCTGGACTGAGGGCTGAGTCTGGCTACTGCCCACAACTGCTCTGCTTGCCTTGCTCAGGCACAGTAGGGACAGATCCTCAGTGACAAGACCCTGTCTACCTTGCAATGATGCTCAGCTCCCTGTTCCCTTTCCCTCAGGAAGCAGCCCACCACTGCTGCTTACTGATAGCACCTTACAAAAATGAGATAACATTTCGCTACTTAAGAAGTGTTGAAGTTTAGTAAATACTTTTATCAGTGCAGCTACAAGGAACAGTATTTTTCAAACTCTGAGCTGTGATCCATTTACAGTTGCAAAGCAGTAAAAAGCAGCAGCTCAATTCCTCCAGGGAGGCAGAGCACTAGCAAGTCACAAGCACTTTAATTTATATTACTAAGGAATGTCTATCTACCTAACTGCCAGGAGCAGCTCCATTCCCCCAGGATAGTGCAGATGAAGGGTGACTATAAAACTTGGTGTTCTGACTCCCCGTCCCTGAAGAACTAGCTTAACCATCTAAAATAAATGAGTGAAAAGTGGGGAGGAGGGGGAGGCAGGGTATAACACTCTCTAAAGTAGGAAAAATACTGATCTAAACAAATACTCTGCATATTGAAGCTAATTCATCTCCAACTCATCATAAGAAACAGCACTAAAACAAAGTAATGTCAGGTACCTGCATAAAGACATCTTAAACTACCAAACTGCAAACACAAACTAGGACTCTGCTGTCAGCCATGCAAAAGGGAGGGTCAAGCACTGAGGTGCATTAGAACTGAAGCTTGACTACCAGTGATTTCCATAATGTAGCACTCCTACAGAAAAAGAGTATTTATACAAGAAATGACAACTCTTACCTCTCCATGATAAATAAGGATTTGGAAAAAGGTGTCCATAAGGAGAATGCGATCTGGTAAAATGCTGCTGCTATCCAGAAGAACAGGCTAAGATTTAAAAATAAATTTTAAAATTATCAACTGGTGAAGAATTTAGCAATCATATGACATTACCAGATTTTTAAATCAGTAACTGAATCTTAGGAACTTTTTCAACCACTTACTAAAGCTCTGTATTTGCTCCTTTTCATGTTACATATCTGCAACTCACACAACCTCATTCTGAAGTTATCCTGCCTGATTCCATATATAAAACTTCATGAAAGTAATAAAAAATGTATTCAAGAGCTGAAACCCCTTTCATTATTATGCACTTTTCTAGTCTTTCAAGTACCTCCGTATTTACCCATACAATGCCATTAATTTGAATTGTATTTCAATGTATAAGGATTCAGCAGTTATTCAAGTATAAGATTTGGGGTTTGTGGGTTGTTTGGCATTTTTTTTAGTCTTGTTCTTGCAGCTATTATTACTATGCATATATATCCACCAATACCATATATAGAAAATACTCACAACTTATGAAATCTAATGTAATATTTAAGGTTTTAAGTCACCTTTTTAAGGGTAATGACACCTTATCGGTGCTATATGATTTAATTGAATCGATATTATTAGGGATAAAAAAATATTAACTACTCCAAGAATCAAGAAAAAAATACCGTTATTCATTCTACACTGAGACGTCAGCTCCTGCTTAACCATATTACTCCTTCAGTCACCAATGGAACTACTTGTTTTTCATACATGGGAGAGTGATCTTACACTTGCAAGCTGCTTTTCACAAACCATCTTATTACTTCCATTTAAACTCTAAAAGTCTTTTTTTTATATCCTCATGAATAAAAATTTAAAAAAAAATCCTAAAAATAGTTACCAATCCAACCTGCTAAAAACCTTGACTACTATGTTTGTTTTCACCGCCTCCCTCTCTTTTATGTAACAGACTACTTTTGTTGTCTGCCGTCTGACACTTCTTTCAGAAGCTTCTCGGAAGATCAGCTTTTTATTTTAGGTTTATACAGAATGTGCCATGACAAAGTCAGCTGGAAGGTTCTGTACCAAATCTACACATAATGGGAACTACATCAAAATTAGAAGCTTTGGATTAAGGTGTTAAAATAGAGGAGATTTTGTACATGTAAAAAAACCTCAACTTCTCTTTCAGGCAACAGTGAAAGTACATTTTTAAATAAAACCTTTTTTTTATGTTTACATTCTGGCACCACAAAAAACAAAACAAGTTCTCAAAAAACTAACAAAGAAGTACCACCCCTTAGTTTAAAACATAACCTCTTTACAAAGTGACTTTTGTTCTCATGACTGCTACATCAGAATTCTGAGATATGCCTTGTTTGTAGCTGTTTTAAATTAAATGAATGTTCTTTCTCATACAATAAATTTTAAACCAATACATTTTATAACATGTAGCAGATAGGACAGCAATCGCCTCTGTCTCAACAAAGCACCTTTTAACCCACTATGCAATTATATTTACTGATACCTCTGGAGGTCCATTGAAAGAGTAGGCATAAAGAATTGGCTGAACCATGATAAGAGACTGGGTTAGATCTTGACGCATAAAATGATGACGATAGTAGGAGCTCTCATCCGGACTGTTGTTAAAAACTTGCAAAAAAGGAGATCTTCTCAAGTGAAACATGAACTGCAAAACAAGAACCATGGGTTTGAACTCTGACAGATAAAAAGGACAGTTGTACAAGGAGAGAAATATTTTCCAGGAACTAAATGAGACCAATCCCACAACAAAATTGAATTCCAACTCCTTTAACATTTCTAACTTACATATGCACCTCTGCCAGTTTTTACACTCTCATGACAGTAAGAGAGGTATCAGAATGGATAAACCTACAAAGCAGCTTTGAAATCCTTCCTTTACTGGGACTTCTACTGTTCCTATGAGGGAGGTTGCTGTTCTGGAACAAAGTAAGTTATAGCATGTGAATGGAAAAAGGAACATTAACCACAGCAAAGTCACACTTAGCTATTAAATAGAAAAATCATGTACTTTCATTGCTGAAACAAATTCTCCACATGCTGACTCAATCTCTACACAACACTTAACACCTAGAGACAGACTGGTAGGTAACTCAAACAGAAGTATATGAAGAGTCCAAAAGTGAAGTATCTGGAGCAATCAAAACAGAGGAATTTAACAGAATGGATTATTAGCAAAGAAGCTAATAATATAGTCAAGGTCAAGTTCACTTCACAGAGAAGTATTTCTTTTCTGGTCAGTATCATAAATCATACTGGAGAGAAACAACAAAGCAAACTCATTTATTTTCTTATGTTTTCTGAATTTCTTCGTTAAAACTACCCTTAAAGTGTCATTATAGGAATTATGAATTCAGGTGAGGTAAGAATTTCATTATAGGAGAAACAAAAAATATACACAGTTAGACAATGTTTAACTGTAAGGGCAGAGGACAAAAGGGGACACAGCATCACAGACAACAGAAGTGATTTTCCTAATGTCACATGCCAGACAGTAGCTGGGGCCAGGGGGTCTGCTCATCCTGATATGCCTTATTGAACTCTGTGCTACAGGGACTCTTTCTTCACTGAGCATTCTGTTCTTACCCCTATAAACAAACCTCCGTACAGACAAACTCACCTGCGGGTAAAGAGAGAATGTTTCCGAAAATCTGAAAGAGCTTGGATCGTCCTTGTGATATTCTCCAAATTTCTGACACTGGAGTAAATGAGAAAGAAAATCTCTATTAAGAAATATACTTGCTTGGTCATGCCATTACTCTAAGTTTGGTTTTAGCAGATACGTAACTTGTGGTGCTTACAACTTTGTAAAAAAACTGAAACCTAGAAAAAACACTGACACAAGTTCTCTTTTTAACAAGCAGTTATATTCTTGCATATGAGGCTTTAACAACTTTGTGTTTTGGTTTTTCCCCCTCTAAAATCACTAAGCAGATTTAGATGATTAAACAGCCCAGACGAACATGTTTAAAATTAAATTATTAATAACTACTTACAAATAAAAAACAAATGCATTAAAAAAACAAACAGAAAATTGAACTTTTCAAAATAAAAAGAATTCCATATGGTTTTCTAGATACTTAGCCTGCCCCCCGCTTTTTTTCTTGCTAAAAATATTTAATCTACAATATCATTATAGGCAGCAGAGAGTAAAGGAAACTTTGATTTCTGCTAATCTCATGCCATAATTTCTCTTAATTGCTGGCAATTATCATCTGCTGAGGAAAAATTAATAAATCAACTGAAAATACACCTGCTTTTTTTTAAATTTAAAATAGAAAATAATAGTTAATTCTGTATAACCTCATGTGGAAATTAGGCATTCAGTTCATTTTTTGCTTTTATTTTAAGAGAAACTATCACTGAACAGTAGTCACTTAAGAATTATGTGTCAGCAAACAAGAAACCAGTCTGACTCTTTCAATACAGCTCATTTTACCAGTCGTATTAGTTGTCTGTCCAGCCACCTCAGTACATCAGGCCCCTCCTCTGTCTCTGCCCTGTACACTGCCAATCTGGCCATGAGAATTGCAGCAGCTTCCTGGTCAAAAGATGCAGCAATGTTTTGAATCTGGGTCTGTGCATCTGCCCAGCTGCAAAATAAAAATACAAGGATTTGCATCACAGTGAAAGGAAAAAATCCAACCTCAAAATATCCCTTGCAAGTTAAGGCAAAGAAAGTTTAAGGGTTAGCAGTTAGCACTCTCAAGTTCAGTTATGAAGTGATTTTTGCCATTCCCTAACTACAAACATCTCCAGTTTAGGCCACAGAATTTTACTCAAAGCTTCCCCTTCACCTAAAATCACTTGGCTTTCTTCAGAGCACCCCTATAATAACATTATACAGCCACTGTAACATCTCAGAGAAGAAAGTCCACAGAACAAGAGAGGAAACTGTCTCAAACAAGAGACTGCTTTACAAAATCTACAGACTAAAAGGCATATACATCTCCCGACTTCTCAAAAATTATTCACAACAAGTAAAACATACTTTCTGGCAACTGTGGTCACTCTGATACGTCTCTGTCCACTGGAATGCTGGTACTGAGTCACAAACTGGATTGCACCGCGTCCTCCTTGAGGAATGGGAGCATTGTGCTAAGTACAGAAGGAAAAAAAATAAATGAAAGGGAATCTCAAGATTTTACAGTATGATTTGAAAATGTATAACTAATAAGTAAAAAATTGTAACATACTTTGTAATAGGCAGCCCAAGTAATATAAATGCTTTGTCTGGTGCTTTTATTATTTTGAGTACTTTTACTAAACACAGATAATCAACTTGGAGATCGTTAAGGGATGTTAGAAGCAGTTGCTGTCTCCACCAGATATCTTTAAAAAGCAACCAGTGCTCTCCCCTTCCACTTGCCCTTACAAAGACAACATTTTCCAAGGGGCCTGACAATTCCTGGTTTCATCACCTTCTAGTTGGACATCATATGATTCACTGGAATTACAGGACAAGAAAACTGATACCAGTCAAAAATTTTGATTAATAAATCTCCAATAGTGCCATCAAAACAAAGATTGGAATCCACATGTAAACTGAAATTTCAAAACTGTGCTCAGTGAAAATACAGGTTTATTCACTATGTAAGCAATTCAAAAGAGGAGACTTGAACTCAACTATTACAAACCATGACTAGGCCAGTTTCAGAGCTACTAACAAAACAAGCCAAACATAAATATGCAAAAAGTAAAATCAAAAACTGGCTAAGGTAAATTCAAGTTTTCAAACCTTTGCATAGATAACAAACTGTGAAATACAGCATACTAAATACATAGAAACTACAGTCAGCTCAGTTCCTGAGCTGCTTTCTGGAATAAGAAATGGTATGAGAACAAGAAGCACATTTGCTCCTCATATTTTCATCCTCTTTTCTAGTAGCCCCTCAGAGAAACAGGAAACCAGATTAAATGCACCTGATGCATTTTAATGAAACCAATCTTTGCTTGCAAATATTGAGCAATAAATTAAAATGTAACACTATGTAGTAATTATCTTGTAACTAAAACATCAGAGAAATACTGAAGCACTTTAAATACTACAGACCACAGCCCTTTCATATATGCAATTAGAATACATTTAATAAGTAACACACTGAAGGAAAAACTGGAATTAGAGGTTATGAACTATATCCAAAATTTGTAGAGTTCTTTAGTTCTCATTATCACACACAAGAAGATTAGCCCATCATTAAGCAGTTAGTGTCCAAGTGTCTAAACTCTGACAGCACGAAATGGCAACATTTTTATCCCTGCTATTGTGCTTGGGGGAATCACACAAAAATACAAGCTTCAACAGTCATATAAAATAAAATTACTGTGTTTAGTAGACAAGTAGACAAATATTTATTACCTGGTTTACCACCTCAAAGTACAGTGCAAGCGTTGTGGTAGGATTAAGACCACAAATCTTCCACTGACAAGTGCCTCCTGTTCCAATCTCCTGCAGAAAGATTTTGTAATACTGTTATAAACCAGAAGTTTTTCCTGGTTTGTGAAATACAGCATCTAGCCATTATAGGTAACTGTTTATGACTACTCTGTCTTGAGCTTTCTCCCTGCTCTCTCTGTCACCTTCCCAGACAAACACTCCTGCAAAGCAACCGTGGCACTGGATGTAGGAATAATAATAAAAAAAACAGATTGTTGTTTTAAACTATTGACACATTAGAAAGAACAGGAGCAGGCATTAGAAAAAAATTTAAACAGCAAGTCAGAAACAGGAAAAAGTACCAGACTTTACTTAAACAGTCTCAAAAGAAGAAGCACATGTAAGTGGAATGACTCTTCTAAAGCACAGCAGTAAAGCCTCAAGTAATAGCCTTACACGATGTATTTTATGTAGCCACATAATCTTCAGTAACTAACAAGGTAACTGTACACAGATACCAATGCATTTCAACTGACAATTCCTTTTTGGCATCAAAGCAACATAAATATCCAGCAAAACTGATTAAAGTAATCCATCATCCATAATGGACACAGTGAAAGCAAATAAAACATTTAAGGAAAACTATGCTGGCAATATTGTCACTGTGCCTGTATTCACTTGAAAGCATTATGGCTAGAGGAACTGTCCAGTTACCACTGAAATGAGCTGCTTGCGTTCTCATTTTATTCATATTCAAATCTTAATTCAGATAATCTCAACAAAAAGGGGTTTGGAATGTAAATTAATCATGATAAAACTGCAAGGCAACAAATGAACTCACAACCGAATTTCATATTACCTCCTATGAAATAGATATGTAACTTAAATAAGAAGACGTACCTTTAATTTTTTTTGGGGGGGGGTTAACTTTTATTGTAATATATACTAACCCTTTAGGCAATGAAATAAGAAAAATCTGTACCAGATCACCAAGAAAAAAAAAGCTGACTATATTGAAATTTTTATATTCACAAAGATGCAATCATTAATACAAGGAAAATTTAAGGAATAAAATTGCCTAATTAACGCAGGCCATTTGTGAGCATCTTCATACTGGGAAGTCCTCTGTTATGCAGATTGTTAGAAACAAAAGTGTGACTTCTCAAATGTAAGACATTTTGGTTATTTGCAGGAACTGGTTTTTTATTGGTAATCAAAAGTTAATAATATCATCTGATAAGAAAATAAGTGATTATTTAAGTCTAATGTAATTTAAAGGTGTTACTCCAGGAGCCTGCAATAGTTGGATCATCCAATCAACTAGATGTGCATTTGGTGAAACAGCTACAGAAATGGGGAGTCAAAATAAAAAGGATGTTCCCGAAGTCTTGTGTCCCCCTGCTCTGCCAAGTCTTTCTAACAAACGTATTTTTATGGTTCACTTTGGATAAAAGGAGACAGCTCTGATTTTAACAATAAAGCATGCTAACTCACTTGTTACTTGGTTTCTGCTACATCATCATATAACTTCTGTAAAATAATTGTAAAGCAATCAAATCTAAACAATCGAACAAGTGGACAAATCTAAAAAAGTAACAAGGGATCTACAAGTTCTAATACAACTGAATCTGACCTAGTAATGAATGTGAGCTTGCATGTATTTAATTTAAAACTGGTAAAAAGTGAACACTGTTGCATACATGAAAAAGTTTCAGCCTCTCTTCAAATCCAGAAATCTTAAATCACATTTTTCCATAGTAGGATATCACCTTCATTTTCAGCAAAGTTTACTTACATTTTCTGAGACACAAGGCCCCTTAGAGTTGAGAGAGACACAGGGTCCAATCGCTCCAGAAATCTTTACTTCTCTTGAAGTCTTCATATTTCAAATAAAAATATACATTAATATGCCACGCTAAAGAATTCAGTCTCATTTTATCATTAGATAATTTAAACCCCAATGAATATTAGGTTACTGATACCTTTAGGAAAGGTTATACATATAATAATGTTTAATACATTTAGAAACACCTTTTATGTGCTCAGTTTCTACACTTAATTACGCTTGTTTGTTATACCAATTAGTATATCTTAATAGCATGAACATAAATTAACACACGGAGAAAAGCTGCTTTATTTATAAACATAAGAGCCTATAAAGCATACTGGATAATGTTTCCTAACAAAATTATTGAAATGTTCAAAGGTAAAACTAAAACTGAAGACTAGTAAAATAAGCCTACACATAAACACAACAAGGAATTTATACTCTATATCCTAAACATATTTAGCTAAAAACAAGATCCAGTTTTTACATTCTTCCAATGTCATTTTCCTGCTTGAAGTGATCTGTACATCCCTCTAGAACTGGGGCTCCATTTTTACATTTTCCAGGATCTTTCAACAAAATTCACATGAATATGTATATGAAAAAAAAAGAGGGTTCAACTATTTGTCCTAGTAGTAAAAATTTAAACAGAATTTTACCAAAAATGAAAATAGTCTCATATTCTCCTACAATATGGGATTGTAATATTTTTCAAGAAACACCGTGGAAGACAATAACTGAACCTACAGCATATTCACCTCTAAGCTTCTCACAATGGTGGAAGTAAAAGAGAGCACTGTTAAAGTGCCAGAGTGGATTCTGGTAAGGATGGAAAATGAAAGAAAATTTGTCCTGGAATACGTAGAGAAACTGACCTACCTAAAACCAAGAAACCACTGATACCAAAATCTAAGCTAATCTAATCAAAATCTAATTTATTTTACCTTAGTCTCTCTTTCAGCTGTCAGTGAATACAAGGTGAGAACGAACTAGCATTACGCCCAATTCACATTTACAGTATCACAGAACTGCAGAAAGACGGCTAGGCAGTAACACTTATATACAGGCCAATCATAATATATCTGTTTAGCATGTTCCTAAAAATTCCTTAAAATGGCAAAGATTCCACAGTTTGTAGCCCTCCTATTCCATTGTTTCATTAACAGACTGCATTTTTATATGCTTACCTTTATTTCTAATGTGCCACCAAATCCCATTTTAAACTGTCCTTGCATATCTTTAGTGAATACTCTCTGAAAAGTTTGTTTGAATAAAGATGTATTGAAAGAGTCTCCCATTACCATGTAGCCTCTAGACAACAACAAAACAAACAAACAAAACCCTTGAGTTAGAATAGATTATTTATATAGCTCATTTTTATTAAAGACTAAAACTAAAGACAGTTCATTGTGAGACATATTTTTACCTTCTTAGAATAGACTAATATTAAATTAATATTTTGCTACAATGTCAAGGATGAATTTTTAAGTGAGCTTCTTGCCTTATGCATCTTAAGGTCAATATGATTATTTTATGCAACAAAACCTTTCACTGGGAAAGTACTGTACTGGACTTCAACACTAGGGATGTCCCAAGATCCTGTCACACAAAGTCAGCTTACTTCTAATATTTATTATTCCAAACTATTGTATTTTGTGTCATTCACTCATTATTTCAAGGTTAAATCTATCCTCAAGATGGATGACTTATTTTTATGCTTAGCAATATTCTGTGGATGTAACTGCAACAGTTGCCACTTGTCATTAAATACTACACACTGCCTTTAGAAAACAGTAATGGGAAACATTATTTTCAGTCATCAAAAAATGTTAATTGAATCCTCTTAGTTAAATATGACAATAGGTCAAACATTACACCCAAAAGAAGTTTTCAAAGGGATACTCAAAGACAGAATAAAATAGACATGGATAGAACCAGAAATTCCTCCCTGTATGCAGGATGCAACCAAAATCAAAATAGAGCAGCTGTAGGAGAAATAAACTATACATTAAGGCTAGAGAAACAGGGTGAGTCATAGAAGCAGGCAGAAAGAGCAAAACAGCATATACAAAAACACAACTTGAGTTTGATGCAGAAGAAAAACAGGTGTCAAATATGCAAGTGAAGTCAAATTTAAACATAAAAATCCTGAAGAGTGAAAGCTCCCAAGCTAAGGCTATTCATGCAGCTCTGAACAGCAGCAGTGATGAGCATGGCCAAGCTGCCCTGAAACTCAATGGCACACGTGCATCACAGATTAGCTGCATCTCTTGTTTTCCTTGGTATACCTAGGTATGTAACATGTGCTTAGGATCCTGTCAAATGAAGATACTGACAAGCATCTAAGGAGGCCTGTTACTCATAGATGTAACAGTTATTAAACTGACAAGCAAGGATGCTTCATTTAATTTTACCTGCACTTCATAGTGACAAAGCTAACAGTAACATGCAAGAGAAATGAGCTCAGCACAAGAATCCAGACTGACTACACAAGACTAACCTAAACCTCAAGTGGTACATAAAGCAGACGGCTATACTTAAAACGATGACGTTTTTTAAGTGTAGAACAGGCTTTCAGAAAGAGTAAGAAAAGACAGTATTCAAAAAAATAGGAAGGAAGAATTGGCAGCATTTACAAAATGAATTAGGCACTTAACGTGTAAGCAAGGGGCAAAGGCTATACCAAACTGCAGAACTGAGGAACAGGAAGGGTCAGGGTGTTAATCCACAGGGACGGACACGAGGGGAGTGGTTTCAGGAGAAAGAGTAGAACTTGCTTTGATCATATCAAAGTGAACTGATGGCAAGACAAGTTGGAAGGAATACAAGACCATGTCTGAAATGTAGATCTGGATAGAGGGAGCAAAAATCAGGAGCTGATTTAGGAACTGGACAGTCACCTAAACCACTAGCTTAACCTATAAACAACAACATACAAAAGAATGGCATAAATAAGATAGAAAGAATAACAGAGGGTTTTGTACCACTCTGAAGAATGAGAAAAATAAAAATGACAGGACCTTATCTTTACTGAAACCTGACACTTACGTAGATACACATGGAAAAACAGAAACAGCGCATCTGATAATTTGACTGTTTAAAAGATATCCATGTTACTCAAGCCACAAATAGATCACATTAAAAGAAAACAGCAAGCCCCCTTCTGATTAAACCCAAAATTGTGGTGACAAATCTGCCAGAGGCCAAGATATTCCAAAATTACAGTACAAATGCAACCATCACAGTATATCAGAGTGTGTTTGTGCCATTTTTTGAAAAATAACAGAATGTTTTTTGCAAGTGCTTCCTGTTAATCAATTTTAAAAACTGAAAAACTGCATCTTCATATACTACTTAAAAACAAATAGACACATACCCAGTGTAGTTGGGGCAACACTTCATCTCCAGTAGACCAGTCTGATCCAATGCGCATGCATATATGTCAATAACATGACCATTTGTTGCAGCTCGATTAGCCAGGGCTTCAAAATGCTAAATCCAAGATGAAAATACAGATCATAGCAATTTACAGTGTGAACTCTCCTCATCTTCATATTAAATGCTGAACTCACAAAATTTTTCTAAAACAACATGATCAGACCTTATTAGCACAAAAGTATAATTTTTCCTGAAGTTAAAACCAAGACAAGGAATTTTCAACACTTGTGTTTGCTATTTAAACTAGAAAATTACCTTGATCTTTTTCTTTTTAAACTTTGCATTTAATACTAGATCCAACAGAGAACTGAATTTAGTATTGTAATCTCAAGTGTCTATAATGAGAAGTGCCTGTAACTGAGCTGATAGTTTAAGCTCCCATTATAATCAGGCAAGATGAATTCAGCAGTTTTTGGATGCAGTTCACCAACCCAAACGTACACTTTTAATTAAATTAGCTATGACTAAACTCTACAACCTAACCCTCCCCCAACTACAGAGACAGTTTTGAGCACCTGTCTTAGAAGCACCAGCCTAACAACACCAGATATACCATTTGCTCACATAACCATTTTCTCAATTAAACCAGAGAAACACTCCAAAGAACTTTAATGTGAGCTAGACAAGTCCTAACAATATACTGAAATTTCTGAAGAAATTCTTGAGACATACCACTGTTCAGAGCCAGGTAAACAAAGCCACACAATTCCCATCTCTTTATACATTCGCTATTACTAACAGCATTTCACAGTGCCAAGTCATGTTTACTTACTGCGAAGATGTATGAAATCCCACAATCATCTCTTACCTTAGTACCCTTTTTCACATATTTTGCATTGTCTTTTTCAATGTCATGCCATGATCTTATAGGTAACTTCAATTCATCCCCTACAACCATGCCAGGTCCCTGTGTAGCTGGTCCTCCAATGAACATCATTATACGTGCACCAGTATTAGGGAAAGTGCACTGCAGGAAATAAGAGACAAATAAAACCATCGGGTTTGCTACAAACTGAACAAAAGAAATAGAAATGTGGGTATTTATCACACTGATAATACTGTAACAATAACTGCAATGTTCACTCCCAAACGTTAAATCTGCCATTAAATCAAAGTCTCAATTTTGCCTTATTAAAATGTATGTCTACAATATTCTATGCATGTACGGGATGATACCCATCAGAATTGTCCTACAAATCTAATATACATCAATTAATAAGGTTTTTACATATTGATCGTGGCAGCTTTTCTGCAAGAAAATTATCTATGTTTTAGCACAGCTGTACTTAAAGCTATTACCTCAAGGAGTCCTACAGCTATAGAAAGGGCCACTCCAGAAGAACGTAAGGGCCGTTTTCCTTGTGGAACAGGCCAAGGATCACGTTGCAGTTCACCCAGCAGATCAGTAAGATTCATATCAATTTTCTGCACTGGTTGCAAAAATCTGGAAACAAATAAATGGAAGTCATTTAGATTTAAATTACTGAATAAAAATTTTATCAGTTGCTCATTAGCAATATATTAGACATATATCAGAAATGTCTAATTCTAGATTGAAGACTGAATTCAGAACAATGTCTCTTCTTAATCAAAATAAAGCAGTTTGGAATTACTACATACACACTTTGCTTAAGAAGTTAAGCAAAGAGCTTGCAAAACTAAAACTTGCAGACTTAAGAGATAGCACCACTAAGCAGAAAGAACCCTACCGAGTCAAAACAGAGCAGGTGGTGACCTATGAATCTCAAAAAGAAATGCATGTTTGACTGCTTCAGTGACAATCAAAGATCAGGAGAAAAATTAATGTAAGGCAGTCTACATATGAAGCTAATTTTTGGAGGGCAGAGACAGCAAAACTGTCTCTTTTTCATAATTTCATAAATTTCTTCTGTGTCACAATGAAATACACAGGAAAATCAAACACCAGCCTATAATTTCCAAATAAGAGACCAAAGGGGAGGGAGGAAGAATAGAAGAGAAAGAAAAAGGGAAAGCACAACTAGATATCTAGTGCATAAGAAAGGGGCACTAAAGCATCTATTAACACTTTCCAGCACACCAATCAACAGAAGTATCATCATTCATGTATCTATAACATGCCTCTCAGAACACTTCCATAATCATCCAGATAATATTACTATTACCCATTGAGTCATTTCTTCCCAGTACAAACTGTAGGAAAGAACAGTCTACTAGTAAACTTGTGCCTGACCAAGAAGTTTGGCTGTCAGTTTACTGTTTTCATGGTTATAAAATCTAGGTTTTCCAGTACATCAGTGTAGTCAATGTACATGTTTTAAGATGTTTAAAGTAGATTACCTGTTAGAAGGTGGTGGCTGCTGCACTTGAGGACCCCGACCAACTTGTGAAACAGCTACTTTTGTAAGCCCCAGCATTTCCTGTAGTCAAACAAATAAGATTTTCTTACAAAATTTGTTTACAGACTAATTCACCATTAGCACCTTGATTTCTTTTTGTTTGCTTCTGTTCATTACCTGAAGTTGTTTTGCAGATAGGTCCTTTGTTCCTCTGAAGACATAACTTTTGGAAATTCCTTCACAGCCAAGCTCGTGAACTTGCACCATTCGGCCAAAGGTAATGAGACCTACTAATGCCGTTGGTGGCAGGAGACTAAGGGACATTTGCATGGATTCCTTCAGAGCTTGCAAGTCTTCATCTTCCATGCATGTATCCACAACATAAAGAAATATCAGCGGCATCTGAGGACCACGCTTTGAGAAAGACAATTATAATCATGAAAAACAAATCTTGCAATATTTAACCGATCAAAAACTAACAAGTAAGATACATCTTGTAAAAATTTTAATTTTAATCATACCAGTAATGTCAATACTCCATCTAACTTAAATCCTACTCAATTAGTAACTGGGATCCATAACAAAAGTCCTACCATAGTGAACTCTGTACAAAATGGAAATGCTTACTACAGAAGAAAAGAAAAAATCCTTTCAGGGTATCAGACAGTTTTGAAGCATGAGCAAATTATACACTTCTAATATACAATGAGCTTTTATTGCTTCAAGTGAACGTAACAGTCATAAAACTATTCACAATTATAAAATATTCTAATCTGATGACATTCCATGGCATTTCACCTCATAATTTTACTCTAGTCATCATCAGTTCTTTTTCTTCTATCTAAACTAATGTTGCTGTACTGTAAGCAAACATTCCACTTACTTTGCCCAACAAGAGTTGGCAAAAAGTACAGATTCTGTTCAGTATTCACTCTTCTTTTGATTAAAATTTATAAGATTTCAGTGAGGATTCAGATTATGATTTGCTTCACTGACAACTTACGAATTTTAATCCTCAAAAATGGAATTTGGAATTTAGAAATTTGCAACTGTGAATGTTTGCAATTTAGAGGTTTAGGTCCATTTTTTATTTTTATTCAAATAACCTCTATCCTGAAAAAGAATGAATATTAAAATTCAAACACCTGAACTGATCATGTATTAGCTGTTGTCTCTAAACCAGATAGCAGTAACTATTCATCATTCAGATACAAACTTAAATTCAAATGATTGACGTGAATCAACAATCAAATCTCAACTGAAATTATTTCAGCAAGCAACAGACGTAAGCAGCCTCCTGACACAAACACAAATTAAATTCCTTGTAAAGAAACAGAGCTAACAGAAGTATCACCTTTAGAAGAGAACTCCCTTCTTTTTTTTAAACCAGTCTTATTAGCCATCCTAAAGCCCTTATAAAATGTTTTCCTGTTCCAACTGATGGCATCAACGTTCCATCTACTAACAAGTACATATATACCCACAGTCATTAAAATATGGGGAACAAGTAAAATTGAAATTTATTCTTTTTGTATATTGCAAGGCAATAGATGGTCAAGATTTTATTTAATGATTTTACCTGTACTACATATTCAATGCTGGAGAATTGAGGCAAAAGTTCAGCTGGCTGATTCATTTCAGATATGCCAGCATAAGTAGGAGGAAACTGCAAATAAAAACACAGAAATCAAATACAAAGAAAGTATTACAATTTCTATTTTAAAAAAAGAACTTCTTTGTAACAGGTGTTCACTATTGCTGTTATGAAAAAAATCTCAATGCAATGTCTGAAGATATAGTTGCACTCTCCTGCTCTTGTCGCCAATTTCAGTTTGCAACTATAATTTGAAAAATCAAGATTTTCATTTCACCTTGTAAAAAATATTTTCAATATGCTGAATGTTTCATTTTCTTACCTGGTTTCTCTGGTAACAAAAGTTGCAAGCCCAGAGTTTTGCTCGATAATCCACTTGGCTATAAAAATACAATAAGAAAAGTTTATATAGCATGAATAATTCATTTTCTTCCACTGTCCCTATAATATATTTCTTTAAAATTTTACAAGACACACTGACTTTGTAAAAGCTTCCTTCTGATATACTTTCTCCTAAATACCCACATTACAAACTGAAAATAAGTGTAGTCTTACACAGATGTATCAGACAAATTATTGCGTTCAGGGTGAAAGAATGGTCTTCAGGAAGAAGACGCAAATAAGAAATTTAAAAATAGATTCAGCACCCATATTAGAACCTTCCTCCATGGTTTTAGCAAATCTTTTTAACTCTCCCTACCTTTGCATTTTCCATCTTTCTCTGTCTATTAGCTGTTAGTCTGGGACTACCCTGAATATACATTATGCCCTAAAAAAACCAGGTTTCAACATAACAGCTATCTCTGTAACAAAAATAACATTGTTTTCAATTGATGAGTCTACCTCCTTTTGTCTACATTTTTATTAGTATTCAGACAGTTAAAATAAAAAATGCAAATTCTATCTTCATGCCACAGAGATGTCTTAACAAAGTCCTAATCACATCTTAAGGGAAAGTCAACTTAATAATTCTCAATGTACACTTCCTGCTTTTAGATCTTCTCCTGTCTACAAGAGCAAACACCTTTTTTAAATATCATTAAATCTTTAGGTAAGTCCCAGCATGCTGTAAACAAAACACAGCTCTGTTGCTATCTAATTATCTTTACTAATTATAAGGGCTGCAAATTACCTAGCCCAAAGTGCCACACAGGCTTCAAAAGTCTCCCCAAATTGAGTCTCTAATCATACTTTGGGGGAAAAAAAATCCAGTCATGACTTGCACACACGATACAGGAAAAACATGCACAGTTCACTGCAATGTCAGCATCTAACTGACCCTTTACAACTTTGTCTTTCTGTTATTTTTTTTACAGCCCTCAATAAAAGATACTGCTTCTTAAAAAGTTAACTTCCACTCAGTCTGACTTCCAGTATTAAACACTGTGGCTGTTTAATACTGAAACACAATTTCACACCTGCTTTGAAGCTGTCTTTTCTCCCAAGCAGGGACAAGTCATTCAAAACATCAAATTTGTTCCACAGGTTCTCTGATATCACGTCTAACCTCTCACTGTCATTCAGGACCCTTCCCATGCCTAGCTTCAAACTCTAGCTTAGAAATCATTCTGTTTCTTTTCCATACTTCTCTGACAGGAATGACATAGAAAACACCTCCTCTGCTTCCAACCCAAATTTATCCATGACTAGTCCACAATCATTTGAGCGTGTGCCAATAACAAGCTTAAACAGCTTTCCACCCTCTTACATGCCTACTTCTGATCTTATCCATCTATCACCTTCTCTTTTGGTGAACTAAACCAGCTGACCTGCTTTGGTCCACAAATAAACTAAGGGTAGTAACAAATGCAGTTTATTTCACTTGGAAATCAAACTGCGTAAGAGCCCAACAGTTCAAAAGATACAGTACTGTAACTTTTTACCAAAGTTATTTTCTAGAGGCAAAATACAAGAGTATATTAACTCCCAAGATGTATAGTTCCAAAAAAAATAACATACCTTATCAATAATAAGAACATTGAAATTACTTGTTAAATGAAAGCTATGTTTTAAGTATATATGTTACGTATGCAAATCTATGCGCAGACCCTTCTAAGGTCTGTAAGTCTGCCCTGTAAAATGATGAGGAGTACTTGAACTTCCACAGGCCAGATCTATCACACAGTTCTCAAGATCCTAAAGCAAAATAATGCAGTAATATATGCATTAGGTTTACCATAAGGGATTCAGAACAGCTCGGCACGTGGTCCTACTGCACAACACTGGCTCATACTGAATTGGAGGTAAGTCTGGCCGTTCCTTCAGTGGCGTGAAGAGGGCAGCCACTGGGACTACCATTCTCGTAGCTTCAAGACGACTTGAAGGCCAAACATTCCAGCTGAATCTAACTCCATCTCTGTCCTCATTCTGCTGGATAAATTCCAGGAAGGTTGTCATGGTCAACTTCTCTCTTTATCCCTACAATAAAAAGATAACTGTTAGCAGAATGTTGACACACAAACCATTTTTAACCACTAAATGCCGAATACACTTAATGACAGTCACACATTCAAATACTGTAGCTGAGTTACAAACAATAAAACACTGAGTAGAGCTTATTAAACCCTAAAAGCAGTGTGCAGAGTTCTAAGGGAAAACAAAATACTTCTGTATAAAATTTTTTAAGTTTTCTAACCATATTTTCAGTATTTCATTATGCAGCCTACATGCAAACATAAAGGAATAACAACTTGATATTCCACAAGAGTACACTCCTACAGCCACGCTAGGAAATAGCTTTGTAAGAAATACAAGTGCCACATTCCAATACACTGTCTACCAAGAAGCACTTATCAACAATTCTCTGAATTCATATTTACCATTGTGAACATTGACCTAACGCTTTTAAAATTTTCTGCTATGATTACTCAGAAGCTGGAGAACTGGAAAGCACAGACACATCTGAAAAGCTCAACAGGTACCTGTGAACATCTGGGAAAGCCAGCAAGGAGCACTCCCTCCCCCCAATCCCAAACTCCTCACCTATATACACACTGCTCCTGACTATCTGCTACATGCTACACAGTACATTTTATAGTACATATAGCACAGATTTTTCCAGGAATGAGGATATCTAAACTCATACTGCCTAATAATTTGGGATTTACTGTAAAAGTCTCCATGAACCACCTAAGAGGAAGTAGAAATACTCCTAGGTCTCAATTTATACCATACAAAGTTAATGAACAGCTATTAGAAATGCTGGAACCCTCCCAAATTTGGATTTAAATCGGGAACTCTCACAAGCACACTGACATTCTTAGTCCTGCCATTACATATACTACAGAAGACCCCTAGAAACTCTCAATTTATCAAAACCTACCTCTATTTATCAAAATTATAATGGCATTGCACCTTCAGTTTCCATGACAGTTAAAAACTTTTCAAGTTATTTTAAATTATAACCTAAATTAATAGTTTTATTCCAGTCCTGACTTTTTAGAAAGCAGACTAACAAAACACATAAAGCAAAGGGAAGTGGCACATTTCACAGTTAATATCCTTAGGAAATAATCAACTACCAATATTTTAAAGGGCATGTCTTACTGATATTAGGAGCAAATCTGCTCCTATCTAGAAACGTCATGGCAATTACAACACAGGGAGCATGCGGGACTTTGTGCATAAGAGCACTTCCACCACCTCTTTTACTCAAATTGCTGCAAGGCCATTGGGCAGGGGACAAAACTGAGCAAACGAGAGAATATCTGGAAGCTGTAATTACTACAAAGAAATCAGAGAAAGAAGTTACCTAAGAGACGAAAGAACAGCCTGGCATTTGAAGAGGATTAGAATTTAAGAAATTTCTCTCCTAATAAATCAAAATCCATCCGTGTTTTGTAAAAATCTGAAGGAACATTATCCCTGAAAAATGGGACACTGATGCAAGAATCTGCATGAGGCAACTATTCTCCACTATAACCACAAAATGAACAATCTCTCCATTTAAAAATTATTTCCCTCAGAGAAGACAGAGAAAATTGCAATTTAAGGCTATTTCAGCCATTCACTGGCATCAACTACAGAGCTCACCAAATCCACTTCAAAACACTGCAACGTGTCACACTTTCTGTACTGGACTTCAAAGTGCTTTCTCCACATTTTACTCTAGCTATGTTTGAAATGGCTGTACATGTATATTACTTTTACCACTCAGTTACTGCACCTTAAAGGGCAATGTACAAACACCAGTGTGCAGTGACTAATCACGTGCACATGTACATAGAAACGATTTGTTGCACTTATTGAGTTAAATACAGTTATTTTCTAATAAAGTATGGATTTCAGATTCAGAAGGCAAAAGTGGCTAATAAGTTCTCCTCCACCTCTACTTCTATCATTTTTTTCCATTTCAAGAGCCAATAATGCTTACCTATTTCATTATTCATCAAATGTGGAACACTTGGTCTGGCAAATTACATTCAGTACCAAGTTAGAGCTATGCAGACACATTTTCTGGGATAGGTGTGGAGATGCATTGCATTATACAAGAACACCAAGCCCTCCTGACCTACACGCTACACAGCAAATTTCAGACACCTGAATGCCACAAAATACACCTTGCCCACCTCAGAAAACCACGAAGAGGGGATTTTTAGAACAGGTGAAGAGCAACAGCTCCCATGTTGGGGTATCACTGCTTTACCTTTGCTGCAGATTAGGATATCCAGAAAAAAACAGAAGTCCTTTCTGGCTTGCTTCCTCACTCCCACTGCTAAAGCTAAATGTACCTCGGAAACCTGCACACCGTGACAATCTCAACTGTGTGTCACAAAAGAAGCCACACTTGAAATTGCATTGAGAGTCACTGGTTGACTATCATCACCTTTAAACATTTACACATCACAGGTAAATGTGTCCCAATACAGAATATCCCCGAAAAAATATTCCCTAATCCTTGGAAGTATATACAAACAAAATCAAGACATTTCTCTCTATGGCATTGTAAGAGTTCCAGCATAGCTATATCAAAGACCCTCATAGGACCATGTGTTTAAACACCACTAAATGAGTACAGTTCACTACACACTTTTCTTACAACACACTTATTCTTTCAATTCATTATGCATTACCAATCTGGTAAAAGAGATTAATAATAAAGATTTAATTAACTTTTTATGCCCAAATGACGTATCCAATACAAATCTATTTCAGTTCCAAGAAGAAACTAAAATATATGAGGAGAATGGTTTAAATAGTTATCTAAAGCAAGTTGTCAAGCTGACATTTTCACCACTCAGTCGCAGCCATCCCCCAAACCTGCTCGCCCAGTCCTCTCATTGAGAACTTTTTTCTTTTTTAAACAAGCAGGGTATGTGATAACCCACCTAAATTTAAAAATAAACACATATTCAAACGCAGCAAGGCCTGCATTTTGTGTAGCTTTACCTACACTGCAAGGCAACCTCGTCAGTGGTACAGCGGCGCAGGTACAGCAAAGATCCGGGACAGGAGCACCACAGCAGCTGCCGGAGAGAGCCGCCCTTTACCCCCGGCCGTGCAAAGGCCGTGCCCCGCCGGCCCTACCCGAGCGCCGGCACCCCGGCCGAGCTGGGGGCTGCCGGCGGCCGCTCGCCCAGCGCC